>BMAU01014151.1:0-371493 GCA_019973935.1 Trichonephila clavipes
AGTTACGTATTGCTGCACCCGATTTCGCTAGCATTAGCATTTGGAAGAAAGTGTATCTTAGATTCGGAGTTAAAATGGTTTATCAAGAATCACAATAGCTCAAATAGTTCCAGAAAATCTCACGAAAATCGCAATAAATTCAGTTGTCTTCTCCAAACTGTATTTAATGTGACAGAGTACTTAACGCAAATGTTGAAAGGATTACATATTGTTAGTAACTGAATAAGGGATTTATTCCAATCAATAAAAAGCTTTAGGATAAATGTTAAATGCTGTAGCTTTGTGTTCATGGTCACGACCTCAAAGCCAGCGTGTGGGTGCCGTAGCATAGTGGTCAAGGTCAGAGATTCGTGGCTGGTGTGTCATGAGTTAGAGCCTAGTACCGTGTTGAAGACCCACCATACATAGGGGGGGCCGATGACTTAACGACTCCCCGTTGGTGTAATATTTGGAAGATAGAGAGGATGACAGTTCAGGGTGTCGTCTTCTTCACTTGACCATGGCCCAAAATGACGAGGTCCGTCACTAAAAGCCCCTCGTGCATCTGAATAGTGCGACGTTAATATTCACTCATTCACTCGTACCGGCCCGTCTGAGGCTGTTGTACCACTCAACACCCACCGAGTAGAGGGGTTGTTGCACGTTAAATTTGTCGTGGGTCGAAGTCTTTCTTGCAATGGTGTGATGTGGCAGTTCGAAGAGGAAGGCGCAGTTCAGGTGTCGTCCTTTTCACTTGAACATGCTTCACATTTGCGAATCCGTTGCCAATAGCCCTAGTGTTGCTTTATTTATATATACCGATAATAAACATTCACTTCTCATTTCTATTTCATTTAACTCCTTTATCTTTTTACCTCACTTTAAAATTTATTTTTAGAAATAAACTTCATTTTTACGAATACATCATGCATGCATATTGCAGGAATATTCTTTAACTACACTTCCAAGATATATGTCAACACGGGCTCTACGGATGAGCATTTTAGTGAGGAAGGTGAATAGTTTTATAGGAGAAATTCCGTTTTCAACTAACGGTGGTTTCAACGGATTATGAAGATCATCATTTTTGTTCCGAAAAAAAATGGTTAATGTTAAAAGATAAGTGTTTGATTTTTTGTAGGTTAATTAAGATCTTAGAAAACGATTTGGTTATTTATTTTAAGTGAACAGTATATAATTAATTTTACAGTCGAGTATGTTTAATTAATGAATTAGCTCTAACGGATTGAATTTCCCAAAGTTGAGTATTTTGTTTATGTATATCCCTTAATTTTCAATGTAGTGATTCAAAAATAAATTTGCATGAAAAAAAACTGCCGTAAAACACAATGTGGTAGAAAAAGGGTTAATGCTTGTTTTCTTCTATGAATTATATATACTTCTATTTTATAATCTATACTTTATTATGTAAAAGAAAAAAATTATCTTAATGTGTTAAGAGTGAAAAAATATTAATTTACTAAATACCTTTAAATCTGAAGTCTTTAGTGGGATCAATGGAAATGCGTTTTGGGTGAGTTTATAAGAATTTAAGTAATACTTTTTTAATTGAGGAAAACTGTTTGAGAATTTGAGTCTGTTCTTTGAAGTGAGACAAGTGAGCTCAGTACTATGGACAAACTTTACCACTTAAAGACACTAGCACTAATAATTTAAGAATTAAAAATAAAAGCAAATCAAAGATAGAAAGAAGAAAGTATCAATGCATGTACAGTGTGCCAGCTTTCCGTTTGGTGTCCGTGCAAAACAGTTAAGAGGTTGATAAATAATCAAGTATAGTCGGACCTCTGTATAACGAAGTCGCTAAATCCCGGAAAAAAGTTCGTTATATGGAAAATTCGTTTTATATAGAGGTTCATCTTTTAATGTTATTTATAAACCACATTCACACTGTGTATTTTTAATAATAAGAAAATAATTTTATACTTAAGTTATGAATTTTCAGGACATTTTATAATGTAAAAGCATACAAGAGTGATATTAAACATACATTATTTTATAAACAGGACACGGGACAACTCCACTGAGGGTGAAAGGGGATATAGAAGATGTTTCTAGTGAACTGACAATGGGGGTTAAAGGTTGCACTCTTGGATGAAACATCCAGATTTTTAATTTTCTCGGCGAGTTAGATCGAAAAAACCAGTTCTTCATGACCACCATAAAAATGTATTAAAGAGAGAATAAATTGAAATTTTTTTCAGAAATACTTTAAGAAAAGGAGAAATAAAATTGAATCACAGAAGAAAAAAAAGTTCGTTATAGAGAAATGCACTTCGCCATAGAAAGGTTGTTTAATGAAGAAAATCGTGAATATTCAAGGCTCCAGGAAAAAGTTCGCTATATTGAAAAATTCGTAATATAGAGGCTCGTTTTATAGAGGTTCGATTGTATTTAATATCGTTTTACCATAGAATATCATAACGACTTTATACTGGGAAAAAGATTGATGGCATCGTAATACTCTTATCATTTTACTAGAACCAATTCTTTTCTTTAGTTCCATAATGAAAAAAAGTGCAAGATTTGCCCCAGGACGTCTATCCATAACACATCAAATGTCGATAAATTCTTTGTCGCCCTCTCTCTACTTTACCTTACTCTAGTTCTTATTGAAATTCTTCTAAGTGTGCTTCGAAAATCTCCCACACTACCCCCGAAGAAGAAAAAAGTTGGTTTTAAAGCAACCTCCTTCTCCATTCTCAGCATTAAAAGAGTAAACTAGTTTTTAGTAACTCGAGAGCCGAGTATTAAATTTTAAGCAGGATAGTAAGTGCATGGAGTTGGGGTTAGACTGAACGATGGAAAAAAGGGTTTTAACATCTTTCCGTTTTCTAACCGGATTCTTTACCAACCAAATAGTCTTTCAAATGACCTCCTTCTCCAGCATTCGAGCCAAAATTGCCTCTTCCCCCCGTTGGGTTGATGAGAATTTTTATTTTTTATTTTTGAACTGGTTTTTAAGCAGATGTCTACTTTAAAAAAGAAGATGTACTTTTTAGATGGAAGAGTTTTTAAAAGGCACTTTAGGCTAACCCTTAAAAATAAGCAGTTGGAAACCATTCTTGAAAGTTTTTGTTGATGGCGAAATGTTTCATGTCAAGTAATTTTTGTTAATATTATTACAGAAGCTTATATATTTTTATTAAAAATGTAAATAAAGATAACTGCATTATTTGTTTTTTGCAACAGTTTGTTTAGATAAACTTTTAAATTAATTTTTCATATGCATGTAGCGGTATCTATATAAGACAGAAACAGTCTCCAGGCAGAGGTGATCACTTTTGTATAGTGGTCATGTTACAGGCATTCGAGACATAGGTCGGGTCCTGTCCTCCGAAAATGTATCAATTGGTTGGTGACGATGGCTGAATTAAGCAAAACGCAACCTTTTCTGATCTGTCGAGGCGCCATCTACCCGTAAAAGAGCAATTAGAAGTCGTCAAATCCATTTGACTCAGTAACCAAAGTCGTCAGACTTACAACGCAGCACCACCGACTCATACGCTACACACGCTCACCATAACAAATATCTCGTTCGTTCGCCTATCCACCGACTTACAGGTGGGAGAGTACTGCAGCGGTATGTACATAAGCCAGTAACAGTCTCCGTACAGAGATAATCACTTTTGTTTAGTGGTTCGGACACACAGGTTGTGATACCCCCCTCGACCCGGGGGTACTATCTCTTCTTCTACGCGACCTAGATTTGTAGGAGGAAATGATTGATCACTGAAGTTAGCCATAATCAAATTAATTTATTTTTATTCCAATATATTGATCCAAGTAACACAAGTCTTACTATAAGGATGCAATCAGGAGTGATATAACGTATTTCTATATTCTAAGTAAATAGCGCCTGGAATCCTAACTACTTATCTTTATGAGAAGTTATACTAAGAATCTTTATCTGCCTTAAATTTTTTAACACGCTAAAGTACGTTCTATAATTACGCTTCTATGTTTAGTATTTTACCAACAGAGCTCAAGGCATCTCAGTTTCCTTTCTCCTTCTTCTCTACTATTACAAAACCTTCACTATATATCTACTAACTAATCTGCATATCGCGGTCTCTTCTTGAGAGGATTCGATATGAAATAACTCAATTCCGGCCCCAAAGATTCCCCAAGAGGATTAGTGGGAAAACGCGGTAAAGCCTCGTCAGAAGATCATGGGGTTTGTCCTCTGGAAATGCGCCACTTCACGCACTATACGCACGCATTTAATATTGAAATCACGGTAGTGAAGTGGTCATGTTCGCGAACTCATAGCCGGCGTTGTCGACTCGCGAGTTTGATACCGAGGGCTACTGAAGACTCGCCTTGTAGAGGGGCCATTATTCGTTAAATCTTTCGTGACTCCCGTTGACATGGTGTGGAAGTTTAGAGAGGGAGGGACCAACTCTAGTGTTTTTCGTTGACACTTGACCGTTGACCGCCAGTAACCCTCGTGTCACTTAAGAGGGCGATTTTAATAAACTCTCTCTCGAGGTCTTCATTATAAAAATTTTTCGGGAGTTTTTTGTCCGAATCTTTAGTCAATAACAAACAACTTCACTTGACACATTTGAAACATTTCATTATCCTATTATTAAATCATACAATTTTAGTAATGTATTTTACTGATTTTTAAGTACAGAGTGCTCGGTCTTATGGTATCCAAAAGTTATGACTTATTATTACGGAACTACTCATCAGAATGTAATTAACTGTTCATCCCCGTGGATTGGGAACCCCACCAAGAATTTTTGGGTCTAGTCCGATCGGCCGCACTTGCGCGGATTATTCAGCAATCGCAGACGATAAACTTGTTACACTGATTTCATTAGTAAAAATTCGGATGTCACAGCAAAAAGTGCAATGCGTACTTTAGTTAATGGAATTTAAATCAGCCACGCGTGTACAGCGACGTGTTGAACGTCGATCCGCCAACATCAAAATCTATCAACCAATGAGAAAGAGCTTTAAAGAAGATGGGAACTTTGGTATCTCAAACTGGCAATTATCCTTGAGTTTTCGTGATAGAAGACACTGTCGAGTGCTTGATTCATTTTGTAGGAGTCCTGATAAGTCTATTAGGCAAGCCAGCAACGACATTCCATTCCATTCTATTCGAACATGTCGCTGTACACGCGTGAGAGATTTCAATTCCATTAACCAAAGCACGCACTGCACCTTTTGGTGTGGCGTCCACATCTTTACTAATGAAGTCAGTGTAACAAGTTTTTGTCCGCGATTGCTGAATAATGCGCGCAGGTGTGGCTGAGCAGACAATACCCAAAAAATTTCGGAGGGGTTTTCAATCCATGGATTAACAGTTTATTGCATTCTGATGGGTAGTTCCGTAATAATTAGTCATGCCTTTTGGATACTTTAAGCCCGGACACCCTGCATGATGAATGAATTTATACACAACAATATTTTTGGAATTTGTGTATTATATCGTCGACCAATAAAGTCAAATGAAAAAACATCACCAGTTCAAAAAATGTCACCAAATGCTGTCACCAATATCATTTCTATTATCGAACTTGAACGGGGATGATTTCGACTAATGCCGGTTTATCACAGTAGGCGGAGGCGTCCTTTTATTTCACGATATGGGTCGAAGGTACAATACGTAGTACCTAATTTTTAATTCATAAATGTAATAAACCATATCTCTTTTGGGGTTATTCTTTTAGGAAAATTGAGGTTAGAGTTCTTCGATGTAGTCAATATATGTGGGTGTGTAAAGTTTATGAAAAAATAATACATTTGCATATGTGAAAAATTAATGAAATAAGTCAATAATGGTTGAAATATATAACCATTAGAATACATAAGTTATATTTTATCATTTCAGTTGGTTCATAAGAGTACACAAGTTATATTTCATCATTTCGGTTGGTTCATATTTCATCACAAAATATATACTTCTACGAAAATAAATTTAATCAATCAAGTTCATCGTGAATTTAATTAATGAGAACAATATAAGAAAATTTCCCCATTACATCAGAGGAAAACTTACATTACAAAACTTACTGAGAACCACGCGGTTGTTATATCTATGACCACACACTTAAGACTTTAATTACGGTTTCTTGTCGGAATGAAATCCTGCAGTTAGAACTCGGAAATCATTTAACTGGATGTGCAGTTTCGGATACTACACTCGCTTTAAAATGACCTCTTTGGAACAGACAAAACACTCTGATGGTCAAATAAAATGCAATAAGAGCTACCCTGGATGGCCTCGATTTCCGAACAAATTAGACCAAATGATGATTGCTATGTAGTGGATGCCGTTTTGAGGAAAATTTGTGGGAATTATATACTCTTTATGACCTTGGTTGTGTTATTAATAATAAGAAGTAAATTAAGAGTTAAATTTAAAAATGTTTACAATTGATTTGATCACTTTGCGGATTTCTTAATAATAATAATTTGGAGAGAGATATATATAGAGAGCCTGAATTCTAATTTTAACGCTGAATATAAAGTTTTTATTTTGCATTTCACAGTAAAATTTAGTTATAGCCGGACCTTTATTTAACGAAGTCACCAAATCCTGAAAAAAGTTCGTTCTATGGAAAATTCATTAGATAGTGCAGAGGTCACCAAAGTGGTGGTCCGCGAGAAAATTTTGCTGGTCCCCAAAAAATGTGGAATATACTTACTCATCATGTTAAGCTATGTTTTGAGATGCATTGTGAAACATAATTTGATTCATAATAAAAATTTAACACTTAAAAAATTCTATTAGTTGTCCACGGGATTTAAATTATGAATTTAATGGTCCGTGAGGTCAAAAAGTGTTTGGCGACCGCTGATGTAGACGTTCATCATTCAATCTGCTTTATAGATAACATGAAAAAAAATTTAAATTCATATAAACACTATTTATTAAAAAATTATTATATTCACACCTTTTTCTAAACTAATGTATATTTATTCTATTTATACCTTTCTCACCAAAAAAGAAGAAAAACTGCAAGGAAATCAAGAAAATAGACAGTTGAAGAATGCACTGTGTATTTTCAACATAAGAAAATAATTTAATATTAAAATTAATGAATTTTAAGGACATGTTAAAGTAAGCCATGCAAGTAATTTCAAAAACATACATTATTTTATAAGTAGAAATTCTAGATATTATTTTATAAGTAAAATGTCTAGACATTATTTTATAAGTAGAAATTCTAAACATACAAAATTACAGTTGAAACTCCCAGAATTCTATTGCTCTCGGTGAGTTAGGCCTCTAACAATACCAGTTTAAGATTTATAACCTCCATAAAATGTGTTAAAAGAGAGAATAACTTAAAATGTCCAGAAATACTTTAAACATAGGGAGAAAAAAAATTGAAGAACAAAAGAAAAAGTTCGTTGTTTTGCGAAGATAATTGTTAAATGTTCTTGGTTCTCGAGGAAAAAAGTACACTATATAGAAAAATTCGCAATATTTAGTTTCGTTATATGGATGTTTGACAGTACTTTGAGATATTTTGTCATTAAAGCTTTTGACTTGTTCAAGTATGTTCAAATTAGGTGGGTGACACCTGATCTGGTATCACGCCGTTTAAAGATTAATAAATAAACATTTGCAACTAACATTCAACAATTAGAAATTAACGTTCAAAAGCTCCCTTTTCCCTACTGTTCAAAACATAAGAGCCATGGTAGCCAGGTGGAACTCGTGGCCGGCGGGTAGCGGGTTCGAGTCCAGTTGTTACTAAGGATCCACCGTGTAGAGGTTGATAATGCATGTTAACTCTGACTAGCTTAAAGTTCTACCGTTGGTGGGGAGGGGTAGTTCGGAGAGGGGATGCTAGCTCAGGTGTTCTACGAGGTTCAAAATGATCAAGTGCGTTTCCAAAAGCCCTCGTGTTGGTTTATAGTGCGATGCTAATGTAACTCTCTCCAGAATTCATGATATCTTCTCATTTGGAATAAACACTTTATAACGGGGATGGGCAGACCTTTCCAGCGAATAGGCTACTTCTAATTTTTTTGAGGTGTTGCGGTCCTCCCAATATCAGTGGCACACATAAAGGGGGAGGAGACTCCACGGGTCTGGATCCTCCTCCATAGCCCATGATCCCCCCCCCGATCGATTATAATCCCATGTATATAGTAGGTAAAATTCAAGTAAGTATTTGGTATTAATATTTTTTTATTAATTAATGCTGATTATTTATTAATTTTATTTCTTACTGTTCTGTGTTTCCCACAATCTACAAAATGAAAATGACATGTATATTGAATAGGATATGAGAATGGTAGACATTCGACCCAGGACCACCATCCCGCACCCTTTCGAAAAATTCACGAGTGCGCCCACTGACCAGGGCCGTGGGTGTGGCAAGGTAAGGAAAATGTCAACAATATTTATTAGAACTTAATAATAAATACGGAATATGTACTTACCTTCGTAAGCAAAATAAATACACACTTTTTTTTGAAACTGCGTTTAAAGCAAAACTCAAGATACAAACATAATAATAATAGCCACATATATAATATCTATAGATGAATTTATTATCATACAATTCAAAGTACATTAAAAAATAAAACATTTTCATCTAAAGTCTGTTCTAATTATAATCAGTAGAAGATATAGTCTGGGTACTGTCAGCCCCCCAATCTCGAATATTTCCGTATATATTTACTAACTACTAGTTTACAGACGGTCACTCAAATTGTCTTGGCAATCCACTGGTCGATCGCGATCGACGTAATGCCAACCCCGGCTTTATAATCAATAGTTGAAGCCCTTGAACGTTAACCTCTTCAACGCAAACGATTGAACATTCCAACGAGATTTCGCTCCTGCTCAAAAAGCGAAGGCGACCCAGCACTGATTGAAAGAGGAGGTAGTGGAGTTCATGGAGCAAAAGGATTGGTCTTTCAGTCGTTCAGTTTAAATGCATTCTACTATAAATTGTGGTCAGTATATTAGAGGCGAGATATGCCAAAAATGACATCCTCATTAGAATAAAGTTAAACGTTTTTCACGTACACATACATTAAATGCAAGACATCCATAAGGGAGAGAATGGGGTTAACAATAAACTTAAGGTATCCGACTACGTTCGGAACCGTGATTTTGCAAAAGCGTGTAAATGGATAATATTTACGATATTTAGTGTGACTTAAATTAGAAAGTGTATATAAAATTGTTTCAAGACTAGTATTAAAATAAAAAATTATTTAAGTACAATATTTTGACAAAAAATGAGCATAGAATGACCCATTTTCAAAATATTCTCCTTGTGTGAAAAATGCTTCTATTAAAATAATATTTTGCCTGTATATAGCTGAGACCTCTGTACAGAGGCTCAACTAGAATTTTTGAAATATATAACTTAGAAGTGGGTTTATACATGTTTTACAACAACAGAGGGGAGAAATCTTAAGAAAAAAACGCCGATAATTATTTCACTGGGTTGTAACTCTAAAAATAATTTGAATTTTTCAAAAATCATAGTTGAGCCTCTGTACAGAGTTCTGAGCTATATACAGGCAAAATATTATTATGATAGAAGCATTTACCCCAAAAAGAGAACATTTTGAAAAAAGGTTATTCTAAGTTAATTTTTTGCCGAAATTTTGTATTTAAATAATTTTTTTTATCAAAATGTCCTTAAAACAATTTTATACATGCATTCTAATCTAAGAGATACTAAATATCTTGAAAATTATCCATTTATGCGCTTTTTTAAAATCACGGTTCCGAACGTAGCCGTATAGCTTAACAATTTATTTTATCCAGTATTATTAGGGCTGTGTAACGTCACTTCTCCGAAACATCAACAGCGGTCGGCTTCTTTGTGGATCCGACACCCACACGTGCATCTTGCAGCTGCAACGAAACTCTTGTTTGACCCCCGGGGAATCTAGCCCGTCGACCGGAAGATGAGAGGAGAGATGCTTTGAACTTGCACGGGAGCGGTGGCCAACGAATCCTCCTCTCACAAAATATTGGACTCTAACAATCTATAATTAAATTCAATAACTTTAATGTATCATTTAGTAAATAATATTCAATAGTTGTGACGTAAATAAATTCCATATTTTCATTAACCAAGAATACGCTACCGTTATTCTTTCAAACGTTACAGCTGGCACCTTTTCAAGCTGGGAGAGCTACATTCAGAAGTACAGAATGTTTGTTAACATAAACAAAGTTTCTACTTACACTAGCTGCATGGCCTGGCGTTGCACGGGCTATCTCTTCTTTTATAAATTTTCCCTTTCCTTTACAAAATCAGCACTTCTAATACACATTTTCAAAATCACTTCCCCCCACCTCTTAGCCCAGTGTTTCTTGGGCTTTCTCTTTTCCTCAGGACACCAGCATTTCTGTGTGTGTGTTTGTACGCACACAATGTGAGTGATTAAAAAAATTGTGTCAAAAAAATTCCCTTTTCCGAAATTTGTTCCATTCCATTTATTTTTCATTTAAGACAGGTTTTTCCCCTTTCTATAACGCCCAAACACGTTTTTTTTAGTGTAAAATTATTGTTCTACCTTCTCACAGATAAGATACAGCTTCAAATTTCGATGTATTACATATAAAAAAATATTGCGTTAGAATTTAAAAAAATACATTAATGTGAAGCAATAAATAGAAAATGATTCTGGTGCTAAGAGTAAAACAAAAAACGTTCATCCTTTTTTAATAATAGTTAGTTTCAAAGAATCTAAAATAATAAAATAGATTTCAGATTTTCATGAAACAATCAATCAATCATTACATATAGTTAGCTTAAAAATGTCTCTAAAATGTACTTTGATCCAAAATAATAGGCGATGTACTTTTTAATTAACAAAGAATTCATTTATTAATGAAATAATAGAAATAATCCTTCTAGAAAAACATATATATAATTATTAAAATCAAATTTCTATCTAATATATATTATAAATCCGAAAGTTTGTGAAAATCTTTGTTAGTCTTTCACGCAAAAACTACTGAATGGATTTTAATGAAACTTTTCAGAAATATAGCTTATACATCAGAATAGCACATAGGCTATAATTTATAGCATAAACTATAATTTATAAAGATATTGTATGAAGTGTCCAAAATATAACGATATTTGTCAAGAAGTAGGAAAAATTCTGTCATCTGCTAGCAATTTTAGCATGCGCTGCAAAAAAAAAAAAAAAAAACCACGTCTGCATATATCTATCTTTTGTTTGTGAAAAACCATTTTTGTTTTGGCTACGCAAGGGGCTCGCTTCTAATTAATTCCTCTGATATAATGCCTATTTTTTTTATTTAAGAATAAAACTAAGTTTTGAAAAGAGAGAGGTTGTTATAAATCTCTCTTTATTTTAATGTTTTTTTAACATTTTATTATGCACATTTGGTAGTAAGAAATTGATCTTTTTTCCAAATAAATGCTTTTATCAGTTCTGATACTTAAAGTAAATAAACTTTTTCTTTCACACTGCATCATTTGGACAAATTTTCAAAATTTGTTTGTAGTTAGTAGTTAATTATAACGCTATAATTTTAATTGAATAGGCAGATATTGCATTTTTAAGTATAAAAATAATTAAAACTACTGTACTGTATCTTTTGGAACGAGTGAATATTAACGTCGCACTGTTCAGCTACATGAGGGCTTTTGGCAACGGACCACGTAATTTTGAACCATGGTCAAGTGACGTGGACGACACCTGATCTGGAACGCTCTTCTCCGAACTACCACACCACACCAACTTAGAAGGAATATTCTACCAATACTTAGCAGGAATATTCTTCGAAATCCACTCTTCCAAGATACATAGCAGCACGGGTTCCATGATGAGTATTTTAGCGGAAAAAATAGTTTGTCAAAATTTAAGTGTCTTATTTTTTGTATGTTAATGAAGACCTTAGAAAACTATTTGACTACTTATTTTAAGTGAACGGTATATATAATTAATTTTACAGTGGAATATTTTTAATTAATTTATTAGCTCTAACGGATTAAATTTTCCAAAGTGGAGTATTTTGTTTATGTATATCCCTTAATTTTAAATGTAGTGATCCAAAAAAAATATTTTATGAAAAATGCAGTAAATTATAATGCGGTTGGATAAAGTATTAACGTGCATCGCGCCCCTACACGGCGGGTCTTACAAAGCTCTAATAAAGCTCGAGTTATGAAAGTAGCTAGGCATTTGTGTGTGTGCCAACTTGACTCTATCGTTAACATTTCGCTATGTTTTTTATGAATCGTCATTATAATTTAATAAACGGTGTTGCTTGCGAATATTACAATTTTAACATAAAATAAATACTACAGAAAGTAATATTAATGTATTATACTTTCAGATAAAAATTATTTACACTATTTTAAGCGTTCATTACACAAAACTTTTAACAATGTGTTTCTTTTGCTGAGCAGAAATCAGCTTAGGGTGGTATTTTCAAAAATCGACCCTCAAGAGTGTTAGGGGAGTTATAAGTAAAAAAAATATCCTTTTTATCAGCTATGTGATCTACATACTTAAAATTTAACAAAGGTGTTTAATTTCTCTCTTTTTTTGTTTTGGTTTTGCTGAGCTACGCAAAAAAAAGCTTTTTTGTTTAATTTGCAATTCACGTAAAATTAACTCATTATAAACTTCTTTATCCTTCAATCTGTGTTGTTTCATTTTTCAGTTCACTCGTGCGAAGAACGGGTATACCAGCTAGTAAGTAATAAATAAAAGAAAAATTTACAGATAGCTATTGAAACGTTTGTTTTTTCTGAATGTCTGATTAAACATATAAATATATATAAGTTAGAAAAAAACAGTATGGGGGAAAGTCTCTCTCTCTATCTCTCTATATATACATGTACTGAAAAAAAAACCAAAAAAAAAACCGATCTGATAAAAATATTTTGATATTTTATTTTAATTTTAACCTTTTACATTCCCTTAAAAAAATTTAAAACTTAAGAAGTAGCGTAATGCGAAATTGAATGTCTTTTCTTCTTCAGTTTCGAACTTGCGAACAACCGGTTTATAGAGCAGTGGGTTTAAGTCACGCTCTCGGTTCCTTCGGGGAAAAGCATTTAATTGAGCTTTAAAATAAAGGAAGATATTTTCAATTTCTCATTTCGTTATTTGTTAAAGTAAATTTTTTTTCGGGCTTCATTTTTAAGTTAATGCTTTGAAACTTCATACATGGATTGCAAACAACGGAAAAAAAAATTTTAATCAAAAAACTTTAAAAAAAGTAATGTTTACATATTTATCGCAAAAGGGGAAAAAACGAAAAACATTTTTTCTTAAAAAAAACCCGTAATTTTTAAGATATTTTATCAATCTTTGTACAGATTACATATAATATTGTTCTACACGCGGAAAAAAATTTACTGAGATTATTTTTATAAATAAAGAAGTTATTAAGTATTTAAATAAAATTTTGAGTATTTTTTGAAAAATCGTAAAAAAAAACAGTTTTTGACATTAAATTTTTTAAATGACTGATTCTAAAAGAGAAAAGCAGGAACTTTTTTAGTGTAAAATATTTTTTTTACTATCCCGAAAGAAAATGCAAGTGGGACGATTTAGAAAACGTATCGATTTTGACTCATTTAAAAAAAATCGTAAAGAGTAGAAAATATAATTATTTTGTAAAATAATTTATACCGTATTGTGGCGAAATAAATGATCTTTCTGAATCTGTAATTATTTTTTGTTTGAGTCTCAGGAAAAAATTAGATCGCCTATCGAATTTTTGAACTTGTCACCTGGTGGAGAAATATGGTACATGTTATGTATTTTAAGGTTTTTAATTAATATCTTTTTAACTAATTGGAATATAAGAATATAAATGGTCAAAACGGATTCCTCGGATCCTTCCCGAAATTTTGGTACCTTCGGGGAGTTTCTTCATCGTGTGGTGCGTAAGGAAATAGGGAAGCATAAATTCATACATAGATAGATAGACAGATACGCTTTAGTCTGCTTACATAAGTGTTCAGACGCCCTCTGGCGGTTACAATGGGAATTCGTGAGGGAATTTTTAACAGCGTTCACTCTTCTAAACGCAGCGATAGAAATTCCCATTGAGATAGTACGTTCTTCGACAGATGGTTGGTCAAAGAGACTAAAGGCCCGTGTAAATTTGAATCATGAGCAATTTGAATAAAAAGGTCAAATTGTTAAAATTTAAGGGTAAAATAAAACTTAAAGATTCAGTTCAAATTTTATATTACAAAGCTTTTTATTTTTTATTTAAATTCTTTTCTTATTGTGTCAGAACTTATGGCACTACTATCTGCAAAAAAAAAATTGCGTGGAACAGTATGAGCAGTAAATGTTTGCGTAAGTTTGTTTTTATTTATGCAATCGTTGTCGTCTCCTGCGTTTCATCCTGGGATACATAAGAGAGATAGATGAACGAAAACACACAATACAATCACAGAAGAATATAGACTTCGATACAAATGATGATCCCAGCATAGAACAAAAGGTGCGTGCTACTTTCCATTCGAGACAGGAATCTATTTCAGGCGGAAGTAATTTTCCCGAAGAGAGATGCATACATGCTTTATTCGGGATTGGAGTCGCAGCCCACTTAATTACAATCCGAGTGTCATAACTACCATACTGGCTGGGCGGCTTATGAAATCGTAATAGATTTCATTAATTTGCCTTAAATATGTTAAAAGATTATAATTGTTTATAAATTATTCTTCTTTAAGAGGCTAACCTTAAAATTAAATTAAAACTTTGTATTGTTTTAGTTTTAAATTTCATTATAAAGTTTATTATTTTAACTTTTTACATTTGTATCGATACTTACAACATGATTAGGTAATTACCATATTAGTACGAGTGTATATCATTTTGAACAGAAATATTTGAACAGTCAGAAAACAAGAAACAACAAACATCGGTATTTTTTTTTTGAAAATCCTTGTATCGAACCCTTTTTTAAGAACGTTTCCATTACATTGTTTCAATGAAAACTTAATTTCAAAGACACGTAGAAAAACATATCTGTAATTTTCCCCTCTCATCTCAAAGCTTCAAGTTTGATTATCCCTTCAAAAAAGGAGTCGACGGAGGGGGGGAGAGCGGCATCTGTCAGTTGGGACTAATGAAGTCATCATTCTGTTCCTTTCTGTGGAGCCAACACCGCCCCAAAATAGATGAGTACGCAGCTGATTCAGCAAACAGAGAAAGGCTTAAAAATAAAGATCCGTTTCAACTGAAGAAAGGTGTTAAACGGAAGAGCTTCCTCTAAACAAGCCCCGCCCTGACTCGCGTTGGACATTTTTTTTTTAGCCTTATTTGCTCTAATTATACGAGACAGAGCATACATTAGAATTAGTGACGCTGTCAGACACACTAGAAGATTATATTGGGGAATCTTTTTTTTTTTCATTTTAAAAAAAAGATGTAAGTATGTGTATGTTGTTAAAAACAAGAAAGAAAAAGAAAAAAAATTGTGTCAATTCCTATTTAGATCAACATAGAAAAATTTTATTTTAGTTACTTTTTATTAAATAATTACAATTTATACAAATGTGTATATACATAGTACAGAAACACAATATTAATCGCAAAACAAAAAGCGATTTTCCTTCCTATATATCGTAGAGGACTATAAGTTTTTATTTCTTACTGTTTATTCGTTCATTAAATTTAATTATTCTAATTAAACAGTACATTAAAAAAGAAATTACATTCTCAGAAATTAGGCCATTCTAGGGGGGATTCGAACCCTCTACCTTCGAATTAGAAGTTGAACGCGCTATCCATTGCGCTACAGGGGCACAGCGAGCGATTTTCCTTTTTATATAAGGTGTTGGGCTATTTTTTGTTTGTTATTATTTATTCAATTATTTAATTTAATTAATGAAAAATATTTGAAAACTGTATTAACATCAAGTGTCATCCACTACAAGTTTAAAAAACTGTATTTGAACTTGATCAAATGGATAAAAAGTACTTTATTAACGATTGAAAATTTGAACAAAGATATATAAATATATATAGGGAGAGTGTGAACTAATAGTAGGAATTGAATAAAAATAGCCCATATGAGAGTGAATGAGTGAGAGTTATATTAACGTCGCTCTCTAAAAACAACATGAGGACTAGCAGGCGTCGTCCTCGTCACTTCATAACGGTTCAAAATGACGAGGTCCGTCTCCAAAAGTCCTCGAGTAGCTGAATAGTGCGATGTTAATGTTTACTCAGTAACATGAGGGCTATTGGCGATGTATATCGTAATTTTGAACTACAATGAAGTGACGACGACGATAGCTAAGCTGGTCTCTTCTCACTGAACTACCTCACTGCACCTAACTGGAGGAATTTGGACCCTGACCAGGAGCGTACACAGGAATTTTTCAAGAGGGGTGGGGGTGTTCCGGGGTTGAAAGTCTACCATTCTTGTATCATGCTCCTTTTGATTTTGTCGATTTTCGGGATCAAAACACAGTAAAAAGTAATTATTGAATAAATAATTAGCATTAATTAATTAAATCAATCATTAATACCAAATACTTAATTAAATATTACATACAATATACTTAGAATTATAATCAATCGGAAAAAAATCAAGGGCTTTGGGGGAGGGGGGTCCAGACCCCCCTTCGTGTGCGCAACTGACCCTGACAGAATTATCGTGCGTCTGTCTCTCGCCGGTAGCGACTGAAGTAGAGAGGGAGAGAATGCTTATGCGTTGAAGAGAGAAGTATTGTATAAATTTAAGAAGTTTAGAAAGTGCTGAGAGAGAGAGAGAGAAAATAACTGTTAAAATAAATGTATGGCTTTCAAGTAAATCAAGCTATATTATGTGTGTGTGATCTATATATATATATACCAGTCATCAAATTTCGATCAACTCCCTCTTTCCAAGTGTAAATTTATCAGAATATTTTAAATAAACATATAATATTATTGTGAGATTGTTGTCATAGATTGCTAGCAACTGAAAATCAATAACTTTTATAAAAATTTTTTTAATTCTTTGTATGGCAATATTTGGAATAAAAGAATGGTAAATTTACTCGAGGAGAAATATTAAGAGAGGGAAAAAAATTTAATTCACATTTTGCCATATCTATATGTACGTGAGCTGACATCTCTTCTTCTAATTACCACACCAACGAAAGGACATTGAACCTTAACATATTTAATGCACTTCAGCCCCTCTACCCGCAGGATCTTCAGCAGCACCAGGATTCGAACCCGTGACACGCCGGCAACCAGTTCGTGATCATAAGCACTTGGCTGCCGCTGACGCATAGCACATTTGACTTGCAGTTATTTTTCTCGAGAAACTGCCATAACAGTTTTATTCTCTCATTACTAAAGCCAGCACTCAACAAAAAAATGTAAAGAACTTTTAAAATTCCGTTATATATTGTCATTTTAATGCTTTAAACAAATACCATAACCGGGAGTTATGAAGACTGGTGTCTTTTACAGATGTTATGCCTTCACCGCCCGTATATTGTCAGAGAAGTAATATGAAAAAAAAGACGTCGACGGTAATAAGTGGACTGTGATTTAGTCAAAAAGTGTATTTACATTGTTAGTTTTAAGAGCACTTTACACTTGGGTTGAAATAGGTCGCCATTAATGAGCGAAAAGAAATAACGCTGTAACTTCACGAAGGAACATGGGTCATTTTTACTTGATTTTAAGTAGCAAATTTCAAACTAGAAACACTTTTTAAGAAGTCCATCGTCAATAATCCTCGTATTGCTTAAGAGAGAGTATGACGATAATAAAAACTCAGTCACCCGACATATTTAAAGTAAATCAGCTCCCCTGTAGCAGTGTTCCTCAACCTTTTTATCGCCGTCGACCGGTCAATGTTTGTTAATTTTACCGCGGCCAGCTGCTGGGCAGGATGTTGATTGTTTATACTTTAGACTGTTTTGATTTAATAATTTCAATTTAACTGTATTTAATCGGGACTTCAGAATAAAATATAGCTACACTAAAACATGAATATAATTTGATTTTTAACAAGGAATGTAAAGTGATTTTCATAAAAAGCAGCGCAAACCCAAAGAAAAATATACCACAGTGTAACACACGGTTTAATACTAAGACCGAAATGTAGATGGCGGTACTTGTAACGGAAGCATTACTGACCAAAGCTCTTCTGTATTACCGCCAGAGAGAGTTGGGATTTGAATGAGTAAACGTTACTCGTCTCGCTGTCCAATCCTGGACTATGTAATATATTTAATTTCCCCTTATTTCCCTAAATGTTTAACCTGTATTGTGTCTAAATGTCTGTCCATTGTAACTGTGTTATTTTATGTCATTAAAACTATTTTAAATTACCCGAGATCTTATCCATTATTTTGGTTTACCCAGTAATGACGTAAGAAAAACGTTACAACAGTAATTAAAAGGGAAATAAAATTCAATGTTTTTTGTGTGGACCAGTTGTATTTGATCCACGGATCGGAGGTTGGAGACCACTGTTCTACACGACAGATCTTAATTGTAAATAGGGCTCGAATGAGCTGCTTGATTGAAAGGAATTAAAACTTAAAATAGTAGAAAATACTTGAGAAAAGTAAAGTATAATTTCTTAATACAGCTATCCGGTGATAGGCTTTCACTTTTTCTCGGCTGGTTTATTAGTTGTTTGATACTTGTTGACTAAAATAACTAAATGGACTGTAAATTTGACAATTTTTAATAAGCGAAACGGATCCCAACCATATGGGATCGCTACAATTTTCGAACTATTTACAAAAAGGTTACAACAGTTGGCTCGGAGCAATATATACAAAGAATTCTCGCCAACTGGCGCCAACAATACTAAATGTGCATCTGTCAGGAATTGTAATTGACTTTCCCTTGGTGTCTTCCCTACTAAAGAAATACGGAAGTGATATCATATGGGTCATAGTCACGGACTTCTGTGTGGCGTGTCATGAATACGAGCTCCAGAACTACTGAAGACCCGAAGTGTAGAGGAGCTAATGCCTCTTAAATCTGTCGAGGATCTAAAGTCGAGGTGAACGTGGGGTGGATGTTCGGATAGGGATGTGACAGCTCAGGTGTCGTCCTCGTCGCTCGATCACAGTTCAAAATTACTAGGCTCGTCACCAATAGCCCTCGAGTTGCTTTATAGATCGGCGTTAGTAAAACACTCATTCTACAAGAGAAATAAACTTTTAAGTATTCACTTAAAAATGGATTTATCATTTATAATATACTTATCTTTTATACTTAATATACTTTATCTTTTAGTGCCTTAAAATTTCTCTACAGCTCTATGCCCTAAGAAATTGCTTCAATAAATTTCAAGAATGGGAATTTTCAGTGTTAAAATGAACTTCAACAAACAAAGGGACTTTACGCGTAAAGTGTTATAGATAGCTCACATTCTGATGCGGCTCACAAAGCCCTCCTTTACGACACTCTGTAGATAAGACAAGACGCACCTTTCGCTGATTACGACCCTATAACACAGACCCCACAATGGTTCTAAAGGGCCGTTTCGAGTTCCTGGTGAAGTTTGGCTGAGCAACTTTTAAGCAAATCATCGGCCAATTATGAGCGATTTTACAACAGCCTCCAACAGATTACGGTTGTGGGTTAAGTGCCGCAGAATGTGCCCCATAAAGTGGTTGGAACGATCCTACATCATTTGCTCTTCAATTAAGGCCCGGCGTCAAGGCGCTCGTAAGAGGCCACTTTATGATCACGTGGACGACGCCATGTTAATTGCGTTTATATGATGTACCCCCCGACTCCATAAACAACGCCAGATTGAAACTGGCTTCGAGTGATTGGCCCATTCTATTATGTTGTGGAATTGTTGACACTGGGGCCCGATGAAAAGTTGACACATGTGTAGATTGGATTCTCTTTTGACACTATCGATTGGATGGAAAATGTGAAGGGTGACTTGAGTTCTATGTAACATTGGTGGGAAAGGTGGGAAAATATTCGAATGAAAACGACATTTGATACATCTTTTAATTGACAACAGTAATAATAAGTGGTATCTAATTTGTTTTAAATATGATTTCAAATGAAGTTAATCGATACAATAAAAAATGCAAAAAAAGTGTATATAGTTTAGTGATCGTTTATTTCTTTTGAGGTAACTGATTAGGTTTGGAGTCGTAATTTTGAAAAAAAAAACATACGAAGGAAGAATCTTTTGATATTTAGTGTCCGTTGAATTAGAATCAACATATGTAAGAATAGTGTTAGAAGAAAAAATTATTCAAATGCAGTTTTCTTTTTGGCAAAAAATGAAGAGAGAAAGAGAATGGCATATTAAAAAAAAATTCTTTTATAAAAATTGTTTCTATTGTGATATTTTTTCCTGTATATATATATCTAGCACTTCTATACCAGGATTGAACATAGTTCTTGAAGAATTCACATTATTATAAGAGTTACTACCAATTGCCATAATAACGTGTGTTTTCTATTAAAATTTCTCTACTCTGATGTATTAAAATATGAAAAGTCCCCACTTCTAAATTATATACTTCAAAAGTCCTAGATCAGGCTCTGTGGAGAAGTCTTGACTATACGTAGGTATGTAAAATATTATTATAAAAGTATTTTTCACAAAAGGGGAATGTTTTGAAAATATGTCACTCTTGAAAAAACGTCAAATGTAATTTTTTGCCCAAAAATTACATTTAAGAGAACAGGGACATCATGTACTATGAAAAAAAACGGTTTTTCAATTTTAGTTCTAAAAAATAGTGCCTATTTTTCTGAATCTAAAAATGTATAATACTTATAAGTTTGTTGATAAAATAGCCCTAAAATATGAAAAATAAAAATGTAAACAAATGGCCAGGCCCTTTTTGACACACCCCTTTGAACTTTAAATTTGTAGTTTCCCCTGTGTTTGATCTATATAAACTTTCTATATAGCGAACAAAATATATTTTAGTATATAATGTCTAATTTTTTAAAAAATAAATTTATACGTGCAAAAAAATTAAGATTTTCATAATTTTGAGGTTTTATGATTATTTTAAAGAAATTATGCAATTAATTCGTTAAAAAACTGGTTCATTATATTTGATATGTTGCTGTACATATAAATGTAATTTTTTTGTATATTCAAAGAATATTTTTGTAAGAAATGGTACCTATACATGAAAATATGTACTACAAGATCTCGAAAATTATGTTCATGTTAACTAAAAACAATGGGAAAAAAACATCTGAATTTAAAATTACTTTTGTAACTCTAGAAAATGATTAAGGATTATTATTAGTCATATAAAAATAGGCAAGAAAATACTAATCAAGTGTATAATATGTGAAAATATTGCTTTTTTTAGTTTTCTCACTTTTTCTCAAAAGCATATTTTTTTGCATTTAGGTACATTTAAAAAAAAACTATTGCACTAAATGGTTCCAGATTTTTTATACTTCTATACAAGATGCCTATGCATATAGTGAACCTATTTTTTTCTATTAAGATAGTGCCTAATTTTTTAAAAATAGTTTTATGCATAAAAAAAGCAGAAAAATAAAAAATATTCAAATTTCAAAGTTTCCTAATTTTTTTAAAGAAACTAGACTAATTTACTAAAAATGGGTTCACTGTATTTTATGTATTGTTTTATACATGTGTAAAAAATATTTTGCATAAAAAAAGGATACTTTTTTAAAAAATGGTACCTAAACATAAGTATATATTTACGAGTTCTCAAAAATTATGTATTACTTAAATTAAGTAGTAAAAAAAAACTTTTGGAGTTAAAACTTATTTTTTGTAGTTCTACAGAATAATTAAATTATCTTTATTAAGAACGTAAAAAAATCTAAGCTCTATTGAAAATTGGAAATGATATATGTCTCATAAACAAAGGGTCTTAATTTTGGCATTTTACTCTTTCGAGCATGTCCTGGCTCCCTTAAATAATATTTTTCTTGTAATAGTATTCGTACATTTTTTTATCCTATTCATTTATACTCGCGTTAGTCAGTCACTTTAAATTTCTTTTGAATACCCGATTAAAATTTTGATGTACATTTTCTGCAATTACAGCTTATACGTAATAAACAAAAAAACCAGTATTCTTTTAGAATAAGTATAATTTTTATTACTATAGACAACTTATATATGTAATTTACTTTTAAGATAATGTTGTTTTGTTTACTAGTATCGAGTTGTATTTATTACTATATATATAAAGCGTACTCATATTTATTTAAACAATTCTACATTCGTTGTCTTATTGATTGTCAATTAGTTTCGCACTTAGAGGCAACACGAAAATTATTAGCTCATATTTCATAATTAATGATGTACTCGTAAAACTGATCCCAAAAGGTGTTTAATTTTAATGTAACTTGTTGCGGCTGAAACTTTTTGAAAATAATTTTATGTTTTTCAAAACAATCATCACTTTAGAGCAATGGTTCTGAAATTTTCGATCGCCGTGGCCTCCATTTATGCATCAGCCTGACATCGCCCCCTCCCAAATTTTCAAAATCCTCCCTGACTCGGCACATGACTGAGTGAATTAAAGATTCCTCAATAGTCCTAAGATTGCCTTTGCTATTTATGCGGAAATTTTTTAACTCTTTTTTTTACCCCTTTATTAAACAGTAAACATCTAATTATATATGCATATAAAAATATTATAAAATACTAGTTTGAAATAAATAAATAATGTAGGCGCAAAAAATAAAAGAAGCTGAATTAATATATTTTGGATCGAAATAAAGGGTGTTTTTTTTAGAGGTATAGAACTTCAAATTGCAATAAAACAACGATGTATTATTCGATTGACATGAATTTTTTTTATTCGAAAGATAATCTTGTGGCATTACATTGTAAATATGATTTCTGGCATAGGACTGCCACGGCTGGCTCGGATGTAGTCCAATCTGGACGTCCAATTTTCGATGACTTTTTCCAACATTTGTGGCCGTATATCGGCAATAACACGGCGAATGTTGTCTTCCAAATGGTCGAGCGTTTGTGGCTTATCCGCATAGACCAAAGGCTTTACATAGCCCCACAGAAAATAGTCTAGCGGTGTTAAATCACAAGATCTTGGAGGCCAATTCACAGGTCCAAAACGGGAAATTAGGCGGTCACCAAACGTGTCTTTCAATAAATCGATTGTGGCACGAGCTGTGTGAGATGTTGCGCTGTCTTGTTGGAACCACAGCTCCTGTAACGTTGTGGCCTTCATCGTTTTTGAAGAAGTACGGACCAATGATTCCACCAGCCCATAAGGCGCACCAAACAGTCAGTTTTTCTGGATGTAACGGTGTTTCGACATACACTTATGGATTAGCTTCACTCCAAATGCGACAGCTTTGTTTGTTGACGCAGCCATTCAACCAGAAGTGCGCTTCTTCGCTAAACAAAATTCACTTATGAAAATCGCGCGACCATTATTTTCAAAATAAAATTGCACAATTTGAAAGCGTTGTTCAGGCGTGAGTCTATTCATGATGAATTGCCAAACCAAACTGAGAATAAATCACTTGACAGCTGTTAAATCGGTCGCCATCTTGGAAAGAAATGCCAACTTAAACTTCTGTACCTGGAAAAAAACACTCTGTATATGTTCTAATAAATATTTTTATTGCGGGGACATTTTAGTTATCTACTCTAAGATGACAGACACATCTTTCAGTTTTTCCACGAGACCTCTCAGAGTCTGTAAAAGAAGGAAATCCTAACATTGGATGAGAGAACTTCATGTTTCCTCGATAGGAGCTACAGAACCCCGGGGTCAGCGGACCACAATTTAGGAACATCTGCCTTACACTCTAAAGCAGTGGTTCTTGACTGGGGTTCAGGTAAATGTCATGCCTCTAAACTTTACAGTTATGACACATGAGCTGTTATCCCCCTCCTTATACTCCGGGAGAACCCTGATACCAGGGGCGCAGCTACCACCGTATCAATGATATGAAGGCCCCCAAGTTACTGGGGCCCCAATGTGCATACGTAAAACTTTTAAAATGTTAGCAATAGTCCCATTAACAAAGCTCCCATTTAAAAAAAAGGGTCCTCCAAGGAATTTTTATACATGGACTAGCTACTCCAGTGCATGAGACCCTATTCCACTTAACGTGTAACAAATTCTGTAATTCTAAGAGAGTGGTCTTGAGTAGAATCAAGACTGGAGCATCGTCTGATCTGATCTTAACACTAAACTTAACTCAGTGGCGTAACAACCCATGAGGGCTAAGGCCTACTGTGCCCATCTCGGTATACGTGACCATTAGGCGCTGAGGTGCATGAGCAAATAAATGTCCCGATCAGGTGGTCAGTCTGAAGCGAGACCCTCAGTGTTTAATCCCCAAGCATGCTTGGTACTCATTTATTGACCCACTGAAGGGATGAAAGGTTGAGTCGACCTTGTCCAGCCCGAGGATAGAACCCTAGACTTGTGTGGTGAAAGCGCGAAACGCTAGCACTCGGTCTGATGATCTTAAGACTACTTGTGACTGAACTTTGATGTGCAATATATTTCAGATTGATTGCTTAATAACGTTCTCCCTAGAAAGCAGTGCGTAGGCTGTTAACAATGGACATCGTAATTTTGAACAGGTTGTGAGGGCGATACTTGTGCTAGCACTGAGTATGGCTGCAGTAGCCTAGGGCTTATGGTCACGGACTCGAGATTTCGACTCTTGGTGCTACCGAAGCCTCACGGTGTAGGGCAGCGATGCGGCCCGCGGGCCACATGCGGCCCATCGAGCCTTTTTAAGTGGCCCGGTCATGCTGTGAGGAATTCGCTTATTTAAGAACATCGTATTAAAAATTTGGTGGGAAATTTTTGTCAAGAAATCAAGTACATAAATTTTGCTTTTTTTGTTAGTGTCGTTCGTGTACGAATTGGTATTCTTTTTCTATTTGGAACGATTACTGTTAGTGATAACAGGCAGCGACATTTTTATGGGTGGAACTAATTTTTAACTATCGTTCCTATCATGCAAGGGAAAAACATTCGAAGAAAATATATCATTTCAAGACGATTGGGAGGTTGACTATTTAGTAGTGAAAAACAAATAATGATCAGTAATTGTTTAATTTGTCGCGAAAGTGCCCTATTAAAAAAATATCAATAAATAGGAATCATTCAAAGGCATTTTCCCCTCGAAGATGTCTTGCAAGAGGTGATAAATAGGCTTTCTTAAATAATCTTTGCAGCAGTCAGTGGTAATTTCACAGCGGTAACTGAGACATCCTATGACGTTTGTTATATTATTGGTAATCAAAAGAAATCGTTTCCTGATGCAGAAATTGTGCAGTGTTTCTTAAAAACTACTTAGTGACAAAAATAAAAAATATGATAAATAATAATTTTAAAAAAAAACGGGAGCTATAATATTTTGATCAATTTGCCACAATTTAAATTTCCAATGTTATCTTGGATGTAAAGCATTTCTGTCTCCCCCATTTATCCTCATCTTGCGGCCCGCGTGAAATACCTAATATATGTATGCGGCCCATCGGTAAAAAATGTTGAGTACCCCTGGTGTAAGGGAACAGACACGGCCACTTTTCCGCTTAGGCTCGCTAAGCACGTGCCTAGAGCGGGGAAGATTTGGGAGCGCAAAAAATTAGAGGCTGCAAAGAAATTTTTTTTAATTAAAGCTAACATACCATCACCTAGCGAATCACGAGAGTAAAGACTGAAATGAGATCTACTATGGAAAAAGAAAAGTTTAACAGTCTGATGTTGCTTTACATTCAAAATAATATACAATCAAAATTTATTACAATAATGTCATTAATTATTTTACATTGATCAAAGCTCGAAGAAAACCTCTGTTGTACAAGTTCAATGACATTGAATCAACAAAGAATAAGGATGTCTAAAAAAGTAAAGGATAGTAAAGTGATAAGCGATGAAAAATAGGACACTTAACAAGTTGAAAACAGTTCACACAATAATGAATACTCTATACTGTAATTGCAAGCGATTTCATTAATTTACTATACTAATTTACAAAAGGGTGAGTTGGTGCTCCGTGATGCCGTTGGGTAAGAATGGAACCAGGTTTGCCACTCTCCTTTTCTTACGGCTGCCGATTGCCAGTTTGGAACGCAGCGGGTCTATGGGTGGTAGATAATGGAAAGAATCTCCAAAGGAAGGGAAAATAGTAAAAGTTATATATAAGATAAAATCCTTCCCGAAGCCGAACTGGCAAAGTAAGAATTAAAGAAGGGCGAGCTATGGAAATAGCGGCGCGGAATAATTTTAATTACCTAGGACGCCGGGAAGGTTAAAAACGGCCCTGGGAACTGATAACTTTTAAATCTGTCCAGGCTCAAAGTCCTCCTAATGGCGTGGTGCACTAGTTTAGGGAGGGGGTTTCAAGATCAGGTTTTGTCCTCTTCTCTTCAAAGTTATGAGGTCAGCCGCCAATAACCTTCGCTAATGTTAAATTCGGAATATTTTTCAGATATAAAAGTACTCAAACATTCATATTACATTCTGGCTTCAATCTCCGGTAGAGAATCACTTATTTTATCATACTACTCATTTTTATCCGAGTTGACACATTTTTTTTTCTTTTATCAAATGTGTTTGGCATTTTTTCTCCTCTACCGTAATGCTCAATGAGCTACCCCTTTACACGTTGAAAGGAAAAACGGATTATTTATGAAACATTTTGAAAGTTTAAAAACACTATATTCTAAGCAAATGCATAAATTTTTATTATAATTGAGGCATTTTTTTCTGTCCGAAAATGTGCTCCGCGTTAAGTTCACGCTCTCGTACATATGGCGAAAACAAGCCTTAATAAAATTCAAAAGATTTAATATGCATCGGACATTCTACACAGTGGAACTTCAGTTGCAACAGGACTTGAACCCTTAGCTCGGCAGACCGGCCATGAATTTACGAGAAAAGATCACTCCGCTTTCGCCACCAAGGATTAGATTTCAGATCATTGCATAGTTATTACTTCGCCTTTATTGTCTCACAACTCCATACAGTACCGTATACCATTTATCCATACTGTAATGTTATTTCAGCAATTTTTATTCAACAATCTTATCACCAGCCTTTCATTCGGAAATACTATTTAATGCGAAATAGCTTAAAATCATAGTATATTTGTAGAAAAGACGAAAGTAGGGAGACAATAAAAGGGGAGAGTTTAGAAGAGGGATCCATTGCGGCGTCCGAGAAAAACAAAAGGTAGAAAAAAAAGCTACGTGACGATCACGATTTCTCCAAATGCATTTCTCGTTCGAAGTCACGTCTCGGAAAGCGAAGTAAAACTGGATTTTTACGAGCATCGCTCCGTGGCCTCGCGGGACGTTATGCGTCGCCTTTCCGACTTCAATATACCTTACCGCCATTGGTTGATGATGTAAAAGTCATTCAATATACCCGACTGCCATTGGCAGATGAGGCAAAAGTCATTTCCTCCTCGCAGCGATCTTTGTCTTTTTTTACTCTCTCTTTAGGTGGGAGACATTTTTTTTTAAACCGATATAGCAGAGAAGAAAAAAAATAAGAGAAGTGTTTTTGCTTAACGATTTTTTTTTATTTAAAAAAATACTGTTTGTGAGAAAATTACTTTAAGAGTTGTGGAGAAAGTAAAAGAGAAAAGCGTGGAGTATCGAAGAAAAAAAATGCTATGATTATTCGTTCGAAAATGGGATGCTTTTTCTTGAGACAATTTATGGAATTTTCAGAGTGGGGAAAAAAAAAAAAGAAAAAAATTTCCGCGAGTAACGATTGGCGAAGAAATTTCTTAAGAGAATAAGTTTTAGTTGTTTATAGTTGAGAAATTTCCTTCAATATCGATGGTTTTACGTGAAAATTGTATTGTGCTATATATAAGATTAAAATATGGAAATCATTAGCAGTTACACATGATAAATAATAACGATTATCACGAAAGAACCGATGTTCTAAAGTGATTTTTATGAAATATTTATTAACGCCAGTAGTGTAACGAAGAATATTAGAGCCCACCTTCAAAATCAAGTTTTGCCTTTAATATTTTATAAATAGGTTATATACGTACTTTTAATACCGGGGATGTACGTTACACCTCTGTTTTCTTGATCACCTATGTCATCATTAAAGGGCTTGTTTCAAAGTTGGGACGTTTTTGTAGACAAAAAGTTATCCTAATTTCCATACAAGTTCGTGATGCTGTAACATAAGGACTTAATTATTATTTGCTGGCATTAAAATTTAAAAATGTTAAAAGTACTCAATATTTTTCAACACAATTTAAAACCCATTTAGCAATGCATAGAAGATGAAATATGAAATGAATTTTTGGTTCGGTAACAGAAATGAGTTATTGAATTTTCAGAACTTCACATAGTATTTTTTTAATGTCAGATGGCATTCATTCTGACACTTAAGCCTTTGCAGGTACGACAGGTAAATGTGAAAATAATTTCATGGTGGTACCATCTAGTGACGGCTTTTGCGGTCAAGTTTATTCTATTCAAATTCTCGTCGAATGCTAAATACTGCTGTGGTTTAATTTTGCTGAGAATACCAGATCTACATTGATACTTAACGGATCTTTTACATGCCGCATAATCATATGACATGCGTGACTACGGTTTTCGCATCCAGAAAATCGAACGACTCCAGTCGGGATCGAGCCCGCAACCTTGGGCTTGCGAGGCAGGCACGCTATCTCTAAGTCACATAGCACATGAAGGCAGAATATATTATTAATATGTTCAAGTATTTTTCTATCAGGAAAAAAATGTTCCATTTTTAGCTTTTACTTTATTATATCAGGCAAAAAGAGTTTCAAGTAATGATAACAGCGCATTAAGATAATGAAACAATACTTGAATTAAATTTGTTTTACAAAATTATGTTTTTAGGAATTTTTAGGGATAGGTTTTATGTTAATCAGAACTCACACACACATACATGAGGCTATCTCAAACATGATAGTAGGCCGCGGTAGCCTAGTGGTCACGGTAACGGACTCATGGCTGGAGTGTTATGAGTTCGAGTCTAGTACCACTTGAAGACACGCCGTGTAGGGGGCGATGCACGTAAAATCTCTCGAAGCTCAAGCGTCCTCCCGTTGGTGTGGTGTGGAAGTTAGGAGAAGTACCAGCTGAGATGTCGTCCTCGTCACTTGACCTTGTTTCAAAATGATGTGGTCCGTCGCCAAAAGCTCTGAAGTAGCTGAATAGTGCGACGTTAATATTCACTCACTCACTTAATCTTGATGTCTTAAAGTTGTCTCTCTTTCACATAAGGCGCAGAGTTGATGCACGTTAAATCTATCGAGGTTCAAAGCCCTACCGTTGGCATGGTGTGAAATTTAGGGTGGGGTTTAAGTTAAGGTCCATCCCCAATAATCCTCGTGTTTATTCTTAGTGCGATGTAAATCAACTTATGAAATCTCTCACATCTATTTGTGGCCGTGATAGCCAAGTGGTCATGATCACGAATTTGGAACGGCGTTATTTCTGCCGAGGTGAGGGTTCGTGTCAGAATGCCCCTAAAAGCCCGTTAAGACGGCTGATTCACGTTAAATATGTCGAAGTTTAATGTCTTCATGTTGGCGTAGTGCTGTAATTTGGAGAATGAGGTTTCAGTCCAGGTGACGTTCTCGTTATTTGACTGAAGATCTGAATTAAGATTCACCAGATGCTTTGAAAGATAACCAACAATAAATCAAACCTTCCCATTTGTAAGAAAATGATGTATAAAACTATGATTACAAAAAAATTATAATACCATTAGCCTTTCTGATCTTCAAATATTCAAAGTAACGTTTATAGGAACTCATCAAGCAAGCAAAAAAAAATAATAATAATTTGAAAACAACCAAAAAAGTTGTTTATTCTACTAATTTTGTGACAAATCTATACGGAACTTTATCACTAATCTTCTGTGACGTCTTTTTTAGGGAAATTTAATTCCCTACCTATTTCCAATCAGCTCCAAAAAGAGGACAGGGATTCCTTATTATATATATATGCAGATTAGATAAAGTATTTAAGTCAAACGGAATAGTAAAGTAAAAAGCAGTAGGAGAGAGAGATTGAAGCAGGAAGATATAATAGTGAAGTTAGAGATTTATTATTGAAGATTTCTAGGTGGATAAATTAATCTCAGGAAGAGTTGAGATTCAGTGTGGTAAATATTGATTTATAATTAAAGTCTCATTAAAGCTTTATATTAGGAGTGAGATTGAAGTTAAATGCTCAATAGGAATATTATTGAATATAATTCTGGGATCTCTTATTGCGGTAATCTCTGCGTGATCGATATTCTAATTGTTAATTAATTGGATCATTAAATATTTAAGTTAATATAAAGGAAAGCCCCTTTTAAACCTCATATATCTATTTTAAATTATTTGTTATTAAAAGTCTTTGATTCTATTTGGGAAAGATAACCAAATAAAGAAAGTTATCCATTAAAATGGCTACTGGTTCTTCTTTGACTCAAAATCATTCTCGTTCTCAAAGTGAGATCCAAGGGGATCTTCACAATTTGTGTGAATGAATTCAATAAATTTTAGAATATAGCAACATATTTCTTCTTATAACTATGCTTCATGAACTATTACACACATGTACAGAAACACACACGCTGGTATATACAGGGAAATACGTTTAGCTCGCGAAAGCGCTTAAGACGAAATAATACAACGAATCCGACAAACTACTATGTATTCTCATGCATTTTTCCTCTTAACCCGAAAAAAATTCCCTTCTTTGTAAGAACAAAATACGGGAAACACCAGCCACGCAGGTTCATCATCGGAAGAATTCGTTGTAGTAATGTGTGTACAGACTTAATTATGAGAAACAAAGACACTTTGGAGTTTATTCAGAGCTCAAAAAATATCATTGATGCAGAATCCGACGATGAAAATTAGATGATCCCGCGTCACCCTAAATCGGAATATCATAAAAAGCTTGCACAGTTATTTAGACGTACATTTCAATGAGGAAATGAATAACAAAATGGATAACATCGAATAATTTGATGCTAAAAAAGGCAATGCAAAGAAAAATATCAGAGTATTTTCCAAAAACTCAAATATTTTGTTTTTCAAAACCTTGAAAATTTTGCATTCAGTTTCATTGTGAATGTTTTTGTTTCGTTGATTTATATTATGCATGCATAAATACATATCTATATAAATAAAATATACTCTAATAAACTTCAGTTTGATGAATATATGATTTTTTTTTGCAATGTCCTTTAACACGAAAAAATATTTCGGACCCCTCATTTTCGTGTTAACCGATTTTCACTGTATATATTTGACATCGTAATTTTTAACTAATGAAGGCTTTAGAGGAGAGAAAAACGATAAACTCTTTAACTCGTTTTCTTTATTTTAAGGCTGTGTTTGGTTAATGTTAAAGAATTGGACCCGAATTTCGAGCATTTTTTCAGATATAAAAGAAATGAAAAATTAATATGATATTCTGGCATCACTATCCTTTAGAGACAGCATGTTTTATCAAACGTCCCGTTTTTAACCGAGTTGATTCATTTTTTCTCGTATAAAAGGTGTTTCGTGTTTTTTTCTCCAATACCGTAATTTTAAATATAAGAAACACACATTAAAAGAAAAAAAAAGAAAATATTCATTATGATAGCTTTTACACACGTTCGTTTTTATTCACATCCCTATGGCAAATCACAACTTTAAGCTTATTTATCCCAAAAAGATAAAATAACTAATTTGTCTTCATTTAAAATGATAAGACTTTTCTTCTATTGAGCTTAATGCTTTGAGTTTTTTTTTACCTATTGCCAATAGTACACTTAACAGTAGTTGGTATGCATTTTTGATCAAAGCAATATTTATTGTTTTAAAAATAATTGAACTCAAAATTTGTACATTTTTTCAAGGAATTTTCAATAAACATTCATAAAAAGAAGTATTGTACGAAAACTAATAACGTTATCGCAAAACCCATAAAACTTTTGTTATACATAGTTTGATGTACTTGTGAATCAAATTTCATGCGTGCACCTAAATTTTTGTAGGAGGAGAGCGTTTTAAATTCACTTCACAATTTTTAAGTTTTTTCCTTAAAAAATTACATGGCTAGCATTTTATGAAATTTTGAGCCCAAAATCTGTTTTACATAGTATACACACATAGGAGGCAACGAAAAAAATTTAAAAATCCTTAAATTAAAAATTTACCCCATTTAAGGATCTTGACGATACCGTGAAAGAAAATATTTTCTTTCTTGTGTTATGATCTTATTCCGGACATGTTTTGTCCAAAAGTAGGCGTGACCTTCGGTTCCGAAAATGATCGACCTGTCAATCAAACGGATGGATCATCCCACCCACAACAAATGTGACCGTCATCTAATTTCTATTGAAACACTCTGGGTGAGTGTTCTTTGAGAATGAAGATGAAAAGAGTTCTGCATTTTTTCCCTTTGAGATTCCTTATGAACAAAAATGACGAAAGTTTATATAAAATAACCAATTTTCTTAAGGGCTTGCATTAGAAAATCACCGTGTAAGAAAAAGTTCAGTAACAGCTTCTGTTTTTAAAAGCAGATCACTTTAGATAAATTATATTTAATGTTCAAAGAGGGAGAGAGAGAGAAATAAAAATTTAATATTTAACTTTTGCTACTTTCGTCCGTAAATTGTTGGTAACATTACAGGACTACTGAAAAGATAGACGATCTTATGAGGTTAAGTGTTACCTACACATTTGAAGGAGTTCATTAGGCAAACAAACAAAAAAATTCAAAAGAAAATGGTTGTCTTTATGCAATCTGGCGGCTTAAAGCTACAAAAATTGTAATAGTTGTTTAAAAAATATTATACAAACCATTAATATTCCATTTTATCCATAATAATTATTGAGTGGGGATTTGTACACTTGTAAACGATATTAATGATTAAGACTTTCTTCGCCAAAAGCACGGGAGCCTTATCAAAACGCGGAACACAATTTCAGACAGAAAAATGTCTCCATTTTCATGGATATTTGCAGCATTATAATTCACCCATTTGTTTATAATATAGCGTTTTTAAATTTTTAAAATATATCTCATAAACACTTATTTTTTCACACATTGTAACACATAAACAAATAGCTCATTTAGCATTACTCTACAGAAGGAAACAAATGCGAAATATATTTCAAACCAGGAAAATAATTTTGGAAAATGAGAACTGGATAAAAATAAGGGGTATAATCAAGTATGATGCTCTATAGCAGGGACGGCGAACCAGTGGCACGCGACACAATATTATAGGCACGCCACCGATATAAACGGTTTGCATTTTAATTCGAAAGAACAATCTTCAATATCAAGTATTACGAGTAACGTGAGTGATCGGTTCCAGTTTTCAGCAAGATTTTTCCAGTTCAAAGAATGATCGGAAACGCTCAAATTTTTTATGTACCTTGATGTGACTTCATTTAATAAACTGCATTTGTCCCAATTCTATTGGTTGTAAATTGAAAAAATTGAAGAGCAACTCTCTTATTGATTGCCAGTCTAGTTCAATATAGATTCAAAAATTTGTTGAAAAGGAGAAAGTTATAATTGATTAAAACACAAAGATTAACAAGCAATATAAGTCAAAATGCTAGTTATGAAATTTTGGAAACATGAAATTCGATTCCAGATCCATTTAGCTGTTTGAAAAACTGGCTCATGCTATTTTAACCATATTTTCATCTACCTATGCCTACGAGTCATTATTTTCAGACATGAATAACATTAAAGACTCACTTAGAAACCGTTTGGAAGATGGCTTCAATTCAGCTTGCATTCTGCTAAAAGTAACATCTTACTATCCAAATACAAGTTATTTGTCATCTTATCTATCACAACAGAATTCATAATAATGTTACCTTAATTTCAATTACACGTATAAATAAAAAAATTAACACTATACTGTGCAGAATGTATTTTTTCGTTGTAATTAAGGAATTTCAGTTGATAGTATTTTTAGTTTTATTTTTTTCTCAATAATCAAGTCAAAATTATTGACGGCACGTCTATGCCTCCTTAAACATTTCTTAATGAAAAAATGGTACATTGATCGAAAAAGGTTCGCTACCCCTGCTCTATAGGATAGAGAAACCAGAATATAATATGAATGTTTCTTTCTTTTATTTATGAAAAAATATTCCAAATCCGTATCCTATTCCGTAACATTCACCGAAGACAGCCGTAATTATTTACGTTGTTGTTGGCGTGTCCTTCGCGAAGGGAAGGAAAGTTGCCAGAACCTGAGACAGGTTGGACTTCTATACGATAGATGGCGACACCACCAACGTCCACAATTTTGGCATGAGCTGGAGGGGAGGGAAATATTCTCCAGCGCTCTGCACCCGTGCTTTCTGTTGCGACCGCTCACAAGACTTTCGAACCCTCAGATCTAACGAGCTCGCACTCCGTGTGTATTTGGAGGGTATTTGGTGACACCGGGCATCAAACCAAAGCCCTCCGGTCTGGAGTCTGATACTATAACCACTAGGCTACCCACAATTATTTAGGATGAAAATAGCTTTTGAATTTAATCTCAAAAAGACAGTTTTTTTATTATGTCGCACTATAAGACTACATGAGAGCTGTTGGTGACAAGGACGACACCTGAGCTGGTATCCTCTCTCTGAACTTCTACATAATGTAAACGAGAGGACTTTGCACCTCGGCAGATTTTAGCATGCCACAGCCCGTGGCCACATGCCACATGGAACATAAATTATAAATTTATTAAAAAGTTTAGAAAGAAAGAGAGAGGGGGGCTAAAAGTACTGTTAAAATATGTAGCTTTCAAATCATAAAATCAAGTTATATGTGTGTATGATCTGACAGTCATCAATTTTCGAACAACTCCTTTTTCAGAAGAGTGTAAATGTATTAGAGTATTAAAAAATATTAATGTAATACTGTTTGTGACAGTTTGCTAACAACTAAAAATCAGTAACTTGGCTAAAAAATTTAACTTCTTCATATAATATTTGAAATAAAAAACAGTCAAGCTACTCGAGAGAAAATAATTAAAAGGTGGAAGAAGGTTTAATTCACTTTTTGCCATATCTTCATTTTTACAACCGCAGAAAAAAACGCGTATTGTTATGTGTGCCCCTCTAAATGTTCAATGCGTCAATTCAGGTCCATAAAATTCAAGAGATTTGTACTTTACTGTAAGGAACAGATTTCAACAGTCGCTTTACTAAGTAGCTATTTTCAGAAAAAAAAAATGAATTTAATTATTAGGTCAATATTACAACACATTTTTTTTTAAAAATATGTAAAAATTAAACGAACACATATATGTACGCATGAACTGCTCAGCTTCTTTGAACTGATGTGTGGTCAAGATTTCTTTACAAAATATTTCAGACATAATTCTCTGAAAAATGCGTTATATCAATCCACACAGAGGGAATTCAAGAAGTCTCTACTTCTAAAAATAGATCCCATCCTTCATTGGACCAAGTCATTATTTTGGGGAAAATAGAATTTAATCATATTTCTCTAATAGCATTACTCGTTTTTCTATTTAACCATTTTTTCTTTCTTCCATTTTCTTTTCATCACAAATTCTGATACATGTGTGCACGAAATGTTCAGATGCTCTAAAACAATTCTAGATTAAAAAAAAAAATGCGAATCCCACACAAAAAAAAAAAAGATTCAGGAACGACGCATGTTTAGAAAATTTAATGAAAAGAGCATGCCAATAAAACAAAAATCAAATGTAAAAAGACATTTTTCATTACGGACATAATTCTTTTCCTTTCGAGCTCCCATTCCGTAACAGGTTCGAAAACCTTCCCTTTCCGCAAATTGAAATCGAAAGGCCTTCGCTACCAATTTCCACTCCGGAAGAAAACGAAAAAAAAAAAAAAAACTGAGGGGGCCTATAATATTCGATCGATTCCGGGGCAGAAAAAGTCTTTTAAAAGGTTCAAGACGTCGCGACCAGTTCCTCCGAGGAAGCGCTTCTTTTGTCTTAATTTGCAAAAGAACATTTGTCGTTCCTTTCACAGATGTAAACATATGTCTTTTGGATTGAAGAAAGACTTTATGGGAATGCAATTCGAGACGGATTTTTGATGCAAAGTTAAGTCAGAAAGCCTTATTGAAAATTACTTAGTTAATATGTTTGCAGTATGAGCATGCAGTGAAAATCGTTTAACGCGAAACTGAGGGGACTAAAATATTTTTAAAATATTTAACATGTTCAGAGTCCTTTTTGACAAAATAACATATTTAAACAAATAAAGGCTTTTTTAGGATTCAACACCAATAAATACTAATATTTAATCAACAATATTTAAAATAAATTGCCGGAATTTCATAAAAATCATAATTGTATAAGAAATTTTAGCAATATTTTTGTAAAACTTCAAAGCAATTAGAGAAAGAAGTAATTAACTTATATTAGTGAAAGAATCACCAAAATAATCTAGAGGCATTTATCTAGAGAATGTACTAAAAGTTTAATGTTTTATTAAAATTTGAAACTTTTAGAGATGATTGAGTGAGTGAGTTAATATTAACGTCGCACTGTTCAGCTACACGAGGGCTTTTGGCGACGGAACACGTAATTTTGAACCATGGTCAAGTGACGTGGACGACACCTGAGCTGGCACCCCCTCCTAACTACCACACCACACCAACGGGAGGACGTTCCAGCTCTCGACAGATTTAACGTGCATCGCTGCCCTACACGGCGGGTCTTTAGTGGTACTGGGCTCGAACTTATGACATGCCTGCCATGGTTGGATACCTTAACCCAGTGCTTCTCAAACTTTCAATACTGGCGCCCCCTTTTCAATCACAATTTTTATCGCGCCCCCTTATACATTAATAATGTACTGAATGTAATAATAATGCACTTTGACGCTAAAGCTACTATACGCGATCTTAATTATAAAGCATACCAATTAATAGCATAAGTATTACAGTTTGTATACTACTTTTTGCAAAATAAATAAATTAAGTAAGTAAGACAGTGCTTCTCAAACTTTCACTACTGGCGACCCAATTTTCAATTATAATTTTCATCGCCCCCCAATAATAATGTATTAAATGCAATAATAATGCACTTTGAGTATTAAATTTTTATACGTTACTTTTATATAATATATATTTTAAGCAAATTACTTTTAAGTAATAATTATAATGTTATGTTATTTTCCTTTCTCATTTTTTAAATTGGGACAGATTACAAAATGACATTTAATTAAAAATTTGTTTCGTCCATCATGCATTTCTAAAAGTACAAATGTCATTAGAACAAGTAATATAAAAAATAAATTTTAAGTCAATTCCTACTTAGGCCAACAAAGAAAAACTTATTTTAGTTACTTTCTATTTAATAGTTTCAATTAATACAAATATGTAATACATATGACAGAATCACAATGTTAAGCGACAAAAGAGAAAGCGATTTTCCTTGCAATTTTTCCTTTTCTTTCTATATATGGGGTATTGAATATTCTTTTTCGTTACTATTTATTCATTAATTAAATTTAATTAGTGTAAGAAAATAGTAAAGTAGAGAAGAAATCACACACATTCTTAGAAATTAGGCCATCTCGGATGGAATTCGAACTACCGTCCTTCAGATTAGAAGCCCAGCGCGCTATCCATTGCGTTACAGGGGACAGCACGAAAAGTTTTCCTTTCTATAAATGCTTTTGAACTATAATTTTTGTTTGTTACTATTTATTCATTTTTTAAATTTAATTAATGAATTAATATTTGAAAGAACTGTATTAACATGAAGTGTCACCCACTACAAGTTTTAAAAAATGTATTTGAACTTGAATGAATGAATAGAAAGTATTTTATCAACGATTGAAAATTTGAGCAAGATATATATGAGAGAGTGAACTTATAGTAGAAATTGAAAAATAGTCTACTTTATGTTGCGCTCTCTCATATCCATCACATCTGACATTCTCGCGAGCGTCTGCGTGAGTCTGGCCAAACTATCGGACGTCTGCGCAAAACATGTAATAATGCTGTACCTCGTACAATTCCAATCAGTCTTGGTCCATTCGATGCTTCTATAGCTACCAAATCTATCTTGAATGTACATTTTATAATTTGCGCGTTAGTTGTAATTCACACTATTAAGTATTACTGCAGAAAATTGGAACAAAAAAATTCCTGGATAAATTTTTAAGTCATAAGCGAACATTCGACGATAATAAAGCATCAACAAGTGCACAGACGAGCATAGTTCCGAAAATTAAATCAAGGAAATATTCTCAAGAATACTTGAATTTTGGGTTTACCATTACTGAAGTAAATGGAGAAGAAAAGCCCCTGTGTGTTATTTGCTCAAAAATATTGGCAGCAGACAGTATGAAACCTAATAAACTTAAAAGACATTTCGAAACGCTTCATGGTGAGTACATTAACAAACCTCGAGAGTTCTTTGAATCAAAATTAAAATCATACGGATAACAAAAACATTTTTTAAAAAAACTTTGTCAGTGAATGAAAAAGCTTTACTTACTTCTTACAAAGTATCATATAAAATAGCCAGATGTAAAAAGCCTCACACTATTGCCGAAGAGCTTATTTTGCCTGCAGCAATTGAGATTGTAGAAACTATGTTTGGAGACAATTTTGCCAAAGAGTTGCAGACCATACCCTTATCAAATGATACTGTTTCCCGTCGAATTGATGATATCGCTGAAGATGTAGAGCAACAGCTTTTCGGTAAGTTGCGTGATAAATTGTTTTCAATTCAGCTTGACGAGGCAACAGATAGCAATAAAGATGCTCATTTCATTGCGTATGTTCGATTTTGGGATGGTATGTCAGCGGTAAAAGAACTACTTTTTGTAAACCAATAAAACTTAAAGCAACAGCAATGGCATTATTTGATATTTTAAATAATTTTATAAACGAGGCAAATATAGAGTGGAAAAATTGTGTCGGAATATGCACCGATGGTGCTCGTATAATGTCAGGAGGATTTAAAAGTATACAAGCACTTGTGAAACAAAAAACTCCACTGTGCATCTGGATACATTGTATGATCCACAGAGAAGCCCTGGCTTCCAAAGAAATTAGTCCTGGTCTGAATATTGTGCTAATGACAGTTGTGACTGTAGTAAATTACATAAAAATGAGACCCCCTAAAATCAAGAATCTTTTCTTGACTTTGCAAAGACATGGGCGCAGTGCAATCATCGTTGTTATTTTATTGTGAAGCAAGATGGTTATCACGCGGGAAATTTTTACAACGTGTTTATGAATTAAGAAATGAAATTACCATTTTCTAGAAGAGGAAAACCTACCGGAAGCTGAGAAATTTCGAGATGGTTTATTTCTGATGAAGTTGAGCTACTTAGTCGATATATTTGAGAAATTAAATATATTGAATCTTCAACTTCAAGGATCAAATGTACATATGTTTGACACGAGTGATAAAATTAATGCTTTTTGTAGAAAATTAGAATTATGGAGCCGAAATTTAAAGCAAAAAAAAAACCTAGAAATGTTTGAAAATGCGGATAAATGTGTAAAAACTTACAAAACTGAAGAACAACATGTGGAAGTTGTTTATAAAACTATTGAATATCATTTAGCTATGTTAGCAAAAAATTTAAAAAAATATTTTTTTGCTGAGGACAACTTGATAGCAAGTTACGAATGGGTGAGAGATCCATTTCAAAATACCCCAGAAGGGCTCTCCACTACCGAAGAAGAAAAGTTTCATAGATTTCACATCTAGTGGCGAAATTAAAAGACAATTTTGTAATAAAACTCTCTTTCAATTTTGGGCAGAAGTAGATGATGAATTTTCTGAACTGAAAACAAAAGCATTTCGTATACTTTTACCGTTTTCAACATCGTACCTTTGTGAAACCGGATTTTCTGCGGTGGCTGCTTTGAAGACAAAATATAGATCTCAGCTAAATATAGAAAAAGAACTCAGAGTGTCAATTTCTAATATTAAGCCTTCATTTGAAAACCTTTGCTCTGCAAGACAAGCCCATGGAAGTCACTAATAATAATTAAACTTGCTCTTAAATTAGTATTAATAAATTAGTTATAAAATACATTGTGCAGTACTGATACATTTATAAGTACACTGGCTGAAGTACCCGTTCTGCGATTATTTTTAAAAAAATAATACATTATTCTTGATATAATAGCTTAATTGTAAGAAGAGTAAAACCAAGTGCACAACAATGCATACAAAAATATAAAATGATTTTTTAAATGAATGCTCCTATTATAAATAGTTTAAAACGAACTGTAATTTTAAGCCTCACAGAATTAGCATTTAGAATTAATATTACATAAGGAAAACGAATGAAAAATTCCAATGAAGAATAATTCTGTTATTTTTAATATTTAAAGCGAGAAACCTTCAAAATGTTTTAACCCGGAAGCAGGCGCCCACTCCACACTAACGTTAATGGTCGCGCGATCACTTCACCAAGTCACCCCAATCCTTTTTTTTTTTATAAATTTTTTTTTCTGTGCTCGATAAAAATCACAATTGCAGTGAATAATTTAACTAAGAGAAAACATACTTACCTACTTTAAAGGACTTTTTAATTTTTCTTTGATGATTTGAGAAAAATCCAATAAAACTAAAGAAACTGTTCCAAATGTGCGTGACCTTAATAAAGAACATAAATCACAGACACTCTTCACTAACAATACAAGAACGTTATTTGCAATCAAAACTGTCATATTTTGCTCACGTTATTGTAATTTTTCTATTCTTTGATGATCTACAAATAGCATGTGTAACCTTTTCTTGCTTGTGTCTTTTTGACAAGGCGAAGTGTTACATTTATGGCTTCTTAGTTTTCTTGATATCTTAATTTTCTTGATAGAGTTTTTTAGGCAGCATTTGAAAATTACAATTCAACTCAAACGTGTCATGTCTATCAATTTTGTCATATTTACTTTCGATATCACGATTAATATGCATTATTACATCAGGTTCTTCAATTGCTTGATCAGTTTCATCTTCCTTCAATATAGAGATCACAGATGCCCATTTTTTTATATTCTGCTCATTTACATTTATAAACCATAATAAATTGTACAACACAGCAATTAAAACCACAAAGTTAATCGTAGAGGAAAGGATAGCATATTCATAGAAAATATTTCTGAACAAAAGTGGTCGTGAAGGGAACTCGATCAAAACAAGTACCTTGATTGTAAAAAACCGTTTGCCACTCTCAAAAAAGAGGCATAAATGTGACAAATTCATTTTAGTTTCCATTATGACTGTCATATCGGAGGAAAGACTGTCATATCGGAGGATACTGTCAAGAAACTGTTAACGAATAAACAGTTTTACCAGAATTTGGAGTGATTCAGCGCCTCATGCAACCGCTCCCATGAAAAAATGTATTCGATACAAAAACATCGATGTCAGTTATAAAAAATAATTGTGTAAAACGTTTTTTATAAAGCAATTTCAGATTACTCATAAAAATACATCTTGGCCAATTAATCCTTCAAAGTGCTCAATATGCTTATCCATACATCATAAAACTCATTTACATGGAGGAAAAAGCAACAGAAAAATATTATTTACAACTTTCCCAAAATAAAAGTAGACGGAGTTAAGCATACCAGTAAGTTTGAAGGTCAAAGAGATGATAATCAAAAGTACTATTCTAGAGGTTACAAGAAACTTAATAAAAAAAAATCTCTCATCGCGGGATTACAGCAAAGCAAACAAAATATCTTTTTTATTTGGTTTTGGGATCAAAGATAGCTAATGAGCGTTTGAAGTGGAATCTTTTAAAAGTGGAAAACCAGATGATATATATAATTTATATCAGTGTAAATGTGTATTTTTTTTTATTTTGTCAGAAAGCATTTTGTTTTACTTCATTCCAAAAAATATTTTTTAAGCCTTTTATATTTTCAAGATGCTCGCGCCCCCCTTGAAGGGTTATCGCGCCCCCAGGGGCGCGCCCCACAGTTTGAGAAGCACTGCCTTAACCACTGGGCTACCGCAGCCCCTTAGAGATGATTGAGTAAACGTTATAAGAAAAATAACGCCTTTATGAGACCATTATTTAAATAACATGCCCTAACTCAAATAATATTCATACTATAAGAAATATTTTAGCACATTCTCTAGAAAATAGCATAAATATGAGGTGCAAAAAGTTTTACAAAAATACATTTGTAATATTTTGTGTGATCAGACTCGCCATGATAGATTTCGAACAATTTAAATGCCCACTTCTGGTAGATCAAAGACCCACTTCCGGTTTTTCGAACCTAATAAAATTGATTGTAACTTGGCCTCTAAGAAGCATATAATCAAAAAAAGTATGTTTTTTAAAGCCAAAACATAGATGTATTAAATAAAATAGAAAACAAAAATATCGGTCTTGTGCGAATTTGGTCATTTTCAACGTGTTCGGATACCTTAAGGCTGTATTCGGTTAATGTTAAAGAATAGGACTCGAATTTGGAATATTTTTTTCAGATGTAAAAAAAAAAATGAAAAATTAATATGACATCCTGGTTTCACTATCCTTTAGAGAGTAGTACCCAATTTTAAACTGAGTTGATCCATTTTTTTTTGTATGAAATTTGTTTCGCGCTTTTTCTCCTATACCGTAATGTTAAATGAGCTATTCCTGCACGTATTCAAAAGGAAAAAAAAAAAGAGTATTCATTGAATATTTTGAAAATTTTAAAAACACTATATTATTAACAGATGTATTAGTTATAATGTATCAAATTTACATGAAAATTGAGACAATTTTTCTGTTCGAAAATGTACTTCGCGTTTAGTACAAGCTCTCGTACTTTTGCCGAAGACAGCCTTAAGGTAGCTGACTAGCCTAAAATCATGATTTGTTTTGAGAAATCGATAATTTTTTTATGATTTTATTTTATAGCCCATCTTATTAGCTTTATAAAAATACCAAGTCTTTTATTTTCCATTGACTAGAACAAAAACTACATGTGTTTTACTAAAAGCAGATACTATAACTTTATATAAGATGTCAAATTTTAAAAAATGCGTTTTACTCGAAATGTGTAGGTTATTTTTCTAAAAGCTCAAACGGGGGGAAAGCGATTGCTGAAACAGGTTTTAAAATAATTAGCTGAAATTTTTTGTGTAAGTTCTGTATAACAATAGAACCTTCAGATTTATCCATCACTGTTTTATTACAAAATTTACAGTTCTTTATGTGAATATTATCACTGTTTTTTAAGCAATTTCCTACAATAACTAAGATAAGGTGCTCTAGTTTTTGTAAAAATTAAAATATATCTTATCCTGAAGGTCATTTCAAAAAGGAATGGCAAAGTAATACATCAAAATTGAAAAATTAAGAATTTGTTCATTTACTATTTGTACAGAGCGGGCCCGTTTATATTGTCAATTTTTACCCATTTTTTTCGATTTTGGTAGTAATTTATTTTTCTCTTCTTAATTTCAGCCTTTTTTTCTTAAAATGTACAAAATAAATCTAACCTCCCCCCTTCCAAATACCCACATCTCCATTTTTTTTTAAAAAAATTATCACAAGTAGTCGAATACTTAAATGGAAAAACATATATATTCGACAAAATTAAGTTTATTAGAGTACATTTTATTTACATAGGTATGTGTATATATAAGCATTCAATAAAAACCATTCAAATATTTATATAATTTACTCTCTTTTTTTAAAAATTATTGTTGATAAAGTAGAGTTAGCAATATTAAAAGCTTAATATATTTCTGTTTCTGATTAACGGTCTTTAGAAGCTCCATCTACAATTTAATCAAAATATCAGTTTGCTTTCCACCTGAGTTCTTTGACATTGTGCTTGGAAAAACATTCTTCAAAATAGAAAATTAAGAGGACTTGGTACCCCAAAAATCACAGACCTATCGTTTTTTTTTAATTTTCATTTAATCTTCTTCTTTGCATTATTATCTTTCGATTGATGTGCATGTCGGAAAGTTAGAAGTTGAATAAAACTTCATTTGAAAACAAATTAGGCAATTCAGCCACGCCCCCTTTTTAGAAAAAAAAGCTAAAAAAAGCGTTTTGATAAAAAAAAATCGAATTTATAAAGAGAAATAATAACATTAAAAAAAGAATGTGCAATATATAAAGCAGAATATTTCCGAGGCAATACATACAATCATTTTTTTTCTTTGTGAAATGTGTGCATGTAAAATTTTTAAATTAAGGCATTTTATATTAATAATTTTATAATTTCAGTTCTTATTCATGATATATTTTTCTTACAAGTGTAATACTTTAATATTATAAGAAGAAAAACAGCTAAAATTTCTGTCGTGACAGAAACAAATTTTTTTTAAAGTTTTTCTTGAGTTTTCTTGTGCAATTAGTACTCTCTAAAAGTTGATCATTTATAAAAATGTGTGGGTTGAAAACATATGAAAATGCAATTATTTTAAAGAAAAACGTATAACTAATATCTTAAAGTGGTATTTTAAGTTTAATTAAGCTTATAATAATTATTTTTTCAGAATTATAAACTTTAAAGTGGTTTTTCTCAGTTTGTGTTTTTCGAAACCTTAGTGCATTCAAAATGCTACTCCTTCGACAATTATTTACCAATCACTTCTATTTTTTTCCTGCGTGTTAAAAATAAAGCATGTAATAAAGTTAGGGATCCGTTTTGATATAAACTGAATACTTTTTAAAAAAAAAATAAAATGTAAGACATGTTGGCTTTTTCGTTGATTTTTAGCCTGTATATCAACATTTTATTTTTTTTCTCGAAAACGAATAAAGTTATTCTAAAATCGATCTCTAAAGTTGCTTAGAACATCCATAAGAATATTTTTAAAAAAATTTCAGGTCAAAAAACTAATTTTTACAAAAGAAGTAGGATTTTAAAATTTTCCCAATTTTCTTCAAAAAATTTAAATTTTTAAAATTGTGTGAATAATATATGAAAATTTTCTTCTTGTATCTTTTTCTTGAATAGAAACATTGTATAAAATGCTGAAATATAATTTTTAAATACGTAAATAAAGAAATTTGCTCAAAGGGTACCAAGTCTTCTTAATGCGAACCGAACTCACTGGTTTTAGCTCACTCTGCGATGTACTCGTCAACGAATTTCATTTGATGAGAGAGGAGATGTTTTTGTGTTTCGTGTATAGGGATGGAGTTAGTGAAAGTAGATAAACAAAATTGGCTTGTGTCACAGGATATTCAAAGGCAGGAATGTCGAACCAGTGGCACGTGTGCTAACAATGGCACGCCACACAATATTTTGGGCACGTCAGTCATGAAAAGGATATTTTATTTCAAAATAATGAAGTTCACTATGAAGTATTACGAAGGAACTTGATTGATCGGTCGCGGCGGCGGGGAGGACACTCGTTTGTTATTGTCTAGCCTTGGTTACGTCGTGGACTACAATAGCTTATGATGCAAAATTTGTATTCACATAGCACAGACAATTTCATTGACACAATTGTATTTTAAAGTTTATCTGTGTTATATTTACGATTTTTAAGTGTTATTTAACATGGCTATTTCAGCAAAAGAATAAAAAAGGCAAGATAGTAAGTGTAACAGAGAATTTCAGACTTGGTGAATCTAGAAATATGGCTTTATTAGTGAAGGCAAGAAAGCGGCGTGTTTTTTGTTCTGGAACAATGGTATGCAGAGCATCGTCTGTAAAATAGCATTTTGAAACAAATCACAAATCCTCTTATCAAAAAAGTGAGCCACAGCAAAAATAATTAAATTTTTTAGAAACCATTTGGAAGGTGACTTCCATTCTCTCTCTCTCAGCATGCATTCTATAAAAAGATACGTCTTTACAATCCTAATATGTCATCCAATCTGCAACACCAGAAGTCACACTAATGTTACTTTAATTTGAACAACTCGCATAACCAAAACATTCACAACTATACAGTACAAAAGGTATTTTTCGTAGTAAATACTTTTGAGTTAGTATTTAGTTTTATAGTTTTCCTAATACATCAAGCTTCTTTACACAACAGTGTAAAGAAGCTTGATGCACTTTAAATTTGTCTAGCATCAAAGTCCTCATGTTGGCATGCTACGGAAATTTAGAAAATTAAGTGCCAGCCAAGGTGTCGCCGTTCTTGACCTTGGTTCGAAATTTCGAGATCTGTCGATATTAGATTTTGCGTACCTTCGAGAGAATTGCGGCGTTATTGAATTATAAATCAATTTTAAGTTATTGGAGCTTTTTTGTGTATTATACAATTTCATAAAATCAAAAAACGTCTTTAAATGCTGAGATATGCAGAGAATAGTGGAAAATCGTCTTTGCGCATGTTCAAACATAATTTCTGTTGCGCATGCCCGAAAATAATTTTTTTTTAGAGTTTGTATCACCCGCGGAGCATATTCAAAGACAATAATCTTGATAATGTATGTTCGAAATTCGTTACGTTGTTTATGTTTTCTTAATATTATTTTACTGTTATTTTAATGAGAAAAATAAAATTGAAATTAATTTTCTACGGATGTGAAGAGAATGAAATACATAAAAAAATTCGTTCAAATACTTAAATATAACAAAGGTTTTGGGGTTTAGCAAAATGGTAGAAATAGAAGCATCGCAGAAATGCACGATAGCATTTAGATTTGTACTTATGCGAGTTAAGGCCGTATTATACAACACGCATGTCTCGGAACAACTTGGGTATCTTTCAAACAAACGTTTCGAGCGTTTCGTTGCGGGTTGCCGTAAACAAAACGATACATTCTGACGTCAGCCGGGCATTATCTACTCATTGAAAAATTACTCGCCAATTTTTCTTCTTCAGAAAACACTTATATTCCGCTCCCGTTTTTGTTGACAGAAATGGGACATCATTCCATTTAAAATATTATACGCCATTTCAATATTATACACCACTAAAATATTATGCTCCATTTCTGATGCGTTTGATGAAGCCGAGGCGGCCACCTTTACTACCATCTTGTTTATGACGTAGGAAGCTGAAGAACCCCATTGGGTGGAATTTCGGGCTATTTTGATTTCGAGCAATTCTTTCAGCTCACTGGGAAAAATTTGCTCGAAGTCGTTGCTATGGCAACTGGGCAAAAATCGCTCCAAACGGTTGTTTGAAAGAAAAATTGCCCCAAATAGGTACATGGTGTGATAAGATCTTTAACATGAATCGTGCACATAAAAAACTTATTTGTCGCGATTCTGAATGTAATTACAGAGTTTTGGTCACTTGAATAATGTAGTTCTTAATTTTTTTTCGGGCTAATACGGAAGGAGCATGCGTGGAAATTTATTTTCGCGCATGTGTAGAACATGTCAGATTTTGGTGACGTGTTTTGATTTGGCAGTGTCATCTGATTTGGCTAAATTGGTCGAGGGTTTAATACGAAATTACCTAGTTCTTTAACTTAACTGGATGCATTTTCAAAGCTTCACAAATTCTGTAAGCGAAAAAAAAAATGTATCATAATTACACTTCACGTGCCCTGTTTTAGTGAAAAATAAATTAATCAAATTTCTATTCTAAGTTGTGGATAGCGAAGTTAAAAATGACGCTTGATATTTTATATAAATTTATATTTATAAAACATAAAACAATTTATATACTTGTAGTATTTTTTCGAAGTATAACAATAACAACGTTTTCTAAAAATTAGTAAGGGTTGCTGAAACAGTTTAATGCTCATGTAATATTTACGAAACTGAATCATAAATCAGCGACCTATGCACGATTCATGGAAATTTAAAAAATAATTACTCTTTATTTTTCATGAACTTAATGCATGAAGAAAAAGGAACTGTACTAATATCTAGATGATTTAAAGCATTTTCTGTTGCTTTAAATAGCCATAAATCTAGACACTTAAGGGAGTAATAAATTCAAAGTTACGCGTCTAAAATATCCAATTATTACCATGAAACAAATAACATTTTCTTTCCAAAAAAGACGATATACGCAATGAGATTTAGCAAATTACAAAATTTCCATAATCGGGAAACTTAAAACTCCTTTTTAAAAACAATTTGAATAATAAAACCTTTAGAGTTGTTTGATATAGATGAGAAATAATTAAACTCTTCTGAGACTTAATTGAATTCTCCTGAATACATTAAAGAAAAAAAGAAAAAAAAGTTTTGTATATAATAAATAGGCATGTTTCACGTAAATCTTCTGACAATGATCGTGTTTGTAGTAGTAACCATTTGGTCGTGGTCATTTCGTGTCCGGCGTAGTTTCAATGAGTCAAAGTTTCGAATTCTGATATGCTAAATAATCACTATATAGAGGATACACAGTGAACGTTAAATCTATCGAAGCACAAAGCCCTCACGTGGATGTGATGTGGAAGTTTGGAAAGTGGAGTACCGGTTCAGCCTCGCCGCTGGAGTTTGGTTTCTAAATTATAAGGCTCGTCACCAATAGCCCTCGTATAGCTCCGAAACGCGTCGTTAATGAACATTGAGTTAAGAATTAGAACATCAAAAATTATTTCTCATAAATGAATTCTTAATAAGATGTTTTTACTCGACAATAATTATGAATGTTTGTTGTTTATGGAGTTTTTATAAGTGTCAAAAAGGCTGCCCATCCGGTATAATGGCTAATTACGCTAATTGCTGTTCCGTAGAGCCTGGGTTCGAATTCCGGAGTAAGCATGGGTGTTTGTAAATGTATAAGTGCCTTTGCCACATGGGGGGGTACTCTAAATAGCCATGGAGCTGTAAGTCCTCTCGTGAGATTGGTGGAAAGGGAAGAGAGATAAGAGGCTCCTGAATACCCCAAGGTGTTTGTTCTCCCTCAAAATTGGGCTGGAACCGAGCCAAATCATACTGTCACCTGTATGGTGCTCAAATCTTTAGCTAACGAGAGGCGTAAAAATCTAGCCCCTTATTGTGATGAATTTCGCGGCCTTGATATGATGTTACTGTCGATCAGCTGGCATAAGTAACAACAACATAAGTGTTTCAAGAGAACTGGGAATGAGAGACGGAAACTTATTCCGATTAACTTATTCTGACGTATAACTTTAGAATCAATCATTCATAAAGAATAGGTGATTGCGGTATCCTAGGTCACGATACCCTCGTGCTTGGCGTGTCATAAGTTCGAGCCCTAGTGCCATTGAAGACGCGCCGTGTAGAGGAAGTTTTTATGTTATTTAGATATGTTAAATCTGTCGTGGGTCAAAGTACTCGCAAATTACGTGGTCGTTTGTTTAATAAAGATTGAATGCGAAGGTGGCTGAGATCAAGTGATGAGAACGACATCTGAGCTGTCACCACTTTCATCTACGCCACGCCAATGGGAGGACTAAAAGTCACGATAGATTTAACGTGAATCATCCCCTCTACTCGGCGTGTCTTCAGTGGCATTAGGGTGGCCGCGGTAGCTTAGTGGTCAAAGTAATGGACTCATAACAGGCATGTCATGACCTAGTATCGCTGAAGACACACCGTGTAGGGGGGGTAATGCACGTTAAATCTGTCAAGGCTCAAGCATCCCCTCGTTGGCATGGTGTGGAAGTTAGGAGGGAAAAGTGCCAACTCAGTCACTTGAACCTTTTTTAAAATTATGAGGTCCACCACCAAAAGTCCTCGTGTGGCTGAATAGGGAGACGTTGATATTCACTCACGCATTTGCATTAGGGTTCGAACTCATGGCAATGAGTTAGTGACCATAACCACTAGGCTACACGAGAATTTTTCTAGTTCAAAGAGGATTCTAAAAAAATATTTTATGGTTAGTTCGATGATCATAAATAGAATTCGAGCGTATTAGTCGATATGAAAACAGTATGAATGATATTTTTAAGAGGAACACGCGAGTATCGAATTTGAAACCTTAACCCAATTAGCTTGCCGAAGCAAGACACTTAAAAGAAGTACCAATTGCTCACCCACAATTAAACTGTTCTCACTCCGAGCACGAAACTGGTTAATCAATTTCAAACGATCATTGAGGCATCATCTCGATCTAACGTGACATGATTCCGGGGATGGAACAAAAGGCTTCTAAATGTGATTCGTCCCTCAATCGAACGCATAGGGAAAAAGAAAAGGGGCCATGGAAAACCATTTTCTCCCTTTTCTCCGCCAGCATCTGTAGCATGTAATCAAAGGCGCTAGAGTAATTACTCGGGATGGGCCTTTTGATAGTCGTTTGGCGTGCGTAGGCGAATTCGAATGTCTTGTTCTGAAAGAACGAGGAGTCGTTAGGGGGGTGCGTGGGATAAAAGTTTCGCGCCCAAGTTTTAATCCAGATGGCAACTGATTGAAGGATGACCATCAGTATAGTTTGGGCTATATTCCGCCTAAGGCATTAAATTCGAGGTTTTCGATTAGTTTAGTTTGAATCTGTTTAGTAACTTTCTCTTTTTTTACTAATAGCAGGTTAGTACATTAAATTTGTATTGTCAATTTAAGAAAAAAATGTGGAAATTCGAGGATTTTTTCGTTTTTTCTAATTTATTACTGTTTTTATCATTTATTTATATTTTTGAAAGTCATTGAAAGTGCGGCATTTCTATCCCCATCACGTTGGATTATGACTTCTTTCTGTTAGTAATTTATTTACTAAAGATGTGTTCATTTTATTTCATTAAATCTGTCTATTTTGTTCGATGGGTTTTTTTACCCTTATCTTTCTCCATTTTTTCTCCTGCTTCACACCATATATTTCATTAAATTCATGTGTCCTTCTGCCTTTGTTAGTGGTTTTATTACATTGAAAGGTAGCAAACTGTGGGGCGTAACAACTCTACAAGCCGATTGAAAAGACGAGAACAAAAGATTGTTTTAAAAAATTATTCATTTACTGAAAGTAAGCAAACAAAATACATTCTGACATAATAAAAAATAAAATACACATTGACACTTATATATTACACTTATAAATATATCAGAGCTACACAATGTATTTTATAATTAATTAAATAATTCTAAGTTAAAAACAAGTTTATTAATTACCAGTGACCCCATGGTTGTGTCATATATATAATTTATACTTATCTTCATAATTTTTGTGCGGTTTATATATATTTAAACCTTGACTGCCGATCATAAGTTCCGTGATTTGCTTCAGAGTGCCAACCGTTTTCCACGTAGGCACGTGTAAGGGATGTATTAAGGGAGAAATAACGGAGCACAAATATTCTGGAATAAGTAAACCCTTCACAAACATTGTCAAGGTCCTTTTATTGCATTCCAAAGTCTTGGAATAATTTTACGGATAGCAGTGCACAGAAAAAAATCGTACTTCGGAAAGACGTATATATACGTCTGGAGAAAAAAGGCTTTGGCTTATAGAGACGTTTATATACACGGGGGGTTAAGAGGTTCAAATCGTATCGTAGCTTTAGCTTCAAAGTATAGTATAATTTAATTTATTTTGTTGTTATTGTATGGGGGGTCGCGGTGAATATAATGGTTGAAAATTGGTTGAAAAATGGTTGAAACTTTGAGAAGCACTGAGAGAGAGATTTAAGGTGTTTTTTAAAAAAATTTTTAACAGAGCTGCAGACTGGTATTCTACCATTGCACACCTAGCACATTCCTCGGGAGCTAGTATCTCTTTTTAGTGTGGCACCATATAGGTAATATACCAATCACCGCGCGCAAATAATTTTGACGTCCAATTTACTCCCTAGAGGGAGGCACCTAAGCTCTGACGATGCAAAATTGTACTAAGAATGTAATTTCACCGAGAATGCCCAAGCCAAACAGGCACTCAAGGAATCTTTTACAGGCCACATAATCATACGACGCGGACGCTGTCGATTTTTGCATCATGAAAATCCACCAACTTGAGCTGGGGTCGAACGCGCAAACTTGGACGTACAAGTCTTTACCAGTCTTTAAATACTTTTTTGTTTTTTGTTTTTTTTTGCTAAGTTGCTTCTGTTTTCTCTCACGTAGGGAATTTTTGAAATTTACTTTCAATGGTAAATAAAAAGCGGTTAAGAAGCTTTTTGAACTGATGTATCTTTATTTTACTCACTCGATCAAAGAGAATTGTTCTTTTTCTGTAATAAAAAATTATCCTTCCCAAAGGATTTAGATGTTTTAAGCACTCACGGGACTTCATTTAACTGCTCTTTCTTTGAAATTTTATGTAGTAAAGTAGCAAAAAGCATATGAAAGTTTATTCAATGACGAGATGAGAAATAACATTGCTGTGTACAAAATCCAATATGAGGCCTTGTGCTGTTAAAAAGATCACGAGAGGACTTTTTTTCGTTTTCTAATAATTTATTCTTTCTTTTAATAACATTTTATATCCATATATTATTAATAAAACACTGACTGTATAGAAATCGAAGAGTTTTTTTCCGCATCAATTTGCAAAACATGGGAACGAGAAAAATGTCAGAGCATGAATTCAACTGAAAGGGAAAAAAATTAAGTAATTATTTTGAAAAATTTCCGTTTTCAAATACAGTTTGTTAAGAATTCATTGCATAACACGATTTGATAAAAACTCAAGTGTTTAGTTGACCCAATCTATCATAGCTGACATTTAGGATGGTGATTTCAAATCCAACAAATTCTCACCAAACAATACTCTGAAAAATTTATTCCTTAAAGTAAGTTTTCATAAACTACAGAGTAAAAAACAATAAGAGCAGAAGGAGAAAAAAAAAACAAAATAGACAGTTTTCTAGATGGGATTAATCCATTAGTGACCTTTTGAAGGATAAATAAGAACAAAAATGTAAATAAGCCAATAAAAAATAATGATAATGTAAAAGATGTCGGAAAAAAGAAATCCTTAATAAAATAAATATATAAAGTTAGGGTATGTATATTTTTTTTACAAGAGCAATTTAAAATTATAGTTAAGACAAAATTAGATATAAATTGTATAATTTTGTTTAAATGGTAATAGTTAACGTTTGTTGTCTTAGGCTGGTTCTCTGAATATGAAATGAACTGGGGGAATGGTTATTTCTAATAAAACCCAAAATAGTTTTTGAGTGTTTGTTAATCTGTTACTCAATACTGTTGAAATGCTAGATATTATTACTTTAATATCCTATGTATATATGTTTAAAATATAGTTTTTTCCCTTCAAAATAACTTTCTTTTTGTAAAAAAATATTCTTATTTAAATATTAATAAACGCGAAAAATATTTGGAATGGGGAGAGAGACGGAAATATTTTACCCTGCATTATGGAATGTCTTCCGGAGGTTTCGCTACCACGCGAAGATTCTTATGCTTAGGTTTATTTAAAAGTGAAATAGCCATTCTATTACTTGACGACAGTCTTCCACAAAATCCAGAGGCCGAGATAGCCCAGGGTCAAAGTAACGGACTCGTGGCCAGCGTGTCATTTCGAGCCTAGTACCGCTGGAAACTCGTCGTATAGGGGAGAGATAAATGTTAAATCCGCTCAAATATCCTCCCATTGGTGTGGTGTGGAAATTAAGAGAGGGAGAGATGACAAATCAGGAGTCATCCTCCTCATTTTACCATGGTTCAAAATGACGAGGTCCGTCGCCAAAAGCCCTCGAGTAATTGACGTTACAACATGACGTTAATATTCGAGTAGTGCGACGTTAATACTCACTCACTCACTTACGAAGTCTACAACTCTATTAAAGCAAAACCGTCCAAAAGTTGCAGACAACAACTACGCATTTCAACCACAGGACTTGTTATGAAGTGAGAAATAATGCAAGGAAAAATGTCAAAGTGTGAAAAAAATATCACAAACAGAAATATCTCTTCCAAAATCTATCCGTTTTTAAAAAGAAATTTTCTTGCAAAATGTGATAAATTGCAAGACAAATATTGTAGGAAAAGTTACATTACAGCATACTTTTACTTTAATATCATGTCAAAGATTTAATATCAGGGTGTTTACAAATTTGTTGGGCAAAGAGAATGATTTATTGTATAAAATTTACAGGGCGGGGGATGGGAGAACATATTGTTGTATGATAGAGAAATAGTCGAATTTGACCATTATCACAAATGCTCGATGCGGCTTCCTATGGTTACTATACAAATATCCCATAAGTAAATCAGCTCTCTCCATAAATTTGCTATTTCCGTCGATAAAATAAAATAAATTGCAGCGTTAATTCTTTATTTTGGTTCAGAAATGTTTAAAAAAGGAAATGAGACGGAGTGTACACATGATCCTTTATAAACCCCATACAGTGAAAACCAGTGGTGATCGTGATGACCACTAAATAACACGTCTACGACCAATCCAAATTGATACCCCAACATTGGAGGTAAGATGAAACGTCATTGTGGTAGTGATAAAGCGCGCCATCCTGTTGAAAAATATAAGCTCCTGGCATTTTTCAATTCCTACTATTAGCTCACACTCTCTATATATTTAGTTATTTGTCTTTGTCGAGAATTTTCAATCGTTAACAAAATACATTTTAAAGCGCTCCATTGAGCTGAAATTTTATATACATGATTATTTTGGATGATAAAACATTAATATAATCATAATTAATAAAAACTAATTGATTAAAACTAATTATTTAAAGAATTACAAATACAGCTACGTTGGCATCATTTTTGGCAACCATTTTGGCGTTGGTTTCACTTTTAGCGACTTGGGTCAAAACTTTAAAAGATTTTTTTCTCACGTTTTAAAGCATTCATTTGAAATGAAATTTTATATACACGTTGTTTTGGATGACAATACGGTACTTAAACGATAATTAATGTAAATTAATTATCAATTAATGTTGTGATTATGTCTTATGTATATACATATTTATATTAATTGTAACTATTTAATAAAAAGTAACTAAAATTAAATTTTTCTTTGTTAATCTAAGTAGGAATTGACTTAACTTTTTTTTTTATAATTCTTGTTCTTTTGACGATTGGCGTAAGGACAATCTGTAGCATGTACAGGTAAATAATTCCTGTAACAGTCTTTTCAGGGGAGAAAAATCGGTTGAGAACTTTCGTGGAGCTCCCTGCACAAAATACATTTACCTGAGGACTATCCTTTCATGTTTCAGGATGGTATGAGGATTTTCCGACACACAAATGACACCTAACGCCCTCTATGAATTAGCTTAGGATTAATCTGACTTTAGACGGGTTAATTTCGTTAAATATTTAGAAAGGTCTTAATTTACGAAATTGCCAAACTAATATTTATAGACATACAATACTTTAATTTTTAGTGTATCCTTTACAAATGAAACGTCCATCTTACCAATGTTAAAAAATACTACTTGTATGAATTCACCTTTACAGCTATCAAATTATTTTCCAATAGAGAATGAAGCGAAAGAAATCTGCAATTTTTTATCTAGTGACCATGACCGTTTCAGAGAGAAATCAATCGAAAACATCAGAAATCGTAAAATAATATTTACGGGAAAATCACCGCTTTCGAACGTTACCAGGGATACACAACACCCAAAAGTGTTTTCCATTTTTTTTTTGTAACTTCCTATTTTCCCCTAATATTTGGTAGACACTTATTCAAATTCGTGAAGCTACTGAATGTTTTTTTCCTCATTTAACGCGTAACATGTTTCGTCAATTTATATTGATTTTTATTGAGATGAATCCATAGAAAACAGAATGGGAAAAGAGGATTCATTTTATTTCTCGGCAGGATGTACATTTTCCCAATATAAAAGTTACTGAATGGTTGCATTTAATGTCTATGTATTTCTGATTTTTTTTTTCATTTTACAGAAATTAATGTATTTTTTGTGCTACTTGTTTGCTATTTATTATTTTCCCTTTTAGTGTAATAGGTGTTTTTTGCAAAAAGCTATGTATTTATTCAAAATAATGACAATGTTTGGTAATGTGGGAATAATTTCTACAAAAAGCTATGAGATACATTTATTTTCCAAATGAACCATGGTCAAGTGACGAGGACGATACTTAAGCTGAAACCCCTCTCTTACCTACCACACCACACCAAAATGAGGACGTTTGAACCTCGACAGATTTAACGTGTATCACTCCCCTACATGACGGGTTTTCAGTGGTACTAGGCTCGATCTCGTGATACGATAGCCACAAATCCGTTACCTTGACTATTAGGCAACTGCAGCTACCAAAGAACAGTTTTACGTCCCGATCAGTATATATTGGTACACAAAAATATACAATAAAATATCAAAATTTCTTACGAAATAGGAAAGATAGTAGCCGAGAAGAGATGTCAAGTGTCAGGACGTAACTGTTACATTCTTCTTTTTCTTTTATTTAAGATTATTATGATATATTAGGCTGGGGAAAAAGAAATCCATTATTTTTGCACTAAAATCAAGACTTTAACATGTTTCGGATTGTTCCATTTGGGTCGAATATGCACCGTTTTGTTGTATAATTTGTTGCCATTTAATAGGTAGCTACAAAAAACCTGTCTCATAGAAGTCCTGGTCCTTATTGGCGAAAAACTCTAGTAATCGATTTTCACAATCTTCTCTTGATCCCAATTTCTTGTCACTCAAGAAGTTTTGCAATGGAAGAAAAAGGGGATAATCGTTTGGTGCCAGATCCGGACTATGTGGTGGATGCAGTAAAACTTCCCAACCAAGCTCCCAGAGCTTCTGGCGAGTCATTACAGACGTTTGTGGACTGGCATTGTCCTGATGGAACACAACACCTCTTCTGTTGGTAAATTCTGGCCGTTTCTGGTCAATCGCTAGCTTCAAATGGTCCAGTTGTTGACAGTAGAGATCTGAATTTTGTGTTTGGCCATACGGAAGCAACTCATGATAAATGATTCCTTTCCAGTCCCACCAAATATACAGTAGAACCTTCCTAGCCGTTAGTCCTGGTTTAGCCACCGTTTGAGCTGCTTCACCGTGGTTTGATCACGATCGTTTTCGCACAATATTGTCGTATATGACCTATTTCTCATCCCCAGTTACCATCCGCTTAGGCCGTGTTAGGTAGTTAGGAGAGGGTGATGCCATCTAAGGTGTCATCCACGTCCTTTGACCATGGTTCAAAATAACGTGGTCCGTCGCCAAAAGCCCTCGTGTAACTGAACAGTGCGACGTTAATATTCAATCAATAAATCAATAACTACTTTGTACGCATGACGAGTCTGAGGGGGCCTTTATCAAAATTCTTTCGGGGACCTTTATTAGATATTGGAGCCTTGTTTGTGGACTGTCCTTACACATGTTGGGGCCCCTGTAGCATTGGGGGTCCCGTATCATCGATACGGAGGTAGCTACGCCCCTGCTGCAAATTCTTTATGATGAGAATACTCGTCAATCACAGTTCAATGGTAAAATATAAATCTTTTCTATGTGGATGTCTAAAATTTAATTTTTAGAATCTCTTTATTCTAAATTTTCTTTCATTGATTTTTTTTTACTAACGTCACACTTTTTGAAATAATACGTCCAAGTGACGGTGTCAGCATCTGAATTCGTATTTCCATCTCCCTGTTTTCGCTGAGTTAGAATGAGATTTTTAGCCGTAGCAGATACATCGCACGCCAGAGATGTAAGAACCTGGTATCATAAATTTGAACTCTGGCCAAGAGGACAAGGATCATTGATACCTGAGGGTTGGCACTCCGCTCTAAACTTTAAATTCTATAAACGTGAAAACATTTATAAATAATTAGTCTAGCCGTGGCCATGGTCACGAGCTTGAGCCCTAGTGGTGGCCGCGGTTGGCCTAGTGGGCAAGGTAACGGACTCATGACCGGCGTGTCATGAATTCGAGCCTAGTACCGCTGAAGACCCGCCATGCAGGGAAGCGATGCACTTTGAATCTGTCGAGACCTTAAACGTCCTCCCGTTGGTGTTGTGTGGAAGTTAGGAGATAGAGATGCCACTTTAAGTGTCGTCGTCACTTGACCATGGTTCAAAATGACGAGGTCTGTCGCTAAAAGCCCTCAAGTAACTGAATAGTGCTACCTTAATATTCTCTTACTCACTTGAGCTCTAGTGCGTCTGAAAATCCATTGTGCAGAGGGACTGATTGAATGAGTGAGTGTTATATTATCGTCACACTGTTAAGATTTTCAAGGGCTTTTGGCGAGTTATCTCGTCATTTTGAACCATGGTCAAGCGACAAGAACAGCACCTGTGCTGTTACCCCCTCTTCTGATTTCCACATCACACCAACCGGAAGACGTTTAAGCCTCGAGATTCTTAACGCACATCGGCTCCCTCAGCACGGCGTGTCTTCAGTGGTACTAGGCTCGAACCCATGACAACCCAGCCACGATTCCATCTCCTCGACCACTAGACTACCGCAGTCGTGTAGAAGGGCTGATACACGTTAAATCCTCCACAGGTCAAATTCCTTCCAAGGATTTTCGGATAAGAGGTCCCTCTCAGGTCCCGTTCTCGTCACGACTGTGGTTCAAGATTAAGAGGTCCGTCGCCAACAGCCCTGTTGTTGCTTGAGAGCACGACGTAACTCACTCACTTGACAAGCTTAATAACTATCAGTCTTACTGCAAGAAAGGTCTAAATAGGTTGATTTCTTTTTAATTATTTTTATTTATGTTGCAGTCCACAGCAACTCAAGGGCTATTGGTGACGTGTCTCGAGATTTTTGACTTCAGTCAGGTGACCTGAGTTGGCACTCTACTCTCCTGAGTTCCACTCCTTGGCTGTGGTCAAGGTATCGGACTCGTGGATCGCGTGTCATCAGTTAGAGTAAGGTACAGCTTATGACCTGCCGTCCAGAGGAGGCCAATGTACGTTAAATATGCTGAGGCTCAAATATTTTCCCGTTGGTGTGGTCTGGAAATTATTAGAGCAAGTGGCAGCTCAGGTATCATTCTCGTCACTCGACCATGGTTCGAAATTATAAGGTTCATTGCCAAAATCCCTCATTTAGCTGAATAGGGCAATGTTCAGATTTAGTCACTCACTCCACGCTTGACCAACGCGAGTACTTTGAGTTTCGACAGATTTACCGTACATCAGCCCCTCTACTTGAAAGGTCATCAATGGTGTTAGGACTCCAACTCATGACTTGGTGGCCACGAATTCTGATCATGACCACTCAGATACAGGCACAGATTTGGCCCCCATAATTGTTCAAAACTATGCGACTAATATTACACTCTTTCTGTGAAATATACGAAGCAACAAAAGGAATAAAATTTTAATTTGCGCGACCCTGAATTATTTAATAAGATTTATTTCCACAGGACTCAAAAACATATTGCACTCTGGAGACCTTTATGATAGCACCGAGGCAGTCCTTTATTTGAAGACGGAACGAACTCTTAACAAGTTTCCGAGTCAAGTATTATTAGAAGACTTTGAGAGAGGATCAGGAATCTTATGACTCGGGAGCAGACGTAATTCCGTTCCAGAAAGGGAAGAGATTTGTTGACAGAGGGGGACGATTCGTTAATCCGGGAAATGAAATTATTCCCGGAGAACGGCGGGAGAAAAGTTTAAACAAAAGCAAACTTTGTTCTCGTGGCTTTTGGCGGTTGCAGGTAGGAAAAGAAGCGCTAACCGAATTAACGGCCGGCAACAGAGTTGGAGTCGGATTCACGGGGAGGGAGATGAAAAAGAAAGAAAATTAAGAACAGTAATTAGTTTATCAGAAGGAATTGGGGAAGGATGTTTTAATTAAAAAAAGGAATGAATTCTTTAGCATTTACGATTAAAATTTTTAGTGCACTTCGTTTCTGTTGAAATTGTAGAGCAAAACGTAATTTCAAAAAACATAAGGGCCACGGTTGCTTAGTGGTCAAGGTGACGAACTCTTGATTGATGTGTCATGAGTTCGAGCCTTGTACCTCTGAATACACACCGTGTAGAGGAAGGATGCACGTTAAACCTGTCGAGAGCTCAAACGTCCTCCCGTTGGTGTGATATGGTAGTTAAGAGAGAGGGGGTGCCACCTTAGGTGTCGTCGTCACTTGACCATGGTTCAAAATGACAAGGTTCGCTGCCAAAAGTCCTCGTCTGCGGCGTTAATAATCACTCACACTAAAAGCATAAGTGGCTACGGGTTGTTTTAATCACAAACTCGTGGTTAGCGACGTCCGGTCATGGATTTGAAACTTGTGCCTCATAAGACTCGCAACGTAGAGATGCTGATGCAATTTAAAGCTCCCGATGCTCAAAGTTCTCCCAATATTCTGGTGTGGAAGTTTGAAGAGTGGTGTGCCAACTTAAGTGTCATCCTCGTCTCTTGAACGTGGTTAAAAAAACGAGGTTAGTCTCCAATAGGCATCGGTGGCCACGGTAGCCAAGTGGCCTAGGTATCGGATCTTGGCTGACTTGTCACAAATTCGAGCCCAGTACCATTAAAGACCCGTGTAGGGGAGTGATGCACGTTAAATCTGTCGCGAGCTCAAACGTCCTCCCGTTGGTGTGGTGTGGTAGTTAGGAGAAGGAGTGCCCCTTTAGGTGTCGTCGTCACTTGTCCAGGGTTCAAAATGACGAGGTCCGTCGCTAAAAGCCCTCGTGTACAGTGATACGTTAATATTCACTCACTCCAATAGGCATCGTGTTTATTCAGTATGTGACGAAATTAAAAACAAAAAAATGTTCTGTATCATCTACTTCTCGTACTATTCTACTACATCGTAGCTCTGACGTCTTCCCGTTGGTGAGGGGCTGCCAGCTCAGGTATCATCCTCGTCACTTGACCATGGTTCGAAAATACCAACCGAAAGCCTCCGAATAGCTAAATAGTGCGATGTTAATATTCACTCATTCACTTAAACCATGGTCAAGTGACGAGGATGACACCCGAGGTGGCACCCCTTCTCCTAACTTCCACAGCAACGGGAGGACGTTTAAGCTACGACAGATTTAACGTGCATCACCCCCCTACTAGGCGGATCGTCAGCGGTGCTAGCCTCGAACTCATAACACACCGTTACGAGTCCGTTACCTTGACTACTAGGTTACCGCAGCCACTTGATACTTACAGAGCGCTTGCTATGTCACTGTATATTGTAAGGTCATTAAGACTCGAATGGCCAATAAAAACTCAAGTACTTTTTCCGAAGACAGATTGAAATGAGAACAAAAGAAGAACAAGAATAAAATTAAATTAAATGTAAAGATTGTGTGTGTGTGCTCGATAAACCAAAATAATATTTATTGCTCTCCAGTTTTTCAGCTGCGTAGATGTAAGTGATCGCCAATACTGATTAAAGACCTAAAGGGTTTAAAAATCAATTTATAGAATGAGGTTAAAGGGATCAAATGCTCCATTCTGCTTCAATAAGACAAACATTATTGTAAGATTTGAAAAAGTCTTTTTATCTGGAAAATTTCTCTTCGGGTTTCGTTCGATCGGAAGCGAATTTTTTTCTTCGATCGAAAACGGGAAGTCATTTATTTATATGTTGTTTATCTGCCGCATTGGAAATTACTCAAAAATTCTTGTTTTCTCTACTTTTAAAATACTTGATTGTATTCCTTTGAATTGTTTTTGCAAATAAATATCAAATACCTAAAAATTATGTTCAGGTTCATTGATAGATATCTAAGAATTTTCGACTGTTTTGTATTAAGAGTATTAGTTCTTTCGATAAGGTTTACAATAGAGCTCCTGAGAAAAATTTTGTATTCAGTCTTCACACTTTTCTATCTGCACTACTTGCAGCACATATAACCAACAGTACCGAAAGGATTTTGTAATTTTCATGCTTTTCTTAATATCTATGTGATTCATATCCCCCCAAAAAATTTACTTTTTATTTATAAAGGATAGACTATATTTTACTGAGAATGCGTATTGAAAAAAAAACTGAATAAAGCGTTCGGGGATATTACAAAGAATTAGCAAATTAACTCGCATTCTAGACTCTCTAAATGTTACTAAAAACTCTGACAATGATTCACATGCGAATATATCTTTCACCTGTTGCATAGCGTCTCCACGGTGGGTCTTCAGTTGAATTAGATTTCAAACCCGTAACTCTACAACGCCGTCAGATCAGTTCAGTTCAGTACAGTGATAACACAGTAAAAGTGTAGACTTGGCCAACGCCTTATGCTCCGATAAAATTTTGATTAGTCTTTAACCTAAGTTGTAACGTACAGCTCGTGATTGCATTGTCCATCAGTAGTTTGAATTATCGCCTTGTGCTTCAACTGAGATTGATGAAAGTAGAGTATTGAAAAACTATTAGCTGTGGAATTTTAGAATCTATTGGATGATGTCAAAAAATTTTCAACTTTTTGAACATGCTCTATTGTTTTACATTTCGCTATTGAGGAATAAGACTATTCTCCGTGGTTGGAGATAAATTTTTCAAAATTTCAAGCTGCGATTTGTATTTGATACAGTTTAATATAAAATGTTCGCTAGTTTCTGGTTCTTTACAATCTGCACACAAAGGAGAATCTGTTTGTTTAAAAAGGAAATATATATCATTTAATGGTAATTTTTAGCTCACAACTTATTGATTAAAACTTCTGTATTTCTATTTTTTGCTGCCTGTCTGTTCCATTTTTCAAGATGAGAAATATAAAAATAATTTTTATGTCTTTTGCTCTTTTTCCATATTTCTTCACTTTTATTTTTGTGTTGTTTTTTGAAATGTGTATGTAGGTCTTCCCAAGTTATCCAAGAAATAATATTCCACGGCTCTGGAGAGGCTTTAGCTAATTTATCAACTTCTTAATTAATCTATTCCCTTGTGAGCTGGTACCCAAATGAATGTAATTGGTTGAGCTATTTGCAGGCACTGATGTAAAGTTGAACTTAAATTTAATATTAAGGTATTGAATTTTCTATTAATATTTTGGATGTTTTTTAGGACTGATAAGCTGTCCCTCAGGATGATATAGTTTTCTGTTTCAGAAACCCAATTTTTTAACGCAGTCCATATGGCTATAGCTTCAGCTGTGAATATTGAAATAATTTCTTTCAGTATGAAATTTTGTCTAACTTTTTTCTTAGGGATCAAAATTCCTATTGATGTTTGATTAGTATTTTTTGAACCATCTGTTGCTATTATGTTATTGTTATTAAATTTTGGCTGAATGTAATCATTAAACATATTTTGTACTATGTCATCTGGAAGATCCTTGTTTTGAAATGGTAGTTCATGAGTATAGATCTTTATTTTGCGATTTTCGTAGATTGGGGGAGGAGGGATCCATTGAAGAATATTTTACTTTAGAGATCATAATTCTTGGAGCAGGTTGATCGTCTTTTGAAAAATACTGATTTCTTTTTCTCTATATTTATAAAAAATGTTATTTATATCCCAAAATAATCTTGCATTCGGTGACCAGTTTTTTACTGCAATTTGTTTAGTTATAAATTTTTGGCAAAGAAAATTATGGCGATTATTAATACTTCCTTTCATAGACTCTGCTCTTAATAAATCTAACGGGGTGTTTCTTGGGAGACCTAGGGCTAAACGTAAGGCAGCATTGTAAATCGGTTCTAGTTATTGTCTGTTGCTATTTGCTAGAAAAGAGGAAAAAAGTTGAGACTTCCATAGTCAAATATAGAACGGATTGTGGCCTTAATAATATTTAAAAGATGATCAGATCGTGTTCCTATTTTCGGAGAAGATAAGGCTTTAATGGCATTTAAATATTTGAATCCTTTCTGACGTAGGTAATTAATATGATTTTTCCAGGTGATATTGGGGTCGAAGATGATATCCAGGATTTTTTTAAGACTCTTCACTTCGGGAATAGGTTTGTCGCATATTTTAAGTAATGGAGGTATTGTGCTTCTTTTTCTGGAAAAGTTGATTAGATTGTTTTTTTCTGGAGAGGTGGGCAATTTCCATTTTTTACACCAGACGGAAATTTTATTTAACCCTCTAAGTGGATACCTTCCTCCTGAAAAGTTATTCCGAAAGCGGTAACTCTTATTTTGAAGTTTCCTTTAAAAATGCAACAGACTTCTTTCCTTTCCCCCTTTTAGAACTTGGGAGGTCGAACGGGGACAATTTTATGACCTAGTTCGGTTCCTTTGTCAAGTAAGAACCAAGAGATCAATCGTTTACAGCTAATCCGCTTTTGAAAACGTTACTTGAAGGCAGAAAAATCCGTACAGTGCATTTTCGAAGCATCTTTACACTGTCGAAATTTTCCGTGCTATCCGCTTAGAGGGTTAAAGATTCTTGCATTTCGCCTATTGTTTTATTCCAATTTGTACCACTATTGTAGAAAAATATGTCGTCTGCATAAACCAGAAGATGGCTGTCGAGTTGAATTTCAAAAATATCTGCCATATAAATCATAAAAAGGAAAGGACTTAAGATACAACCCTGGGGTACATCATAACTACATTTAACGATTTTTGAAAAAAATGTCCCCCCATTTTATTTGAATTATTCTCTGATGTGAGAAGATTTGTATCCATCGTAGCAATCTACCAGAGTATCCTATTTTGTTTAATTTAGAAACAAGGCCATTTGGCCACACTGAGTCATATGCTGCTTTAATATCTAACTCTACCAAAATAAAATATTCTTTGCGTTCTCCAGCCAGTACAATGTGATGTTGTAATTGAAGTAATGTATTTATTAATGCTGCTTCTGCTTCTGTGAGGGTAAAAACCATGATGATTAACATGAAAAATTTTGTTTTGAAAACTGAAATCTAGCATTCTATGTAGAATCATTCTTTCTAAAAATTTGGCAATTACTGAAGTAAGAGATATAAGACGGTATGACGAAACTCTTCCTTGGGACTTTTGTGAGGTTTTATGAAAGGTAGAATAATTGCGTGAGTCCAATCTTTTGGAATTTGACTTGAAGACCAACTGCCATTAAAGGATTTCAGAAGGAGATTTATTGCTTTGTGGGGAGATTGTTTATTGTTTGGAGAGAAATTTTATCTTGCCCTGGACTGCTGCTCTTTTGATGAGATATTGCTATTTCTAATTCTTATAAAGAAAAAGCGTCTACGAGCTCTCGCGAGCATGATCACTCGGTTATCGCTATCTATACAGGGTGTTGCGGAACTTGACAGAAAAATTCAGGGGGGGGGGTAGTAGTCAACATATGGGGATGACAAATTACCGTAGAACGTAGGGTCGCGAACCACATTTCGTTGGAGTAATTCGCAAAAAATACTATTGAAAGCTGTAATAACTAGTGGAATGAAATAGGGCAATTAGAGGAAAGGAATACACATTTATTAGATGTAAAGCATGTTTAATACACGAACAATGCATCACAGCTTGACGTAAGGAATGCAACGACAAGTCATTGTCGCAGGAATTGTTAGAAATTGTGGCTGCGTAGGTCATAAAACAGCCGACACTAACGGATAAAGGAGTGCTGAACGCGTTCAAACAAATACGGTGCTCTGGCGATGTCAGCTTGCGTGAAACCCTCCACTGTGGCTCCCAGTGTCTCATACGCAAGCGATTTCAGGTGGTTTTAGAAGAAATGAAATCCAAGAGGTTGAGGTCTGGGAGCATGGAGGCCAAGCACCCCTGGGATATGAAAAATGGAAGTGAGTGCGCACCGCAATCGAACAATGTGCTAGTGTACCATCGTGCATGAAACACACGTTCTGGTGCGTACTGGCCGGTACTCCTTGCAGCAACTTCGGGAGTAGTGGGAAATTTGCATAATTACAACCCCACCACTGCGTTTCAAATCCCTACAATCGTTTTATCACGCCCCTCGTCTGGCTCATCTCCAGATGGCTACTATTATCGCGACTTTCACCGACTAAACGTGGTTTGCGACCTCGATTTGTCGTTCCCACACACACACACAAACATGCTACTTATTATCACCCCTCTGGATTTTTCAGTCGAATTCGGCAATACTCTGTATAAAAGAAATGTTTCTTAAATATGTACACGCTACCTAAGTACGTTGATTTCGGGGCGTGAGTGAGTGAGAGTTAATATTAACATCGCACTGTTGAGATACACGATGGCTTTTGGCGACGGACCTCGTCATTTTGAATCATGGTCAAGTGAAGAGGACGACACCTGAGCTGGCAACCCCTTCTCCTAACTACCACACCAACGGGAGGACGTTTGAGCTCTTGACAGATTTAACGTGAATCGCTCCCCTATACCGAGAGTGTTTAGTGGTACTGGGCTCGAACTCGTAACATGCCAGCCACGATTCGATACCTTGACCACTAGGCTACCGTTGTCACTTGATTTCGGGGGAGAAAAACTTGGAAACATGTGAATGAAGTGAAAAACTAAACAATGCTTAAGCAAAACTTTTTGTCTTTTGCAGCGTTAAACTTCACCCTGTGACGGATCTGTACGGCACTTTATCACTAATACTCTTCGGCGTCTTTGGGGATTGTAAATTCGCGTATATTTCCAACCAGCTCTCAAAGAAGAAACCGGGATATGCAAATTAGTCAAAGTATATAGGAGAGTGTTGTAAGTTAACAGTAGGCTAATACGCCGAGGGAAAGGTTGATGGTGTTCTAAGAAGATTCAAGTTGATTGTGTGATTAGCGTCTCGCTGATTATTAGGCAGAGATCTACAATTGCAAAGTTTGATACGCCTGGAAAGTGAGGTAGTAACAGGAAGGTGAGATTTAAATCTAGATTATCGGATCATAAGAGTAAATATATAATAAAGTTAGTGGGAATTTAATGAATGCTAGTAATTCAAATTGCGTGTATCTCTCGATCCTCTTATTCCGGCAATCCCGTTCGATATTGAGTTTAATAGTTGTTTAGTACCATATTTCGTGATTTAATTTAATAGTAAGGGTCAATCACATTGATGTAGACATATTGATTAATCTTTGTAATTAGGAGGTTGATAATTGATTCAAGTGAATAAATATAATTTGTTTTTGTAAAAATGTCGTCTGGTCGTTCTTTGCCTCAAATCAATCTTGGTGTCCAGGGTGGAATCCAGGGGGATTTTCACAACCCTTTTAAAAATATCAAATTGAATTGCCTTTTGAAAGATAATAATCTTTAAATTTCTAAATATATCATAATATCAGAATTAAAAAGAAGATTTTGCATTACGATTAATTTCGAGCGTGCGCTGACGGAATTCAACAAGATTTAAATCAAGAAATACATCATTTTGATTTTTATCGAGAAAGCTTCCGACTCCAAGCGCATGGGAGGTTCAGGAAAATCCCTCACGAGTAAGAACCGAGGGGAGTGAAGGGAAGAAACTGTAACCATGAGGGATTTCTCATCCCTCGCAAAGTAAACAGGATCGATTCTTGGGGATTAAGATGCTATTAAGTGTAAGGCCCCGGATGAAGGCCCGTGAATCTTGAAAGGGATGGGGGAGAGACAATATATTTATGAGAAATCATGGAACTCCTCCCCCGCTCAGAGAAGAAATAAAGAAAGAAAAAACTGTGTTTATTAGGATGAAGCTTCCAAATCGGATTTAGTAGCTTCCTCGACTTTGGATTTATGGAGTTCAATTTAACCTGTCGCTAGCTCAATTGGGAAAGGGAGGTTACATTGGAAAGTTTTAAATGACGTGGAATGTTTCGAACAGCGAAAAGATGAATGGAGAAATGTCTTCTTCTATGAAGACGAATAATAAAGTAATGTTTACTCTTAAGAAATTGAAGTTACGTTTTTCTTTTTGTAGATTTCTAAGCCTTTCTAAAAATCTTGTGTGTACATACACAACATAGAAAATAATATAAAAAAAATTAAGTCAATTCCTTCTTAGGTCACCAAAGAAATTTAATTTTAATTACTTTTTATTAAATAATTACAATTGATACAAACATGTATATACGCATGACAGAATCGCACTATTAAGAGACCAAATAGGAAGGGATTTTCTATTTTATATATGGTGTTGGACTATATTATTTTTGTTTGTTACTATTTCTTCATTCATAAATCCAATTCTCAGAAATTAGGCCATACCAGGTAGGATTCGAATCCACGACCTTCGGATGAGAAGTCAAATGAGCTTTCCATTGTGCTACATGGAGACAATGAACGATTTTCCATTTTATATATGGTGTTGGACTGACTAATATTTTTTTGTTACTATTTATTCATTAATTAAGTTTAATTGATGAATTAATATTTGAAAAAAAACTGTATATTAACATCCAGTGTCATCCACTACAAGTTTAAAAAAATGTATTTGAATTTGAGTGGATCAATAAAAAGTATTTTATTTACGATTGAAAATTTGAACAAGATAAATATGTGTGTGAACCATATTATATATATATATATATATATATATATATATATATATATATATATATATATATATATATATATTACCGAAAAATCCGGCGTCTAACGCGCACATATACTTTCAAGCTGTAATTTTTAATTTTTAGGTAAAGGGTGTTTTTTTTTAGAGGAATAGAACTTTAAATTACAATAAAACAATTATTCGATTGACATGAATTTTTTTTATTCGAAAGATAATCTTGTGGCATTATATTTTAAATATGATTTCTGGCATAGGACTGCCACGGCTGGCTCGGATGTAGTCCAATCTGGACGTCCAAATTTCGATGACTTTTTCCAACATTTGTGGCCGTATATCGTCAATAACACGGCGAATGTTGTTTTCCAAATGGTCAAGCGTTTGTGGCTTATCCGCATAGACCAATGACTTTACATAGCCCCACAGAAAATAGTCTAGTGGTGTTAAATCACAAGATCTTGGAGGCCAATTCACAGGTCCAAAACGTGAAATTAGGCGGTCACCAAGCGTGTCTTTCAATAAATCGATTGTGGCACGAGCTGTGTGACATGTTGCGCCGTCTTTTGGAACCACAGCTCCTGGACATCATGATTGTTCAATTCAGGAATGAAAAAATCAGTAATCATGGCTCTATACCGATTACCATTGACTGTAACGTTGTGGCCTTCATCGATTTTGAAGAAGGATTCCACCAGCCCATAAAGCGCACCAAACAGTCAGTTTTTCTGGATGTAACGGTGTTTCGGCATACACTTGTGGATTAGCTTCACTCCAAATGCGGCAGTTTTGTTTGTTGACGTAGACCGTTGCCTTTCAACCAGAAGTGCGCTTCATCGCTAAACAAAATTCGCTTATGAAAATCGGGAACAACGGCAATCTCGTTTTGGGCCCATTCGACGAATCTACGCCTTGCTTGGTGATCGTTTTGATGAATTGCCAAACCAAACTGAGAATAAATCACTTGACAGCTGTTAAATCGGTCGCCATCTTGGAAAGTAATGGCAACTTAAACTTCTGTACCTGGAAAAAAACACTCTTTATATTCCCCGTATAACGCGGACACCCCCTTTTTTACGAAGAAAACTGAAATGTGTATATACAATGCTGTTATGTTTTGAAGTGATTTTTATTCGAGTTATTTTCTTAAGCTTTCGCAAAAATAGTATACTTTTAGAACTACAACCTTATTAGTTCATTAAGAATGTCACTTCCTTTAAATAGACAGTATTTTGAAATGTGTACTCTATTTTTTTTTATGTTCATCTCTTATTTTTCTTTTATTTTCAAAGCTCGCATTTTTATACCCGGCGTATGACGCGCACCTGTACATTTCAATGTTAAAAGTGCGTGTTATACGCCGGATTTTACGGTATATGTAATAGTACGAATGGTGAAAAAACTCTTTCAAAATTTTCTTTAATGTGCAGTTGTATTATACTAAACAGGGGATTTGAGTTTATTAAACAAGAGTTAAAGTGAAATATTTAAAAAAATTGTGACTAAAAATAGAAAAATATTTTTATATAAGCAAAAAAAAAAAAAAAACTATTATAACTTATAACTATAATACATGTAATAAGTTAAGATTTAATTTTAAAATTTGTATGCTAAAATATACATTTGTAGTATTAAGGTATCCGACTACGTTCGGAACCGTGATTTTAAAAAAAGCGCATAAATGGATCATTTTTATAATATTTAGTGCCACTTGATTAGAATACATGTATAAAATTATTTTAAGGACTTTCCGACAAAAAAAAATTTATTTAAATACAATATTTTGGCAAAAAATTAACTTAGGATAACCTTTTTGCAAAATATGTTCATCTTTCTATAATAATAATAATATTGTGCCTGTATATAGCTCAGACCTCCGTACAGAGGCTCAACCATGATTATTGAAAAATTCAAATTATTTTCAGAGTTACAACCCATTGAAATAATGATCGGCGTTTTTTCTTAAAATTTCTCCCCTCTGTTGTCGTAAAACATGGATGAACCCACTTCTAAGTTGTATATTTCAAAAATTCTAATTGAACCTCTGTACAGAGGACTGAGCTATAAACAGGTGAAATATTATTATAATTGAAGCATTTTTCACAAAAGGAGAATATTTTGAAAATGGGTCATTCTATGTTCATTTTTTGTCAAAATATTGTACTTAAATAATTTTTTATTGTAATACTATTCTTAAAACAATTTTATAAACATTTTCTAATCTAAGTGACAATAAATATCGTAAATATTATACCTTTATACGCTTTTGCAAAATCATGGTTCCGAACGTAGTCGGATACCTTAAAAGAGTATAATAAATTCGTTTATTGTACATACAAATGCGATTATAGTTCTAAATTCGTATTAGGCTAAAACCGTTTCAAAGAAACTTCAAGTCTGGTGTAGGGATCGCTTCTGGTTGTCTGATCCTACATAACTCGATGTGACAGCGGTGGCTGAGTGTTTATGGTCACGAACTCAAGGCTGGCATCGTAAGTTCCAGCCCTAGTGTCACTTAGACCCGCCGTGCAGAGAGGTTTTCATTCATTCTAATTTTGTTGAGGCACAAAGTCCTCACGTTGGCGTCTTGTAGAGTTTTGGAGAGGAGAGGTTGCCAGCTCAGGTGTCGTCCTCATCATTTAACCGAGGTCTAAAATGACGAGGTTCATCCTTAATAATTCTCATTGTTTTATGGTGTGACGTTAATAAACACTCACTATCTTAAATGAAAAACTACAATGTTTAAAGTACTTTCACAAAAAAGTAAACATAATTCACATTAAACGTTAAATATTATATAGATGTGTTGTCCCAGATAAAAATCGATATAAGTATAATATTTTCACGTTTTATTTAACTTATTTATTGTTAATTGGAGTACCCTCCTTCCGCCTGACCGTGGACCAAGCCCCATTGTACAAATTAAGTGCGACAATTTGTGACAAATCTATACGGAACTTTATCACTAACCTTCTGAGACGTCTTTTTTAGGGAAATTTAATTCCCCTACCTGTTTCCAATCAGCTCCAAAAAGAGGACAGGGATTCCTTATTATATATGCAGATTAGATAACGTATTTAAGTCAAACGGAATAGTAAAGTGAGAAGCAGTAGGAGAGAGAGATTGCAGCAGGAAAATATAATAGTGAAGTTAGAGATTTATTATTGAAGATTTCTAGGTGGATAAATTAATCTCAGGAATAGTTGAAATTCAGTGTGGTAAATATTGATTTATAATTAAAGTCTCATTAAAGCTTTATATTAGGAGTGAGATTAAAGTTAAATGTTCAATAGGAATATTATTGAATATAATTCTGGGATCTCTTATTGCGGTAATCTCTGCGTGATCGATATTCTAATCGTTAATTAATTGGATTATTAAATATTTAAGTTAATATAAAGGAAAGCTCCTTTTAAACCTCATATATCTATTTTAAATTATTTGTTATTAAATGTCTTTGATTATATTTGGGAAAGATAACCAAGTAAAGAAAGTTATTCATTAAAATGGCTACTGGTTCTTCTTTGACTCAAAATCATTCTCGTTCTCAAAGTGAGATCCAAGGGGATCTTCACAAATTCATACTCACTGCTTAAATTATAGAACTGTAATTGGTATGCCTTATGTATTTCTATTTTTTCGATATATTCTAAGCAAGACAAGCAGTAAAATTTACAATACATCGGTTCGTTTAAGTATTTTTGCTCATTGAAGCAAGTGGCCGCGGTAGCCGAGTGGTATAGGTATCGAACCGTGGCTTGCCTTGTCACGATTTCGAGCCTAGTACCACTAAAGACCCACCGTGTTGGGCAGCGATGCACGTTAAATCTGTCGTGAGCTGAAACGCCCTTCCGTTGGTATGGTGTGGTAGTTAGGAGAGGGGGGTGCCAGCTCAGGTATCGTCCACGTCACTTGACCATGGTTCAAAATTACGTGGTCCGTCGCCAAAAGCCCTCGTGTAGCTGAACAGTGCGACGTTAATATTCAATCAGTCAGCTCATTGAAGCAGAGCCACATGCTCCTCATAAATGAAAATTTATCCAAAATGTGTGGTTTTGTTCCATTCTGTATGTAACATTGACGTAACGAACACCTTTACATTTTTGGAGGGAGGGGGCTCACTTTCGACAAGTGTGGGGGGGCCCAAAACTGAACTTTGCCGGGATGGCATAATATTCTCAGATACACCACTGGTTGTAAAGATGTAGTTGCTTTTACTAACTATACCATATGTATAAATAAAATTATTATAGCATCTCGGAAAAACTTTTTTATAGAGAAAGAGACAAAAATTTAAGGAGAAAAAATAGAAATTATGTCTATTATATATAACAAACACCTTGTAATTAAATACAGTTTGATGTAAGTTTATTTTTATGATTTATCTTCACAGTGTGAAGTGAAATTGGAAGGACTTCATATATTTAAATGTGCTTCTACATTCCTTTATTATATACACTCATGGACAAAAAAAATTAGCGCACTAAGAAGGAGTCGTCAAAGGGAAACGAAATTTTACATACGTAATTACATACCTCTAAAGTAAATGATTAGAAAATCAAAGAAAAATGATCATTTATTTCAGAGAAAAAGGTAAAAGACCGGATGATTTAATAGCCCGGTGAACCTCCTCTAGAGCGAATGCAAGATGCGATGCAATGGGGCATTGAAGCATACATGATGTCTTGAGACATTTCGTTCCATATTTGCTGTAACCTGGCCTCTAGTTCATTCAAACTCGTGGGATGCTCTACTCGCTTTCCCAAATGATCCCAGATATAGTCGATTGGAGACAAATCTGGGGATCAGTTAGGCTAAGGAAGAGTAGTAACGGTGTGAAGACAGTCCTGTGACACCTTTTCTGTGTGAGGCCGAGCATTGTCAGTAGAAAAATGGATCATGGGAGCCGTTTCATGAGTGGCAACACATGTGGTTGCAAGATGTCATGGACATACCGTTGGGCTGTCATGGTGTCACGGATCAATACTACAGGGGATCGTGTATTGTAGGCAATGGCACCCCACACCGTCACATCAGCTGTGGGAGCGATGTGTCGCTATGAAACAAAGGCAGGATTGAGGTTTTCACCACAGGGTCTCCACACACGAACACGATTGTCATCATTGCTGAGATTGAATCTGGATTCGTTGCTAAAGACGACTTGGCTCCATTCCGCTGCAGTCCAGTTTCCTCCTGCGTGGCACCACTCCAAACGGAGGCATCAATGGGTGGGCGTCAAAGGCAGCAGACGTAATGGGCACCGCGATCCCAAATGTTCTTCAGCCAGGCATCTTCGTATGGTTCGAGAAGACACAGGGACCCTACTGAAGGTGCTACTTGTACCTGGATGGCGGCCGATGAAACAATTAGTTGTACAAGTGCATTTCTTAGGATGTGGCGGTCTTCTCGACGACTGGTCTGTCGAGGGCGTCCTGAGCCTGGTCTTCGTGTAAATGACATCTCTCGGATCCACTGGTCCTATCACCTCCTCACAACACAATAAGAGCGGTCTAATTGATGAGCTACTCGCCTAGCTGACCACCCAGCTTCCATCATGACGATGATTCTCCCCCTCTCAAACTGCGACAGCTGCTCCTGTTATCTTCGAAAACGGCATATTGGCATGTTTACCTCAGCTCTTTCTTTGTAAACGATTCAGCACACTCCCAAAAGCGCTGGTTACCTATTTTATATTCCACGGAGAACGACGTTAAACGCCCTCTACCTGCTATACCTAATGCGCAATCACGCTGCATTTCTAATCATTTGCATATCTCCTCGGCATGTACCTTCATTTCAAGTTTCGTTATGATCCCGTAATTATTTCTTAATGCGCTAATTTTTTTGTCCATGAGTGTATGTTAAGCTATTTCTTAACATTTCGTAATATTCTTCGTGTCCTTCTGTTACTTTTCTAAAAACTTCAAACTGTGGTTATTAAAGTCCTCTTTTCCCAATAACTTTGCTCCAAAATTTTAGAGCCCCCTAAGTATTTTTGAATATATATATATATAAGTACGTTTATACCTTCTGGAAGGAGAGGTTTTTGACAGTAAATCTATAGCTCGTGTCATTCATCGCGACGTTTATTAGGTATAACTTTAAAGGTAACGGTAAAACTCTTTCGAAATACAGTTTTTCTCTTGTCAAAAAATAAATTCTGGCACTTAAATTATAGTTTTAGAATGCTTCGAGGTCAGACAGAAAGATGGAACTTTCGTAATTGACAGGTTATCTTGACGTTTTCTTATATAGACCGAGTTTTTTTCATTAATATTCTGAAGTTTTCTAGAAGTTTTTTTTTACTTTGAGATCACTTCTCGGTAACATTTATTAGCAAGGGAATGGATTTAAAAAGAGTAGCGTTATTTCTCTCGTTTGCGTGTTAAATGCTGCTCTATGTGTACACCTATTATTTAAATATAAGGGTTGCCCAGCAGGGAAGTGGATAAGGACTAGTGGCGTAACGTACACCCTCGCATTGCGGGGATGGAGGATTCTAGGGGACCCAAAGCATGACTGACACTAAGTACGTACCAGTTGTAAGATCTGTCTTGGAGCCCATAACCTGACTTTGCAGGGAAGCCCTAATGTTATCCGTTGCGCCACTGATACGAAATATTGCGTCAGAAGGATTGCAGCTATAGCAACACCTTAAAAGAGGGATCTAAAGGGTGGTAGGAGGTGTGCACCGCATACAAGGTTCAATAGGGAAACCGATTTGCGGTACAGGAAATTGATAGACTTATACATTGCTTATACATGGATGCACCCATGTCGAAACAATACGTGGTCTAACGGTTTCTTACGTAATCTTAATGCGGACATCTTTCAGTTAATGGTGGTAGTCTATGACGTGCAAAGGCTGTCAACAGCTTTCTTAAGAGGCTGCAAACGATATCAGATCTCCATGACAATGTCCGCCTACATGTCTCCCACGAAACCCAGATAATCTTTAAAAAAGTCCAGTGGAAAGTGTTTGAACACCCATCATATAGTCCCGATTTTTCACCCTGAGACCACATTTTTTTCCCCTTTAAGAGAGGATTGCGTTTCCATTTAGACAATGAAATGAAGAAAACTGTGTAGTACTTCCTCAAAAATTAATTCTGATCTTTCTAAAGTAAAGGCAAAGACCTGTTGCAGAAACGAGGGAACCTATGTTACAACGTCTATGGTGATTTCTTTCGATTTCTAATACAGTTGTTCACTTTATTTAACTTATCCACTTTTCATTTGAGCAATCCTTATATATAATACAATACTCTCTCTTTTTCCGTTCCAAATTTTTTAGGTCAATTTAGGTCAAACAATTTGTCCGAAATTAGTTACTACATTTTAATGCCAATTCTTATTTGGCAGTGGAGGATACCAGAGAAATGTTTACAAGATAGAAGGAATTTGCAACTACAATGTGTACCGCCAAATAGTTCAGATTTAAATGTTCTTGATCTCGAAATTTTTAACGGAATACAGTCGTTGTAACATGAGATGCCCTCAAAGAACATTGAAACTTGATTAAGAACTAATAGCTCCCACTCTACCAAACTACAAATCACAACTGTTGCCAATTTTTGCTGAACCTTTAATTTAAAAAGTAGATTTTTTTCAGTAATAATAACGCACATAGGTAAACAAAATGCTCTTGATTGGATAGTACACGTATAATATAAGAATTTTTTTTAATTCTGAAAAACTTTTGGAGTAATCATTATAATTGAACACCTTTATCAAACTTTAAATTTTTATCTCAATTTTGCAATTAAAGAAACAAGCACAAGGTAATTATTGTATAGCTCCCGGAAATATCTGAAAAATGTTTAATCAAAAACATGAAATCATCATTATCAATAATCGTGCAAAAGTATTCAAATGTAGCAACTAATTTAGCACAGAAGGAGCATTTGATTTAAACAGTCTTCGTATTGTTTCAAAGGCATTAATAAGCAATCAAAGATTAATGTGATGTTTGAATAATTTTGAAAAAATAACGCATTCTCTATAAATACCAATTCTTATATGTCATGTTCTTTAATTCTGAAAGATGATTTACTTCTTCCGGAAAAATGTGATTAGAGATTATTAATTGATAGCATAATTGATCATTTTTGCTTGTGCTAATTCATCAATTTTTCACTCAATTTGATTTTTTCCAGCATTTAATATATTATCATAATAAAGAAAACTAATGGGTTTTTTTTATTATTCATTTGGCATTCAACACAAAAAGAAAAGCAAATACATATATATAATTCACTTGTGATAAATGTTTTTTTATACAATCCTGCGACATTAATATCCCATTATCTGGGAGAAATTCAAGTACGGAAGCGAAAATATATTTATTTTTCACTTTTTTTGTGTGTTTGTAACTTTTTTATATTTCGCATACAATTCTAAACATTGAAAAAACATCATCTAGTGAGCACTCGATACTGTGTCATTTTTCTAGATGAGCAATATAAATAAGTATTTAAATATTTATGATAAGTTTTTAAAAGCAACATGGCAGTTGTTTCAAAGAGAGACACGTGATACAATTAATCCGTACACAGTTTCATACCTATCAAATTATTTTATTCGAGCAATTTTCTCGCATGCTGTAATGGGCTATAAATTCATGTGACGTCATAATCTTATCGTAATTGCAGCCAATCAGTTCATGGCATCGCTGTTGCCGACATTTGCATTTTGCAGAAACTTTGTTTTAAAAAGTTCATGTTTATGTAAACAAAACGAACTTGATTTATAAGCAAACATATATTATTGTTTTAATTTGTGAAGATTTTTTTTAAGAATTTTAATATTTAAAGTATCCGACAACCCTACAACCATGATTTTTTTCAAAAATTGACAAATTGTTTTACGACTTTATTTTATAGGCCATCTTATTAGCGTAATAACAATAATAAGTTTTATATTTTTCATCCACTAGAACAAAAACTACAAGCGTTTTAGAAAAAGCAAATGCCATAACTTTACACAAGATGTCAAACCTTAAAATGCGTTTTACTCGAAATGTGTATTTTCGAAAAACTAAAATGGGGACAGTGATTGCTCAAAAAATTTTGAAAATAATTAGCTGAAATTTTTTGCTTATGTTCTGCATAACAGTAGAAGTTTTTCGATCTTCAGATTTATCCATCACTGTTTTATTTCAAAATTTGCAGTTCTTTATGTGAATATAGTCACTGTTTTTTTAAGCAATTTCGTATAATCACTAAGATAAAGTATTCTAGTTTTTGTAAAAATTAAAATATCTTTTTTTTTTATCCTGAAGGTCACTTCAAACATGAATAACAAAGTAACACATCAAAATTGAAAAATTGAGAATTTGTTCATGAAATCTTTGTACTGAGCGGGCCCCGTTTATGTAATTTTTTGTACATTTTTACTAGTATTTTCCCATTTTAATAATAATTATTATTTTCTTTTACCAAGTTTAGGATTTTTTCTTAAAATATACTAAATAAATCTAAAAATCACAAAAAAATCCCCATATCTCCTTTTTTTCAAAAAACAGTTGTCACCAGTAGTCGGATACCTTAAACGGCTTTACCCGAAATTTTATCTAAATTTCACAAGTCAAAAATGATCATTTTGAATTCAATGGAGAACACTTGATTGCATTCAGCATGTGGCCGTCGTGAATTGAGTTTACTAATACTAACTATAGTTCGTATCACAAATTGTTCTTGAAATATGTAGTCATTTGTGTCATTATTCTTTCTGAAATGCAATGTAAAGAGATTAAAAGATAGCCAACGCAGATTAAAATAGAGAAAATTTTAGTTAATTTTATTGTTGAATAGGAGTAGTTAATTTCTTTTTTTTTTTGCTTAAATACATTCGGAATTGAAAGAAATAAAATAAAAATACCTTTCATTTATTTCTCTGTATGTGTGAAAATACATTTCCTTATTATAGATAATTTAAAGATCTAAAATTACAATAAAAATTATAAGGTGTATCAGGATGCTCTGTTGTTGCTGCTAATCCCACCTGTCTGACGTAGTCAGATCGAGGACCACGAAATTCATCATGGCAAGGGGCAAGATGTACGTCTGTTGTTAGCCGTAGTCTTGAGTACCATACAGGTGACAGTACGATTTAGCCCAGTTCCACCCCAATTTTGAGAGAGAACATCCTAGAGGTGGCTAGGGGCCTCCCACCTCTCTTTCCCTTCCAACAGCCTAACTAGAGGACTGATTGACAATCTGTTAAACAAAAAAAAAAGGAAACAGATTAACTTGTTTATTCTCCAGATCTTCAGTTATGTAATTTCTTTATCAGAATTCCTATTATTATTTCACACTCTCACTATACATATATATCATCCACGTGTTGTATTAAGCTTAACTTTTCAGCTTGGCTCTTTCTTTCTTTTTTTTTCTATTATGTCGAAAATTTTTGCTGTACGGGGAAGGTTGGATCCGCAAAGCATTGCTAACCCTAATTCGCTGGCCTAATTCAGCGATAGTTTTAGAAATCATAATAGGTCTCCAGTTTAATCCAAAGACTTTTTTGTATCTACATTTGTTGTGTCTGCTGAATAACAATTTCTTACTTCTTTAGCACTGTAGGTTCTAGTACTTCTTCCCTTTTATTTTATTATTCTACACTGGTGTGCAAAAATTAAGGACGAAGTCGAAAAATTAGCATATCAGCTGAACGAAGAGGCAGAGCGGACAGAAAGACCAATCAGGAGATTAAGTAAGGCGATGTACGGTAGCACATGCGCAAATATGCAGGTAGGCGTAATGGGGGAGTGTCTGAGTAGTATAAAGCATGTTGTCCGTGTAAGACCAGTATTTCTGGCAAAGAGATTGCACGCCGAATAGCAGTTAAAATCACAACGAAGTGCTGCCTCAGCGAGAAATGGCGAATAATCAATCTGTTAGACGACATCTGGATGCTTTTACCCGAGGTCGAATCATTGGGAAGTTGGAGGAAGGCCGCAGTGTGACAAGTGTGGCTGCAGAGTTCGGAATTGCTCACAGCATCGTTTCACGACTTTGGAGACAATTTCAAACTACAGGAACAGCTATCCGGGGGTTCAGTAGTGGTCGTAAACGAGGAACCACACCCGCAGATGACCAGTACATTGTCTTACCGGCCAGAAGAAACAGGCGGCAGACAGCGGGAGAAATCGCTAGACAAACGACACAGGCGACTGGACGACCGATATCGCGTTTTACCGTGGCCAGAAGACTGCACGGTGGTGGTCTGTTTGCACGACGCCCTGTACGGTGTGTACCTTTAACGCCTGCCCATCGGAGAAGGCGTTCTCTGTGTGCCGGGAACACCGGAATTGGAGAGACAATGAATGGGGACATGAGTACTCTTTACAGATGAGAGCAGATTCAGTTTGAGTAGCGATTCTCATCGCATACTCATCTGGAGAGAGGGAAGCCGCAATCATCCCTCGAACATCATTGAAAGGGACAGGTATGGAGGTCGCGGTGTTCTCGTTTGGGGAGGCATCATGCTTGGTAGTCGTACAGACCTTCACATCTTCGACGCAGGTTCAGTCAACGGGACCCGTTATTGTAACGAGATTCTTCTTCCATATTTGCGTCTTTTTAGAGGCGCTATGGGTCTGCAGTTCCTTTTCATGGACGTCAATGCACCATGTCATCGCACAGTAGCTGCCGAACAACTCTTAGAGAGTGAGGATATTGAACGTATGGATTGGCCGGCATCTCAATTCCATCGAGCATGTATGGGATTTTCTAGGCAGACGCTTGGCAGTTCGTACCTTACCACCAGTAATGATTCGGGAGCTTCGATTGGCGCTGCAGATGAATGGGCAGCAATGCCTCAACAACTCATTGACACCCTCATTCTCAGCATGGGCAGACGCTGTAAAACCTGCCTAGCAGTCAGGGGAGATCATATCCCCTACTAAAGACCGGATGTTTCTTGCTGGACACCAATCACAGGGATGTTTCGGCCTTCAGTCGCATTGCGCTCCATGCTACTTTTTCAATCAAGCTTCTTTTTATCCCTCTGATTTCTCTTTTAGTAAGTGTTGCTTACATTACACATGCCCTTACGTATTGGGGATCTTACAGTATTAAATGTGTTGATTTGGAAAGCTTTTGTACAAAGTTATATTGAAAAAACCGCCTTATCCTTAATTTTTGCACTCCAGTGTATGTATATATATTCAATCGTTAATAAAATACTTTTTATTCTTCCACTCAAGTTCAAATACATTTTTTTAAACTTGTAGTGGATGACATTTTTGATGTTAATACAGTTTTTTTTTTCAAATATTAATTCATTAATTTATGAATAAATAGTAACACACAAAAATAATAGTCCACACCATATTATAAAAAAAGAAAGTCGCTCGCAGTGTTCCTGTATTGCAGTGGTTAGAACGTTGGACTTCTAATCAAAAGGTCATGGGTACCAATCGCACCTGGGATAGCCTAATTTCTAAGCATGTGGTTTATTTTTACTGTACTATGTTATTGGAATGATTAAATTAAATTAACTAATAAATGGTAACAAACAGCAAAAGAATAGTCCAATACCATATACAGAAAGGAAAATTAAAAATTGCAGGGAAAATCGCTTTCTCTATTTTGCCACTTAATAGTGTGATTCTGCCATATGTATATAAATATGTTTCTATTAGTTGTAATTATTTAATAAAAGTAAGTAAAATAAAATTTTGTTTGTGAAATCTCGAAAAAAGGGAATTTTAATGAGTTTGATATAGAAATCACACACACAGCAGGAAATGCAAATATCGAGAGGGGAAGGTGAAATTTCCTCACGGGCATACAGTTAGACACCCGAAAAAGCCCATACAACGCCGGACCGTGCAGCTAGTATTTTTATATTAGTTGTAATTATTTAATAAAAAGTAAGTAAAATTTTAGTAAGTAAGTAAAGTTTTTCTTTGTTGACCTAAGTAGAAATTCACTTATTATTATTATTATTATCTTTTTTTTTTACAATTCTTGTTAAGGAAAATATTTTTAAAAAAACAGGGTGTATCACACAGTTCTCAGTATTTTCTGCTTTTCTAACGCTTAATTAAATTTATTCCTCGAACTAGATATTTCAATATTGGCGATAAAAAATCAATTCCATCTCTTCACATTGGTTAAAATAAAACGAACTAAAAACTTTTGGGTATGTCTCGATTCTTTTGAAAAGGACAAGCCAAATTGTGAATTCCATTTCTATCAAAGCTAAAAATACAAGACTCTGATTCCTTTCTCATAACAGAAGAACCCCATCAAGCAATTTTTATTGTTTAACTAGGAGACAATAGACAAAATGAAACCTCATTTGAGTGGATTAAATTCTCCGAATAGCAACAGCAGTGCATTTTTTGCAATCGAGCAAAAGCCACAGACCTTTGGAGAGTTAAAATCTGGATATTCTCCAAGCCAATTGTCTTCCAAAACGGTTCTGCGCCAAATCATTTCCCCTTTGGCACACACACGCGTATTATGGATGGAAAAGGGATGAGTGATGGTTACAGCTACAAGTGCTCGTCCCCTATCGCGAATTTTGATGAATGCTAGCGTGCAAGCCTCGCTGTCATTCAGAATTACGATTCCGACAGGTAAGTTCTGGAAGGAGGGAATGAAGTTATCTTTATCAGACGATAATAAGGGAATGGGTCATGACAGAGCTGTTATCTGCGATGGCTGATAAGATACTTAGTAATGAGCGAGGATATGGAATTGCTTATTCTACATGGAACTGCGCCATAGTTTCGGTAAAATGATTGTGAATGCAGTTACAGTTACTGAAAATTCCATATATTTGAAATAAATGGTGCTAATATATTTCCTATCTTCACGCATTCTCAATGGAAATATTTATCGTGAAATTGAATATTTATTATAACGTGAATCTCTGAAGATTTGTATCTATAAAAACATAAGAGGTGACTGGCTATACATTCGGAACTGTGATTTTGAAGACGCTTGTGTAAATTAATAATGTTTTGATGTATGGTATCACTTGTGTGAATTAGACTATACATATGAAGTTGTTAGAAAAATATTATTATAAGAAAACACTATTTTAACGCATTTTTTTGGTAAAAAAAATGAAGAAAAGAAAATCCTGTTTTCAAAACATTCTCCTTTTATGAAAGATGCTTCTACAATAATAATTTTTTGCTTAGAAATTGCCAAGACTTCTTCTCTATTAGACCTGAACTAGAGTTTTTGTCATATATAATTTAGAGTGGATTTATTCATATTTAAATTTACCAGAGTGGAGAAATTTTCAAAGAAAACTTTGAAGAGAAGCTCTGAAAATGATGTGAATTTTTCAAAATTCCTTGTTCAAGCTCTACAGAGAAGTCCTGACTATATATATATATATTCTAAATATTATTACAGAAACATTTTTCGTAAAAGGAGAATGTTTTGAAAATGTGCGATTCTTTATTCATTTTCTGCCAAAATATTGCATTTTTTCCCTTGTAATAATGTTCTTAAAGCAATTTTATATGTATATTCTTATTCAACTGATACTAAATATCGCCCAAAAAAGATTATTCATGCACACGCCTTTTCAAAATCATGATTCCGCAAGTAGTCAAATAAAGTTAGTGAGTTGAGAATTTTCCAAGAAGGCATCATAAAACTAATACGGGAAATATTGGTCAAGATATAACAACGTATTTGAACTAAGTAATTAGTTATTATCTAAGGCTTTATTGTGTGTACAATTGATCTTACATTTAAAATGGTGGCAACTGTTAAAAGTAGAATATAGCCTTAGCAGACATAGTAAGTCCTCCAAGAGTGAGAGCCATTTCAGTGGTGGGCACCATCTGGTGGCGATTCTTGCTACCAAATTTTGACGCTGGAATTGATTTTAATTCAAGTTCTCGTTGGATACTAAATATTGCCCAGATTTTAATTTTGCCGAGAGTGCCAGAGACAAATTGATACTCAAAGGATCTTCTACATGTCACACTATCATATGATATAAATGCCCACGATTTTTGTATCCAGAAAATCTATAGCCTGAAGCCGGGATCGAACCCACAATCTATGGCTTACGAGGCGGTCATGCTACTTCTAAGCCAGCGAGTCAACATTAAAATTAATGCAACTGAAAATTGTTTCAAAAAAGCAAAAGAATTGTTAGAGCTCACAAAGTTCAATGGGATAAATATATAAGAATATCCACGCAAGACGAAAAGAGTTGATGCGTTGAATTTTTTTAAAAAAAATCTGTTAACTAAGCCTATTTAAATAATCTCGATGCAAACAATATCTCAAATATTATAATAGTTACAAATATGAGAATGAGAACTTCTTATGAGTGTTCTTTCTTCAAATTGTTTTTAATTGCTTGTTATATAAATCAGAGAAATTAAAAGGCATTGCTTCAAAATGCATCGTCATTTCATTTAGGCGCTTTCTTCATTCCATGTAGAATTTTTCTTTCTTTGTAATAAAATTTTTTGAATATATTGATGAGAAATTATTTTCGATTGTGATAAACATTAAAAAAAATCTTGCATTTTCCCAACGATTACAAAACCATTGATTTCATGTCCATTATTTTTTTTTAAAAAAAATAAAGTTCACTAGAAAATCAAATGATTTAAGACCACAAATCAGTTTTTAAACAGAGATAAGGTATGATGAACTATTTGTATTCTAAATTAAGTCCAAGTACCCTAAGTTAGTGCTTGATTCTTCTTCCCATCTATTTGAAAGCTGTCACCAATGGTTTTGCTACAGTTTTTACTATTTTGTTCATAAGTCTTAGAAATCTTTATTTGGAATGGGAGGGGATTGCGGGGGCATTTTTATAGATTAAAATGTCCGTTTTTCAGCTATTAGACCAACAGAGTTTGAATATAATAAACATGTTTTTTTATTGAGTCGAGATCCATAAAGAACGGATTTCGCGGAAATCTCTTCCCAAGAGGATTTATGGGGGCTTTATAGGTAAAAAAACCTTGTTTTCCAGCTATTACATCTACTGATTCTGACACCTTGTGTGGTATCACTTGTCGAACTTTTGTCGAACTTCCCTGCATTAAAAAGAGTAGAATTAGATGCACTTTGTAGAATACACCCTGCTCACTTTCGGTATTTTGGGGGGAAAAACCTCGTGGGTATCACCAACTTATATTCCTAGGAATCAGCAGACGGCTCCATCGCGCTTTTTTAGTGGCCACATTAAACCTCTTACTTTTCAACAGAGCTGGAATGTCTTTCCAGAGTGTCACAGGTTGATCAGACCCCCCCAGCCATATTCTTAATTGCTTGAAATGAACTATTGATGAAGTTTTAGGAAATCCTATTTGGTTTTTGAATTTTTTTGGCGACTTTTGGTTTAATGAAGACGGTGTAGCTAAGCTAAGCTATCTGTGATAAGAAACAACAACAGAGATTCGTAATTTGCAACCATGTTTCTTTTGTTGAGTAAAAATTTGCTAAGAATGGTTTTTTTTTCTGAAATAGACTTATAAGGGGCGGGAAAAAGAGTAGTAATTAAAAAGAAATATATAATACTATAAATAATTATATTAAATTTCAGTAATTCAAGTCCGGTTTTTTTTTAAAAAAATCAAGATATGGGAGCTATAAAAATGTTTTTGAGTTCAATCGAAAGATTAATATCAAGACTTAGATATCAATGATTTAATACATATATGCATAGCTATAAGAGAGAGGGAGACATATTACATATGTCATGAAATAGGCAGAGAAGCGGACGGGTATATAAGGTCTAGTAGTATATAATTCCAGATTTCGCACATAATTTTTACAAAAACTTCTCTTTGAATTGTTTTGTAACATATTTGCTCTTTTTTATGTAGGAATTCGTATGTATTTCCTTAAAATTTTAAGTACCAGAATTTGAATAAGTGAAGAGATATTATTGAGTTATGACACGTTTCGGTTAAAACCTAGGGCAAGCAGATAAAGGGCTCGAAAAATTTACATTTCATAATTTCGCTGTATGTAATAAAATTACCTCAAATATTGCATACAATTTCCATTGTAAGAAAATATACTTCTATACAAGTAATTTAATAATTTGCTTTAGTTCCAAATGAAGAATTGATTAATCTTTATTGAAGAGAAAGGAAGAAGCGAAATATATTGAAATAGTTTTTTTTTACCCTTTGTTTCGAGAATAGATTATTCCACATGAAACGAGAATTCTGATTTCTAGCCGGGGTTTCTTCAAACTGTGAGAAAAGAAAAAAATTCAAAGGACCCTTATGAAAAATTTCTAAACATATAAATCTTCCGATCCAGTTATTCTGCGTTCATTCATAAGTTATCTCATTATTTATTGCAATTTGTGCACTTTTTCACATTGAAACAAAATGAAAGTGACCATTATGGATAATTCAGTATATATTGTAGCGTTTGCTAACGCCCACGTTATATGTGTTGCCATTCCGATGAATACGAGGTAAAAAAAATTTTTTTTGTAATAATAATACAAAAATACTTTTACAATAAATACCCTGTAATAAAAAAAATATACATTTTGCAATGAGATAAACATTTTAAGCTAATATATTGTTAAATTGATAACAAATTAGAAATTTACGAATAATAGATACAGCCTAAAGCTTATACACACACTTGCCACCGAAGACGATCATATTTCATATTCATGGCAACGATCATTAATTAAATGTAGTCTTTCTGAATACTATTAATACTTTCAATACTATTTTTAAAAGTCTGCTTACACTGGAAAAAAACCTTCACCGTAATAGTTTGTAACTAAAAGTGAATACTTTTTAAAAAAGAAGTTATTCCTTACTTTCTATAACTCTCTCGGTATATTTGGTAGGGTTTCAACTAGCTTAGTTGTCTCAACTACGGTAATTTTGTTCCATTCTTCTACTATGAAAGATTTAAGCATTTCCTTGGATGTTATTACGTTCTCCCTGATTATTCATTCAAGTAAATTCCACAAATTCTGTATTGTGCTAAGGTCTGTGGACTGGGACGGCTTATGTAATTGGTTTGGAACATGATAGAACAGCTACAGGGTAGGGTGGGCAAAAAGTCCGTAAAAATTTTAAAAATTCATAAAATCCGGAGAAATGAACGAAAAAAAAACTGTTTGCAGGATCAGCATTAATATGTCACGGGATTTTTTTTAAGCTAGAAAAAAAATAGTTCGAAAATCATCCGGTAGGTGGCGCTAACGTACGCAAATCAAAGAAAAAATGCATAAATAATGAAAAGAAATCTTTCGCAACTTTATTACACCACAATATGTTCCACATGACCAACACCACAGGGGAGAAGACATTCCAGACGAGTGACAAATCCAGCAACGGCAGAGTGCAACATGTCCGGATGTATGGAGGATACTTCTCTGCGGACCGCACCTTTCAGTTCCGACAGACTTGATGGACCGGGTAGATACACGCCAGATTTCAAATATCCCCACAACCAGAAGTCTGCCGGTGTTAAATCTGGAGACCGAGGGGCCATGGATACCTGCAGCACCTGCTAACGATTCTGTCTTCCCCGAACGTTTGTATCAGGAATGCCTTAACTAGGTTAATAGTGTGACTGGTTGCTCGATCCTGCATGAACGTGACATTCGAAATCTGACCTCGTTGAATTAAACATGGCACGACAGTCTCCCGCAGAAGCGTTAGATTACGCTGAGGATTTACCGTTTCCATTATCCATCCATTTACTGGGCACAGCGTTTCAAAGAAGGGTCCTATGATAAATGAACCCGTGAAACCACACCATGCTGTCATTTTGGGGAATGCAATGGCTTCTGTGTGTACTCAAGTGGATTAGAGGTAGCCTAAATGCGATAGTTATGGTTGTTAACGTCACCATGAAGCGAGAAATGAGCTTCATCTGTCCACAAGATGTTAAAAACCCAGGTGGGATCCTGTTCCATTTTAGAGAAGGCCCACTTCGCAAATGCTTCCCTCTGTGCGGTATCTGCTGGCAAAAGTTCATGGCACGATTGCAATTTGTACGGGTATAGCTGGAGGATTCGACGAAGAATATTGCGGACAGATGATAGTGGTAAGCCCAATCATCTGGCAGCTTCACGAGCACTGCTGGTCCCTGAAGCTGCTTCGGACGCAATCGCTTCCATTTCAACAGCAATGCAGGGTGCACGTTCTTCTTTTAAGCATGGTCGTCCGGCTCGTGCTCGATCTTCCAACTTTCCAGTTTCCTCAAAACGTTTAACAAGCTTTATGAGACCTGCAGGTGTTAAGGGGCCTTTTCCACTCTTCACATTTTTCTGAACTCGGAATTTACGCAAAGCAATGGTCACTGATTCCTCGTTCATGTAAAATAACTTCACCAACAAAGCTTTATCCGGCGCAGTGAGCATCCTTGTTCACATTCACTGTTTGTAATGGTGAAATGAATGTGGATTCATTGTGAGCAAAGATTTTTATAGCCGTCTAATTTGCATATTTCCACCACAGACGCTTATAACAGCGCCACCTATCGGATGATTTTCGAATTTTTTTTCTAGCTTAAAAAAAATCCCGTGACATATTAATGCTGATCCTGCAAACAGTTTTTTTTTCGTTCATTTCTCCGGATTTTATGAATTTTCAAAGTTTTTACGGACTTTTTGCCCACCCGGTATAACTTCACAATGTTAGCCATTTGCTAGGTATCTTTGTCCTTCTGAAAGTAAATAAATTAAAAGTAAAAATTTTTTTTAAAAACAAGCTTTTATTTAAATGCTTTAAAAATAATAAAAATAACATTTCTTTAAAAAAATTTTTTTGCTATAAACTTATAACGTCATTACACAATCTAATATATATTATAAATGCGAAAGTTTGTGAGTATCTTTGTGGGTCTTTCACGCAAAAACAACTGAATGGATTTTAATGAAACTTTACAGTAATATAGCTTTTAAATCAGAATAACACATAGGCTAACTCTATGGCTCTATGAATATGAACTCTTTCGATTTTCCTTTATTTAATTCCAAAAAAGAAACTTGTTTTATTCAACAAAGAAATCTGGTACTTCCTTATTAACCTCTTGCTATTGGTGACATTTGGCGAACTTGACCAATGGTCTATACGATAGTGTAGTGTGAGGGAGAGAATATATATTAACGTCGCACTGTTTGGCAACACGAGTAGGATAGTGTCGGATTGGTTGCAATTGCTCTTAAACTCTTTGACGAGTTATCTATGATAGGAGATTAATGCATAAGTACCAAAATGTATTTTCTTACAAATTAATTGAATTATTTACTAAGCACATCATACCCTTAGAGCTATAAACAGTAATATAAATTCTGAAAATTCAATAAACCTTTTTTTTACGCTTGCATGATGAATTCGATGAAATTTGAAAGCTTTCATAGACTGGCATTAAAATTTATTTTGAAACCTATTCTGATGCTTCAGTGGCGCACACAAGGGGGGTCCTGGGGGTCCAGCCCTCCCTCCCAAAGCCCTTGATTTTTTTCCGATTGATTATAATTCTAAGTATATAGTACGTAAAATTTAATTAAGTATTTGTTGTTAATGATTCATTTTATTAATTAATGCTAATTATTTATTCAATAAGTTTTTTACTGTGTTTTGTTCCCGAAAATCGACAAAATCAAAAGGAGTATGATACACGACTGGTGAACTTTCGACCCCGGAACCCTCCGCCCTTGAAAAATATCTGTGTGCGCTACTGTGATGTATTCTTCAACTAAACATAATTTAAATTTAAAAAAAATTGTCGCGTAAATTGTGGCCGTTTTTGTTGAGTGCCTAAAGCATTGAGATCTCGACCAGTGATACTATATATGAACTGTGTATTCGAGTCCTGTATGCTCTAATAAAAATCTAAACATTACGAGATATTCTGTCTGCGATTAATGGACCAATGAATCCTACAGAAATAAGCAGAATGCACCTTTTAAGTTGTAGTAAAATGATAAATAGTTTTAAAAACATTGGAACAATCGACGCAAATTTATTTTGAAGTTAAAGTGAAAATAGAGTCACATTTGATTCTTATCGTTTTCATTTCTGAAATGTATCATAATAAAAACTAATGTGCTATTGAATATTTTAAATTAGATTAAATAGAATAAATACAAGATCCTTTGATAAACGTAATAAAAAACTAAGTACAAATTTTTAAAAAAGCAAAAAAAAACTTACATTTGATTTAGCGAGTCAGTTAGAACAATCAAAAAAATTAAAATGAAGCAAAAAAACAGCATTTCAAACGCAAAAAATAGAATGTTTTTTTTCATACACTGTCCCAGCAGACAACATTAACAAATTTGATGTCTAATCAATAGTTTTTTTAGATCTGTTTTTTTTTTCCGTCTCAACTAACCTTACTTCCTACAGATGCGTTGGAAATACGCCAAAAAGGGGGTGATTTCAACTTCAACAAAGCTTATTACGTAGCCTGTTTACTTATAAAAAAATAAATAAATAAAACTTTCTGCTTCATTTAAATATTTCAAGAACGCATTTATCACTTAGGAGTGATTAGTAATGCTCAAAACTTTTATTTTGTAGCAAGCTCATCTCCATGAAGATTTTTCCAACACGTTTTTATAGAGTACATGAAAGGAAAAATATATTTGCAGTTTCAACTACGTTCGAAACGTTTGTTGATCGAACATAGCTGTAAAAGTAGAAAAATAACGTAACGTAGTTAAAATTTCACTTTTTTAGAATATTACTTAAAAAACACACAAATAGAAAAGAAACAAGATATTTTGATTTGAGTTTTTTTGAAATAAATATCTTGGCACTGATGTATTAAATTTAAATGAAAAACAAGAAATAAACATAAAAAAATTCAATATTCCTACTTAGGTCAACAAAATTTATTTTATTTTAGTGATATTTTATTAAATAACCAGTAATAAAATAAATACGTAGATACATAGGACAGAATCGCAGTATTAAGTAGCAAAATAGACGCTTGCAATTTTCCATTTTATTTTCTATATAGGGGTGTTGGGCTATTTTTCTTTGTTTGTTACTATTTATTCAGTGATTAAATGTAATTAATGAATTAATATTTAAAAAACCTTGTGTATTAACATCCAGTGTCATCCACTACAAGTTTAAAAAGTTGTATTTGAACTTGAGTGGATAAATAAAAAGTTTTTATTAGCAATTGAAAACTTGAACAAGATATATGTATAAATATATATAGGGAGAGTGTGAACTAATAATAGGAATTGGAATTAATACTGTGTGATTTATTTTCTTGCTCTACTCAATTTTCAAATTAATCGAGGGAGAGTTTATCAACATCACACTTTGAAGTAACACGCTGATGGTGAAGGACCTCGTAATTCTGAACCTCGATAAGTGACGAGGACGACACCTGAGATGGAAACCCTTTTCTCCAAACTACCACTCCACACCAATGAGGGAACTTAGAGTCACGATATATTTAACTCTCATCAGCCCTTACACACGGCGGGGCTTCAGTTGCAATAGGACTCTCATGACACACCGGTCATGCGCTCATGACCACAACCACTAGACTACTGCAGTCAATTTATGTTTGTATAACATAGAAGTTTTTAGAGTGGAGTGGTTGTCGCGGTAGCCAAGTGGTCAAAATAATGGACTCGTGACCCTGTCGTGTAGAAGGCGATACACGGTTAATCTGTCGATGCTCAAAGTCCTCTCACTGGTGCGATGTGGAAGTTAGGAAAGGGGTTCCAGCTCAGGTGTCGTCCTCGTCACTTGACCATGACTCAAAATTACGAGGTCTATCGCCAAGAGCCCTAGAGTAGACGAATAGTGCGACGCAAAAATTCACCCATTCATTGAAGAGTGGAAAGTTTGCTACCAGAGGTATCGTTCTAGTCACTTGGTTGAGATTATACTAGGTACATCAGCCCTAGCTCTCTTGCTGCTTTTGAGCGCGCTACGTTAATAAACAATCTATTGAATTCTAAAAAAGTTTTTTTTTAGGGTTTTGGTGTACTAAGTGTAGGAAGCCCAGTGGCAGAGAGGTAGTGTATCGCGCTTCCACGCCACAGGTCCAGGGTTCAAATCCCGGAATGGGTAAGGTCGACTCAACCTTTTCATCTCTTCAGCGGGTCGATAAATGAGTACTAAGCTTGCTTGGGAACTGAACCTTGGAGCTTTCGCGTCAGACTGACCACTTGACCGAAACATCTGCACCCAGCGCCTAAGGTCAGGTAAACTGAGACAGGCACAGTAAGCTTTGGTCTTCATGGACTGTTGCACCACTTTCAGTTCAGTTATACAAAGCGTTGTAAATTCCACGCTTTTTGATTCATTGTTTAGTTTGATTGGCTGAATTCAAACCAACGACTAAGCTTTCGAAATTAACAACCGAAAATCTTCAGGCAATGCGAACTATTCCAAAAGACCCCAGGGAACGCGGAATAATTATCGAAAATAAACTCGTTTTCCGTAATTAAAATATCCGTATCTTTGAAAGGCGTGTATTATTCAAACAGTAAAAGGCGAGCCAGTATTTTAAGCTTAAAACACGGCAGTGATTTCAATAATTGCTTTAATTCATTTACGCAAAGGGTGTGCACGAGGCAGAAAATATATAATTAATCAGTTTTCTTTTCGAACAGATGGAAGCAGTTAAAATTCTGTTGCGTAAAGCAAAATAAATTTGAATGAGCCGTGTGTGTAATTTCCTGTTCATCTTACCGAATGATGCCATTTAGTGAAACTTGTGTTGTAATAAATAAATTCCTTACCTTTATAGAACAATAATTATTAAGGGAGGGATTAAAATGGTCGTAAATATTTACAGGAAAACAAATAAAGATTTAATTTGGCTTGAGTTTCCCTTGGATTGAGAACTTTGTTTCTATTTATATTTTGTTGATATCACACAAAAATTAATAGCAATACGAAAGTTTTTGATTCTTAATTTTAAACTGCGGTCTTATTAAGAGGTTGACAACCTTCTATCCTAAATTTTGCTCTACGCCAATGTGAGAATCTTAAAACGGATAGATTTTATAATCTATGATCCCCGTCTATGACGGGTCTTTAATAGAAGCGCAGGATTACAGTTCAAGTACAGTTACACAGTCTGTTGGAACAAATCTCGTTGTCAAGATGGCGAGGATGTTTCCGTAGATATATAATATTTCCCTTCCTTAACTTCCACACCATGTCACGGGAATGTTTGATTTTTGATTAATATCGCGTAAAGCAATACGAGGGTTATCAGCGACGCATTTCTAATTTTGAACCTCGATCAAGTAACGAGGACGACATCTATGATGGTTATCTACTCTCCAAACTTCCATACCAATAAAGTGTGAGGTTTTTAATTACCATAGATTTACCGTGAATCAGGTCTGTGTATCGGGTCTTCAGTTGCATCAGGAATCGAACACATTGTTCGCTAGCTATGAATTAGTGACCCTGACCACATGACAACTGCGGTCACTGGACTTGAGAGAGTGAGTGAGTGAATACTACCATCGCAGTGTTCAGCTACACGAGGGCGTTTGATAACGGACTTCGTAATTTTGAACCATGGTCAAGTGACAAGCACGACAGGTGAGCTCGCACCCCACCCCCTCTCATAGCAACCACACCACACCAAAGGGAGGACGTCAGATCTCGACAGATATCACGTGCATCGCTCCCCTACATGGCAGGTCTTCAGCGGCACAAGGCTGGAACTAATAACACGCCGGCCATGAGTCCATTACTTGGACCAATAGGCCACCGTGGCCATAGGACTTGCGAGAGGGAGGGGGGGGTGTTATTAACATCCCAATATAAAGCTGCACTAAGACTATGAACGGACGGGCATCTAAATTTGAACCATGGTCAAGTGACGAAGATGACACCTGAGCTGGCACAATCTCTCCTAACTTACTCACCACACTAATGGGAGGACGTTTGAGTCTCGACAAATGTAACGCGCATCGGCCGCCTCAACACGGTGGGTCTTTAGTAGTGCTAGGCTTGAAACGACATGGTGGCCTAGCTACCGCGGCCAACTGGACTTGCGGACCCAAGGTAAGGAGAGGGGGGATTTTGAATTAAGAAAAGAAAAGTAAAGCGGCTCAAATATTAATATTTGAAAAAGAAATTTTAAAATGCAAAGGATTCTAAGAATCGGGGGGATTTATGCACATATATAAAGGAAAAGGCGAAAATTTCTAGAAAGATATTACTTGTTTGGAAACTATAAATAGGCCGTTGCGTATATATGAAGCATTAATTCTCACTTATTTTTTAATGTAGTTACATGCCTAGCATTTACTTTTTTTTTAAAGGCTGTAACTCAAAGGAAATTTATAAGAGAGGGAAGAAGAGATAAAAAAAGAGAAGGAAATTTATTACCTCCACATAAATAAAAATTGCCGCGATAGTCATTGGTCATGATCATGAGCTCGTGTTCCTCGTTGCTGACAGTGGTGTACCGTACCCCCTCCCCCGCATCTTGGGAGGCTCCAGGATTCCAGGGGGCGTATAACCAGACTGACCTCAAGATTTGACTTTGCAGAGGGACCCTAATATTCTCCATTACGCCACTGGTTTTCGTGTTGGGTCTTCGAAACCTAGTGCCACTAAAGACTCGCCGTATAGAGGAGCCTATACATATTAAATTTGTCGAGCTTGAAGCTCTCACGATAGGGTGGTGTGGAAGTTTGGAGAGAGGTCATCTGCTCAGGTGTCCTCGTCACTTGACCGAGGCTAAAAATTTTGAGGATCGTCACCCATAGCCCTCAGGCTGCTTCACAGTGCAAAATGCAAGAATTTTTTTTTCTTTTGGTAATTTTTAATATGACGTGGAAAATATTTATTTTGTTTATCTGTAAATGCAGGCACTTATAGTTTGTGTGATAAGCTTTATCTTTGCTTTACACCTTTACACAACCTATTTTTCAATTCCAATTATTAGCTCACACTCTCTATATATTTATTTATTTATCTTGGTGGAATTTTCAATCGTTAATAAAATACATTTTAAAGCGCTCAATTGAGCTGAAATTTTATATACACGATTATTTTGGATGACAATACAATAATTTAATTATTATTAATACAAATTAATTTTTTGATTAAAACTAATTACTTAAAGAATTACAAATACAGCCACGTTGGCAGTTTTTTGGCGACTTGGGACAAAACTTTAAAAGATTTTTTTTCCTCACGTTTTAAAGCATTCGGTCGAACTGAAATTTTATAAATACGATTGTTTTGGATGACAATACTATACTTTAATGTTAATGAATAAAAATAAATTACTACTTAATGTTGTGATTCTGTCCTATGTATGTACATATTTATGCTAATTGCAACTATTTAATAAAAAGTAGCTAAAATAAATTTTTTCTTTGTTGATCCAAGTAGGAATTGACTTAATTTTTTTTTATATTAGTTGTGTGTGTGTGTGTTTTGAAAAACAATACAAATTTAACATTTAGAATATAATTTAAAACATAATCATATGATGAAACGAATTAAGTCTTAAAGTACTTTTATTACACGAAAATTTTGTTATAATATTGCCTGCATGGTCGCCTCTTATCGTTTTAGTCATGTTTGTATTCAACCCAAAATTAGTTTTTAAAACAAATGGGCTTCAACAACTCATGACCACGACATCCAAAAAAGTAAAATATTTAAAAAAATAATTTCTGGAATGAATATCTTTCATGTTTAAAAGGAAATGCTCGTATTTTTAATTATAATGCTCCCGTAACCCGTCCGTGTAATTCCGCTCTCTAATCTCGTGTTTTATCTTTTCAAGAAATCCTTATGATAAATGGTTTTTGAAAACGCCGGGCTATTAGTGTTTAACTTTATCGTCCACACAGCTCATATTTTTCACCATTTTTCAGAATGATAAAACATAATGAACAGAGAGTAGTGTAAAGAATAAAGCTTTTATTTTTGATTGGTTCAATTGGGGAGAGTGATAAAATAGTTTAGTGGAAAATAATAATTAGGAACTTAAAAAAAAATAGAAGCGTAAGACCGAGCTGACAGAAAAATTTATTATTCCCGATTTATTTTTAAGCATTTTATCGTTCGAAATTGCGTTTTTTTCCCCACCCCAATTTCTTTTATTCCTTGCCTCATTGCTTCTAATTAATTTTTATTTGCTCAATCTCACCAAGAAGAAACAATTAGGGAGGAGGGAGGTTTTGGTTATCGAATTGATTTTTTTTTTTTTGTTTCCGAGTATTGAAAAAAGTTTAATTTGTATTGGTTTCGTCAATGTCTTCTGAACGTAGTCTTAAGATGAGAAAAAGGATGAATTACGATCTAGTCTAGGGGTGTCCAACACGCAGCCCGCCGACTCTTTTTAAAAACATTTTAAATATCAGGTTTTTAAAGCTTTTTCATTTTGAAATTTATTTGAGGGGAAGAGTTTATGTATATATATTTTTATAAATTTCCCCTCAAATAAATTTAATATAATAAATCCCTCAATAAATATAAATAAATATAATATTCCCCTCAAATAAATATAATAATTCAAATATATATATATATATATATATATATATATATATATATATATATATATGTAGGGGTGTCTAGGGGTAAGTAATGTTCGGGATCTTGATATTTCAAAGAAATAAGCAGATTAGAATAAAATTACTGTTTAATGAAACATTAGATTATTTACGGTTAAAACTTTACGAGTTATTTCAGGGAGCATACTCCCCATTGTCGCTAAGACCATTGGCCTCCGCGTTGACCGAAAAACGTGGCTACTCGCCTGTAAAACCGGAGTCTCTTCTCTCACGTCTGTCTCGTTCCGCGTCGCAATCATTTCTCCCCTAAAACCCGTCATTCCGGGGGATACATATATTCGCTGGTAGCGCCATCTATTGGAGAGGTTGTAACCTCACTGATCGGAGAATATATTTAATTCTCTAATACTTTAAATCCTACACACACACACACACTATATATATATATATATATATATATATATATATATATATATATATATATATATAATGTATTTGCCTGTTACCTCTGTTCATGTTTTAAAATAAATCTTTTAGATTAAAATAGATTTATATTTTATCAAAAAGTTACATTTGATTTTACTAAAATAAATTACTTTTTTAATAAATTCCGAATTGCATTATGCATATCCTTTACTCTATGGATGGTACATCATTCTCTGTGAGTGCGACTTTCATTTCTTCTCCTTTTTTTCTGTTTGGCGTGCCCAAAATGTAAGAGGCAGTCTCTCAGAGATGTTTTTTAAAGTTTAAAAAAATATTCAGGATTGGTTAAGATAAAGGGCAAAGTATACTGAATCGTTTGCGAATGACAGCACAATCAAATTTCAACAATGAGTAACGAAAGATCAATTCAAAAGGAACACCGTAATTTTCAAGAAAATGGCAACTGTAATATTTTAAACTTTAATCCATTGTTGTATTATATAAACATTATTATATTATCTATGTCTGAATACATGAAAAATAATGAAAACAATAATAATTCATTTGGTTATAAATTTTCACTCCAATTAATGTTTGTTTCCAAATCTGATATAAAGGTACATATTTTTATGTGCGGCTGGCGAAATTATAATGTTTTTCCGAAGTGGCCCGCAAGGTCATTTGGGTTGGACACCCCTGATATAGTCTATTGTTGTAGAGCAGGGGTGTCAAACTCAAAAACTAACTCGGGCCAAGCAAACTAGATTTAACTTTAGTCGGGTCACACAAAAAAATCAAAATTCATAGAAACGTAGGTTTATTTCGAACAAAACATTATAAGCATTTATAAAAGGGGAAAAAATGTAATGTTCATATCATGACACTTGACGTCTCTTTTCTGCTGCTACTTTTCTAATTTCATAAGAATTTTTATTTTTATTTTATTATGTATTATTGTGTGTGGGGATATATTGGCCGGGCCGCAAAAATATTCTTTATGAGCCGCATTAGACCTGTGGGCCGCGAGTTTGACACCCCTGTTTTAGTGAATTGGACGTTGAAAATTAAACTAGAAAAGGTGGATTCGGAGTTGGGTTCCATGCGGTCTCCGTTAGTGTAGCAATTATTTATTATGCTTTTTAGTTTATTTAGTACAATTTAAGAATAGAATACTAAAATTAAGAAGAGAAAAAGAAATTATTATTACTGAAATGGGAAAAAATTTGTAAAAGTTCACAAAAAATTTCATAAACTCGGCCCACTCTGTAGAAAGTTGTATCAACAAATTATCAATTTTTGAACTTTGATACGTTACTTTGCTGTTCATTTTTGAAATGACCTTCAGCATAAGAGATATTTTAATTTGTACAAAAACTAGAGCACTATTTATATTAGAGCATTATTTTAGGTAATACATGAAAATGCTTAAAAAACAGTGATTATATTTACATAAGACACTGTAAATTTTTTAATAAAACAGTAATTGATGGATATGAAGGTTAAAACACTTTTACTATTATACACAGAGCATACACAAAAAATTTCAGCAAATTATTTTAAAATTTTTTTTGAGCAATCGCCATCCGCGTTTGAGTTTTTCGAAAAGAAAACATTTCGAGTAAAACGCATTTTAAAGTTTGACATCCTGTTTAAAGTTATGACTTCCGCTTTTACTAAAACACTTGTAGTTCTTGTTCTAGTGAATAAAAAATAAAACACTTGGTATTTTTACAAAGCCAATAAGATCTATAAAATAAACTCATAAGCAAATTGTCGATTTTTGAAAAAAATTCAGGATTTTAGAGCAGTCGGATACCTTAACTTATGCGGTACCTATCTTGAGTATTTCCATACCAATCTTAGTTTCTGAATATGGTCCGAAATGGTTTGTTGGGTTAAATCAAGCCCTTCCGATATTGAATCTTGTCCTAACCGGAACGGACTCAGAATTTTCCGGTAAACCTAATATTTTCTCTTCAATATCATATTTAGTCGAACCTCTATATAGCGAGCCTCTATATTGCGAATTTTTCTATATAGCGAACTTTTTCTGGAACCTTGATTATTTCCAGATTTTCTTCGTAAAATAACCTCTGTATAGCGAAGTTCATTTTCTATAGAACGAACTTTTTCTTTTGTGTCTCAATTATTGTTCTCTACTTTTTTAAAGAATTTTTGAAAAACTTTTAAGCTATTTTCTCTTTAACATATTTTATAGGGGTCATAAATCTTGAACTGGTTTTATTAGATCCTAACTCGCCGACAACCATAAAGTTCTGGATGTTTCATTCAAGAAGTGCAACCTTAAATCTCCATTGCCCAGTTCATTGAAAACATCTTCGATATCCTCTTTTACCCTCAGTGAAGTTGTCCCATGTTCTAATTATAAAATAACGTGTATTTAATATTACTTTTTGCTTTAAATTATAAAATATCCTTAAAATTCATTAGCTTAGTATAAAATTATTTTCTTTATATTGAAAATGCAGTGAATTCTTCGACATTCTGTTTATTATTTTCCTTGGAGTTTTTCTTTCTTTCTTATTTTGATATCTAAGATGTATAAAATAAACATATATTAATTTTTAAAAAAATGTGAAGAATTATTTTTTCTAATATATAGTGTTTATGAATTTAAAATATATATTTTATGTGGTTTATAAAGTATATTTAAATATTAACCTCTATATAACGAGTTTTCCATATAAGGAACTTTTTTCCGGGATTGAGCGACTTCGGTATATAGTGGTCCGACTGTATTTATTTTGCAGCCGTGGTAGACTAGTGGTCATGGTTATTGAACTCGTGACCTGCGTTGTTTTTATTGAGGCCCCTAGTGCCACTGAGGATCCACCGTGTAAAAGGGCCAAATACAAGTTAAATCTGTACAGCAATGCTTCTCAAACTTTCCATACATGCGACCCAATATTCAATCATAATTTTCATCGCGTCTCCCTCTCTTCATACAAATAGCAATATATTGAATTTAATTACACAAGACTTTGACGCTAAAGCTATAATACAACTTTAACGTCTTAAGTGTCGCCGGCGTATTTAAATGTCTCACTCAGCCAAAGCGTTCATTGCCCCGGACGTATATATATATATATGCATGTGTATGAATTTACTTGTGTATAATGTCTTAATGATTCGAATATAAATTTTAAGACCAAAAATATATAGTTGATTTTGATTTCTTAATAGAAACAGAATTTTAGCTATTGATAATATATTTTGTTTACATTTGATTACTTTTTAACTATTGTGTTTTTTGAATTTTTTATTATGTAGCTTGTTTTTCAATGTTCGTTTTTAAAATATATTTTAATGGTATTTCAATGTTTATTTTCTTATATACATATATATAAAAATATATGCTGTCTCTGAGTCATGTGCTGTTGAGGGTTTCACGAAGATCGATTTAACATTTATTTTTGATTCATGTGTTTGACATGAATATTCATATGTTAATCTCATGGTGTGTGAATTATTTTTGAGACATGAGGGTTTAGTTCTGAGTAAGTGGATAAGGAGAATATAAAGTAATTTTAATGGAATTTATATATATATATATATATTAAACTCAAACACATAATGATATTAAAGATTTATATATTTTTAAAGACTGGCAACTTGGCTTTTCAATTTTGATTGTCATTGCTCGGTGGTAAAATATGATGGTGTTTGTGCTATCGTCAATCAATTACCATTAGAGAGAGAATGATATTTTTGGTTATGATGGAATATGATAAAATGAGACAATTACATAAGAGTGATTTGGAGGAATATAGAAGGCGCAGACAATATGAGACAGCATGCAAAAAATTATAAATAATATAAAAATAAAAAAAAACGTTAGCTTCTTTTGTTCGTTGGTTAATGAGAAATTTACGAAATTAGGAATACATGATAATGAAAACATTAAGAGATATAAAACGCGTATTATTTGGAATACTGGTTTTGTAGGAAAATTACTATGATGTATCGAAGTGGAGAAATTATGAATCGAAAAATGTAATTATTTTAAATATGACGAAACATTTGATAATAAGTATCATAGTGATTCAGATCATTTAAAATTGAGATTTAGAAAATGTGGGGATAAAAGATGCAAAACCTGCCCCATGATGCAACATGAACAGAAGAATGAAGAATCAGAATTTAAGTTCTGTAAAACATTCAACTGCATTTATATGTTGACATGTGGTGTTTGCGGCTTTAAATATATAGGTCAAACATCAGGAGCTATGAACCTGAGAATCAACCAACATAGATCCGACATTAGAAAAAATACATCAACAAAAAAATATAGGAAGAATAGAAATACATTTTAATAAACATGGCTTTGAAGATGTTGCGTTAAATATTATTAAAATTGTTCCAAATAAGAAATAGACTATGGTATGAAAACGTTTACATTGGTATTTATAATGCTATGTATCCTTACGGATTGAATGTAATATGGAATAATAAGAATTTAATACAGGCAGTGAAACAAAATGATAAAGAATCTATTTATAATAGTAGAAATAATAGTAATAAGAGAAAAAAAGAGTTGGTAAGGGTGGACGCAAAAAAGAGAGAAAATAGAGATATAGATACAGTTAAAAAGAAGTAAATATTTTATTACAAGACTTTGAGAATAGTTTTAGTGTTGAAAAATAAAGTATTTTTATTTGGACTTAAAAAACAGGAAATAATAATAGTTTTAAAATTATTAAAAAGTATTAGATTAAAAGATAATCATGGATCACACTTGGTAATGGATTTATGCAAATATATTACAAATAGATTAAAAATAAAAATAGACTCTAAGGAGGTTTATAATATAGAATATTGTACTTTGCTATACATGAATAAATCATATAATGGGATACAATTTTCTGAAATATTTGGGAAACACATGGATTTATTTCCGATGTAAAACGAGCGTTCAAGTATAATGAAAAAATTAGTAGATCAATTTTCAACTATAATAGTATTAAGGAATTGGTGGATAAAAAAGAATGTTGTTGCAATGAATACAAGAATTACGTAGATGAATATCATGGGCACGTAATAACTGGCAACTTAGAAATTGTACAGGATCACACACACACACACACACAGAAATTAAGAGAAATTATGAGCAAAGGTACTGGTTATCGATTGACTATTTCAAACAGCAATTTAAATGTGAGAAAACTATCAGAAGATATTAATAAATTTATTCTAAATGTTGCAGTTAAATATAATTTACCTACTCAGGCTTTTAAAGAATATGGTTTTCATGTCCTCAAGGACTTAATGAATTTTAATTTTAGAACAAAAAATGAAGATTGTTTTAGAAAAATTAAGGGACCAATAGAAAACTTACAAAAACACTTTGTGATCGTTTATGTAGATAAAGTACCAGGAAATTATGCAATTATATGTAAATATTATTATAGTAAATTAATAAATGATCATATATACAAAATAATAATGCATATGATGTAAGTAAATTTAGTATGAAAGAAATTAACAACAGATTATTGGCATTTGGTAAACAATTAAATATTTCTAGCAATAAAATTATATATCCCCATATATTTCTGACTCCTAAATTTCATAAGAATCCAATCAAATTCCGCAGTGTAACAAATGGGTTCAATACTTATATATCAAAATCGGGAAAAATTTTACAGACCATATTACAAGATACAATAGACAAATTTAAGGATACTTCTATTATAAAAAACAGCCATGATGTAATAAAGTTGATCAAAACAAGAGGTATTTTCTGTGAATGGTCTCGATTTCGAGGATTTATTTAACTCCATTAAAATAGAAGATATAATTCAGGTACTTTCAGATGCATATGAGAAATATGATTTGAATAATTACATTAGTTCTGAAAAGTTCAATACACTTATTCGTTTTGTTATACAGGAGAACTTCATTATTTTTGAGAACAAACTTTATAAACAAATCAAAGGATTGCCTCAGGGTGGCCCGGCTAGTAATAGTCTCGCTAACCTGTATTTACACCATTATGAAATAGTTCGAAGAAAGGAACCCTCTTGCCTCTTGTTAAGATACATAGATGATTTAATTATTATAGGTCATGATAGAGAATTTAAACCTAACATTAATTTTTATCCGGAATACCTAAAATTAATACAGACGAATTTTAACTCAAACAAAGTTGAATTTTTGGATTTGGATTTAACTATTATTAACAACAAATTATATAGCAACATATATGATAAAAGGGAAGCATTTAAATTCAGTGTCATAAAGATACCAAACTTCAATAGTTGTCTTCATATATCTGTATTTAGAAATATAATTTTAAATTTTTGTTGAGAAATAATAATTTAACTACGCACAATATTGATAGATTCAAAAAAATATCCAGAAATTTATATTATTGTGCATACAAAATGATTATCCCATCAATTTCCTGAGAAAATATATAGATCAGAAATATTTCTTAAAAATATTTTTAAACTCGTAAATGCATGAAAATCCACCACACAACATTAGGGTCCACAAAGTCAGCTTGTTAGTGGTCCAGCTGTGAAGAATTTGTGCATTCCACAGGTTACATTTTAATATACATTTTAATACACACACACTTAAAACAATATTTACACGACTATATATACACTTTAAAATTATTTATTACCAGTTAAACATTTATGTCCAATCAGACATTTATGACCAATCAATCAAGCAAGTCTTTACATGTGATATGGTTTGCATCTAATGCCAAGTAGTCATACTCTGGTATTGGATCAAGAATCGATTGGATTGACATGGTTGGATGTTATGAGCACAAAATATGTGTATTTGATATATTAAAAATGAAATGTCGTGCAATAAGAAATGGATCATATTCTTGATGGGATACTGTTTGGTGAGTCTTTAATGATTTACTCTATTCATTTGGGAATATACTGTGTTTTTAATGTGAACATTCGGTTTTTAGAAATTTTTAGTTTGAACTTACGGATTTTTTAGCTTGAACTTTCGAATTTTTTAACTTGAACTTTCGGATTTTTAACTTGAACTTTCGGATTTTTTAACTTGAACTTTCGGATTTTTAACTTGAACTTTCGGATTTTTAACTTGAACTTTCGGATTTTTAACTTGAACTTTCGGATTTTTAACTTGAACTTTCGGATTTTTTAACTTGAACTTTCGGATTTTTTAACTTGAACTTTCGGATTTTTTTAACTTGAACTTTCGTATTTTTTAACTTGAACTTTCGGATTTTTTAACTTGAACTTTCGGATTTTTTAACTTGAACTTTCGGATTTTTTAACTTGAACTTTCGGATTTTTTTAACTTGAACTTTCGGATTTTTAACTTGAACTTTCGGATTTTTTAACTTGAACTTTCGGATTTTTTTAACTTGAACTTTTCGGATTTTTTAACTTGAACTTTCGGATTTTTTAACTTGAACTTTCGGATTTTTTAACTTGAACTTTCGGATTTTTTAACTTGAACTTTCGGATTTTAACTTGAACTTTCGGATTTTTAACTTGAACTTTCGGATTTTTTAACTTGAACTTTCGGATTTTTTAACTTGAACTTTCGGATTTTTTAACTTGAACTTTCGGATTTTTTAACTTGAACTTTCGGATTTTTTAACTTGAACTTTCGGATTTTTTAACTTGAACTTTCGGATTTTTAACTTGAACTTTCGGATTTTTTAACTTGAACTTTCGGATTTTTTAACTTGAACTTTCGGATTTTTTAACTTGAACTTTCGGATTTTTAACTTGAACTTTCGGATTTTTTAACTTGAACTTTCGGATTTTTTTGAACTTTGATTTTTAACTTTGAACTTTCGGATTTTTTAACTTGAACTTTCGGATTTTTTAACTTGAACTTTCGGATTTTTTTAACTTGAACTTTCGGATTTTTTAACTTGAACTTTCGGATTTTTTAACTTGAACTTTCGGATTTTTAACTTGAACTTTCGGATTTTTTAACTTGAACTTTCGGATTTTTTAACTTGAACTTTCGGATTTTTAACTTGAACTTTCGGATTTTTAACTTGAACTTTCGGATTTTTTAACTTGAACTTTCGGATTTTTTAACTTGAACTTTCGGATTTTTTTAACTTGAACTTTCGGATTTTTAACTTGAACTTTCGGATTTTTTAACTTGAACTTTCGGATTTTTTAACTTGAACTTTCGGATTTTTTAACTTGAACTTTCGGATTTTTAACTTGAACTTTCGGATTTTTTAACTTGAACTTTCGGATTTTTAACTTGAACTTTCGGATTTTTTAACTTGAACTTTCGGATTTTTTAACTTGAACTTTCGGATTTTTTAACTTGAACTTTCGGATTTTTTAACTTGAACTTTCGGATTTTTAACTTGAACTTTCGGATTTTTTAACTTGAACTTTCGGATTTTTTAACTTGAACTTTCGGATTTTTTAACTTGAACTTTCGGATTTTTTAACTTGAACTTTTTGATTTTAGATAATTTTTGATTTGAACTTTCGGATCTCAAATATTTTTTGATTTGAACTTTCGGATCAGGAATTTATTTTTTCTACCTTTACAACTATTTTAAAGATGGGTGCATCATCTTGGAAGTTTGAGGGTTCACTTATATTATGTACTAAATTGTTTTTAAATTTTAATATTGCAATATCTTTCGGAATGTGATGGCGAATAGTTTTATTTTTCAAGTATAATGATTTAATTTTAACTTTTAAAGTATAATGGTTTAATTTTAACTTTTTAATTTTTAATTTTTTTAAATTTTTTTTTTCTGAAATTTGAAAATTTTCCAATTAAATTACCAAGTTGCAATAGGGGGAAGGTTGGCGCCATCAAACTAGTTTAACCCACTTATCGGTCCTAAGTCCGAGATTGCACTTGGATATTTTATAAATTTTTATTTTGTTTTATAATTTTTTAATTTTGTTTGAAAATGATGGAACATTATCTTTTATATTCGCCATTGATATTCTGAAGTGTTTTGGTATTTTGGGATTCATATATTTCAATTTTTAAATTGATAATTGTGATTGTTTTTATATATTTAAATATATATATATATATATATATATATATATAATATGTTTTTCCGAAGTACAATGTTTTTTTGTGCACTGCTATCCGTAAAATTATTTCGGAGGTTTTGGAATGCAATAAAAGAACATTTACACAGTTTTCACAAATGATTTTCTTTCAGAGGATTTCCTTATTTATTCCTTAACTCTCCCCTAGTGGCCGCGGTAGCCGAGTGGTATAGGTATCGGACTGTGGCTTGCTTTGTCACAGGTTCGAGCCCAGTACCACTAAAGACCCGCCGTGTAGGGCAGCGATGCACGTTAAATCTGTCGAGAGCTGAAACGTCCTCCCGTTGGTGTGGTGTGGTAGTTAGAGAGGGGTGCCAGCTCAGGTGTCGTCCACGTCACTTGACCATGGTTCAAAATTACGTGGTCCGTCGCCAAAAGCCCTCGTGTAGCTGAACAGTGCGACGTTAATATTCAATCAATCAATCTCCCCCCTATATATCCCACGCGTGCGCCTACGAAAAAAAACAGTGGAGAGAATCACGTAGCTTTTAATCGGCAGTTCGGGAATTATTAATAAACCGAACAAATCATCAAGATAAGTGTTAATTTGTACATATAATTTTATGTATGACAAGCCCATGGGGTGGGTCACTGGTAATTATTAAACTTATCCTTAACATAGTACTGTTAAATTAATTATAAATTGCATTGTGCAGTACTAATACATTGATAAGTGTATGTATTATATCATTGTAAAGGATAATTTTAATTTTTATTATGCCAAAATGTATTTTGTTTACTTTTAGAAAAAAACAAAAAAAATTTTTTTTTAATATAATCTTTTGTTTTCGACTTTTCAATATGCTCGTGGCCCTCTCGTAGAGTTACCACACAGGGGAGCGCCCTCCCCTCCAGTTTGAAAAACGCTGCTGTAGAGGCTCAAAGCTTCTTATGTTAGAGTTGTCTGGAACTAAGAAGAGAGGGGTGCCCGCTGGGATGTCGTTCTCTTCACTTGACCATGGTTGAAAATTAGAAGGTCCTGTGTTTATAGATGTCGTGCAACGTGAATTAGAATCAAATTCTGGAAGAAGTCTGGTTCTGAGAAATATTAAGCTTTTCTAAGGACTAGACCACAACTGGATGAAACCAGTTTGAATCGCCCGAACAAAAACAAGGATCCAATGTTTCCGAAAAAAACCACACTTCTCCGTGGGAGAGCGTGAAGTAGGTTCAGAATGGCATACCATCCAAGATCGTAAGATTCGAAACAAACGAGTGCATGACAAGAGAAGGCCTAATATGAGCGGTGACATCCCACATTGTTGGAGTGGGGCCAGGCATCCAGCGTCTTTTTCTCTGTTTCTGTTGGCAACAATAACCATCAACCCCAGAACTTGTTGTTAAATGGCAACCACCTCAGACACGGTAATGACTAGTTGTCTGTCGATATCTGCAGGTGACGCCTTTTTTTAAATGAAGAAAAGAAAGGATTAAGAAATCGTTCCTAAATTAGAACGTCTAAATACCATGTTTGCGTGATTGACTAAAGAACAGGATCTGTTAATAGTAACTCAACAGAGGTAATATAAAAAAAATTCTAAGCCACAATTCCTACTGAGGTCAACAATGATAAATTTTATTTTAGTTATTTTTTTATTAAATAGTTACAATTAATATAAATATGTATATACAAAGGACAGAATCACACTATTAAGTGGCAAAACAGAAAGCGGTTTTCTTTTTTTATTTATGATGTTGGACTATTGTTTTTGTTTGTTACTATTTATTCATTCATAAATCGCATTATCAAACATTAGGCAATCCCTGGTAGGATTCGAACCCACGACCTTTGGATTAGATGTCCAACGCACTATCCATTGCCCTACAGGACACAACGAGCGATTTTCCTTTTTATATATGCTGTTGGACTATTATTTTTGTTTGTTACTAATTATTAATTAATTAATTTTTTTAAAAAACTGTATTAACATCCAGTGTCATCCCCTACAAGTTTAAAAAAATGTATTTGAACTTGAGTGGATGAATAAAAAGTATTTTATTAACGAACTATAATATTAGGAATTGTGAAAAATCAGAAATTTTGGTGCACAAAACTCCTCAACTGCAAAAAGTAATTCATAAACATATTGCATATCTTACTAAGACTATGGTTTTTAATTTTCCAAAAATAGGAGGCTATGGGAGTGAAGGAATGTTTGTTAATGTCGCAATGTAAATTTAGTCGCTATTGGCAATGGATCTTGTAAATTTCAAAGGCGGTTAAGTGATGAGGATGACACTTTACTTGGTACCCCCTCTCCAAACTTTCTCACCACACCAACGTGAAAATTTTGAACCACTACAGATTTAACATACTTCAGGGGTACACATAACTACTGGGCACCAGGACTCAAACCCGCCCCTCTAGTACTTTGGCCGGTAGTTCGTGACCAACCATGATCACTAGGCTACCGTGGCCTCCCCAGGCCACGCGAGCAGCCTGAAAAGTAACGACATCCCTCATTTAATTTTCTATGAAGTCACAATGCTCAATTCAGTAAAAAATAACTTTAGCATGCAATTTCACCTTAAATAATTGCAGAATATTTCATTATAGACAACGTCAACGAAAATCTTCTGTTAAATATTTCAACAACTTATACGTGATTCTGTATTTCTTCTTTTATTAAATTAGTTTCCCATGGATTGTTTATTAGCAGCACAATGGAAGTAAAATAAAGTCCGACGGTCAAGTGACGAGGAAGATACATGGGCTGATACCCAACTCTTCAAACATCCACACCACATCAATAGGGGGCCAATATCATTTTACATCATGTCACTTAGCTTAAATTATTGTCGTTCTGAAGCTGTATACGAAGGTGTTTAGAAATAGGTGATTTAGTATAAGTCATTTAGTTATAAACCCTTTTTAAATGACATGGATTTACTACGGTCAGTGGTTTTCAACCGCCGAGTCGTGGACCAGTACAGATCCGCGGTTCAAATAGTACCAGGCTGCATGAGGAACATTAAATTATTTTCATTTTATTGACTGTCGTGTATTTCTTTCTGGTTTGAGCGATGTTTTATGAAAATCACTTTGTATTCTATATTAAATCTATTTATATTCATTATTTAGTGTAACTGTATTTTATTCTGAAGGCATGTTTAACCCTTAACTTCGTACTGTTGCATTTCTGCAACATATGATTTATTTTAATTTAACAGACTCAATATTTTTTAATTACCTACAAATCCCTGTTCTGAGGGGAAAAAAAGATTCCTGAAACGAAATACATGCTAATTTTGTCACTAGATGGAAGTACATTTTTTCCAGAAATCACAACAATTATAAAAATCTGATGCCTCAAGAGCTGTGTTTTTGCTATAAAAAGAATCTATTACATTTCATGCTTCCTCTTGTTTATTGACGAAATAAATTACCAGGTAAGAAATTTAAACATTTTATGATTATAGTAAAATCCTCGTAGAAAAAAAAAAGTTTTGTAGTTTACAGCACTACTGCGCAATGTTGTACTTCTGCAACAAACAAAAAAATGACTGAAATTCAATTTAAAACTGCTTAATTTTTTTTTCATATTTTTCCCTTTTATTAGTACTTGAGAACTAGCTGATATAATTTTTTTCGTGGAAATTTAAAAAATTGCGAAGGGTTAAATACAATTAAATTTAAAATTATGAAGTCAAAACAATCTGAAATACAAGCAATCAACGTCCTCCCCTCAGCGGGCCGTGGTAAATTTGTCAAAATTGATCGATCCGTGGAGATAAAGTAGGACAGCACTGGTTTATAAGTGATATAATTTCACACTCTTCGTTATTCCAATCCATGCAAGATTATAAGATTTGAACTTGCATTTAATCATTGTACCACACAATTATTTGTTAGTAGCATGAGCAACACGCCTCGATTCGAAATATCTCCGGTCACGTGTTTACCCTCGCAATTGCTTAATTACTGAAAGTTTTTATCATTTTCATCTGATTTTTTTTTTCCTTTTTTTTTAACAAATTACCTAAATCAAGATTATACACATAAATTGTTTAAATTTGGCGAAAAATAAAACGTAAGATGCAAGTTGATGAATTTGGTAAATTTTGCTCACTTTTCTAAAGACTGTTTTCGACTAATGTTAAAGAATAGGACCCGAGAGAGAATTCGGAATATTTTTTCAGATATAAAAGTACTCGAACATTAACATTACATTCTAACCTAAATATTTTGTAGAGAGAATCACTAATTTTTTTTTATCACTCAACTCATTTTTATCTGAGCTGACACATTTTTTCTTTTATGAAATGTATTTCGCATTTTTCTCCTATACCGCGGTGCTAAATGAGCTGTCCTTTTACATGAAAAAAAACTAATTATTTATGAAATATTTTGAAATTTTAAAAACACTATATTATGAATAAATGCATGAGTTACAACGTCACAAATGTTTATAAAAAAGGAGGCATTCTTACTGTTTGAAAATGTGCTCCACGCTAAGTTCAGACCCTTGTGCATACGGCGAAAATAGCCTTAAATTAGGTAACTACACTTTCTTAAAGGCTACCCAAAATTTCAAGAGTAAACAAACCGTGTGCTTCAATAACATTGTCAACTATAGCATATATTCTACATTTTATCTTTGGTTCGCTATAATAACACATTGTACGTCTAATTTATCTTCGTCCAAAATCTGAGACAGTTTCTTTTAGGGGTGTTGTTGTTGGAGATTGGGGAACCCTTAAACCAGTTTTCTATGTTACCTCGATTCAGAGAAACAAAAGAAAAGGATCTCTATTGTGAGTGAGTAGAGATGAATTGTTTATTATGGAATAGATATACCATTCATCATTCACCTCTTTGACCGTATATCTGGTAATAAATTGAGCTTTCTCACACACACAAGAAGTTTTCTGCTTTATCGCTACTTTTCTTCATTATACTGATTTCTTTAATATATATATATATATATATATATATATATATATATATATATATATATATATATATATATATATATATATATATATATATAAAGTTAGAATAGGAATTATTTCTATCAAAATGCCAGGAATTACCAGTATAAATACTGGTAATAAAATTACTAAAAACAACTAAATTTAAAAAAAAAATTCAGGCAAAAGTTAAATTTGGTATTTAAATTGAACCGTAATGGCAGTTATTTAGACGCACATTACAACAGGGAAATGAGTAATGAAATGGACGACATCGAACAATTTGTTGACAATTTGATGCTAAGGAAGATAATGCAAAGGAAGATATCAGATTATTTTCCAAAAACTTAATAAATGTTTCCTTTTTTCACAAAATTTGAAAATTATGTATTAAATTTAAATTTCTTTAAGCTCTTGCGAATCTTTTTGTTTTATTGATTTTTATTAAACACGTGAAAATATACATATCTTTGTAAATAAAATATACTCTAATAATCTTAATTTGTTGATATATTGTTTTTCTTGCAATGTCCTTCTTTTAACGGGAAAAAATATTTCAGTCCCCCTCAGTTTCGTGTCAAGCGATTTTCACCGCACCTGATTTTTATCCAATGGAGGAAAAATAGTTCCTAGCAACCTGCCTTTAAGAGCAAATCATTTTTTATGCATTCAATTAATGAAACTTTGAATCTAATGACTTCTGCATTCAACACAATTTGCTCCCCCTCCCCATGATATATTTCTCAATATTTCACAAAGCTTCTTCCAGACATAACAATCCTTTATTTCGACCCTAAAGCTCCATGTGTGTAAAATAAAACGAAATCAGCAGCTCTAAATCGTTTTCGCAGGCGCGGAAGAATATGATTAATTGGCCGCGGAAGGGAATCTCTAATGAGGAGCTTAGGTGTCGGGAAGGATTAAGGTCGGTAATGGGACCTGCCTCAGTTTTACAGATTGCACTGAAATTAATTGGCTAGAAGTTAAATAATAACATTACAACCTTTTCCCGCGGATCCAGATAAGGTGGGGCGTGCTGTTTCCTGAAATTAAGGAAGGAATTGTGAATTTTATTCCGGGGGCGAGATTTAAAGATGATAAATGAGAAACTTTTCGTTGGAAATTTCAAGTTTCTCGAATGCTCTTATCTTTAAGGACCCTGTGAAGATTAAAGGCGAATGAACAGATGTCCATGTGTACGATTAGTACGGAAAAATATGTGGAATTCAGTTTATGTTGGGAAAGCGCGTTCAATCGCTTAACCCATTGACAGACTGGCAAATTTAGAGCGTCTTGCTCTGGTGGCATGGTTTTATTTTGAAGAAAACATGAACTTTTACAAAATTATAATATTATAATGGCATGTAGAGTAGTTTTTATTGAGAAAAAAAACTCTACGAGACAACTTATTACTGGCGTCACTAAATAAGGATTCCTCTGCTGAGTGCCACTTACGAGTTATCACGTAGTGTTGTTTATCCATTCTTACTATTAGCTCACACTCTTTATATATTTATTTATTTATCTTGGTGGGGAATTTTCAATCGTTAATAAAATACATTTTAAAGCACTCAATTGAACTAAATTTTTATATACATGATTATTTTGGATAACAAAACAGTAATTTACTTATAATTAGTAAAAATTATTGATTAAAATTAATTATTCAGGGAATTACAAATACAGCCACGTTGGCATCATTTTTGGCAACTTAGCGAACCTTTTTTAGCGACTTCTGTTAAAAATTGAAAAGGTTTTTTTTATCACATTTTAAAGCATTCGGGTGCACTGAAATTTTATATACACAAATGTTTTGGATGACAATACGATACTTTAATGAGAATGAATAAAAATTAATTACCACTTAAGGTATCCGACTACTTGCGACAACTTTCATTTGAAAAAATGGAGCTATGGGCATTTTTTTGTGATTTTTGTATTTATTTGGTATATTTTAAGAAAAAAATTCTAAAATTGATAAAAGAAAAAAATTATTCGTATTAAAATGGGAAAAAACTAGTAAAAATGTTCAAAAAATTACGTAAACGGGGCCCCCGCTCTCTACAAAGATTTTATGAACAAATTCTGAACTTTTGAATTTTGATGTGTTACTTTGTTATTCCTGTTTGAAGTGACCTTCAGTGTAAGAGATATTTTAATTTTTACAAAAACTAAAGCACTTTATCTTAGTGATTATACGAAATTGCTTAAAAAAACAGTGATTATTTTCACATAAAGGACGGCAAATTTTGAAATAAAACAATGATTGATAAATCTGAAGATCAAAACACTTCTACTGTTATGCAGAACATAAGCAAAATATTTCAGCCAATTATTTTCAAAACATTTTGAACAATCGCTGTCCCCGTCTGAGTTTTTCGAAAAAAAAAACACATTTCGAGTAAAACGCATTTTAAAGTTTGACACCTTGTGTAAAGTTATGGCATCTGCTTTTACTAAAACCCTTGTAGTTTTTTTGTTCTAGTGGAGTGAAAATAAAAGACTTGGTATTGTTATTAAGCTAATAAGATGGCCTATAAAATAAAGCCATAAAAAATTTGTAAATTTTTGAAAAAAAATCATGATTTTAGGATAGTGGGACACCTTAATGTTGCGATTCTGTCCCATGTATATGCATATTTATATTAATTGTATCTTTTAAATAAAAGGTAGTTAAAATAATAATTTTTCTTTGTTGATGTAAATAGGAATTGAGTTAAAAAATTTAGTTTTACGTTACTTGTTTTTTTCAATTAAAGTCTTCACATACAAAGATTTGTTTTCGTTTTATTTGATTTTACAAGCTCGTTACCTAATTTCATCTGGTGACAATCAGGTATGTAATGCTATGTCAGATTTTCATATAGATGTGTAATGATCCATACTGGGAAAAACCTATAAGGCGATGGGACTTATAAAGAGTTGTGAAGTAATAAAAATGGACTTATAAGTAATAATTATCAGAGGGAGAGATTAAAAAAAACATCATTCGGTTCGAGTAAATCGCTCCACCCTACTTCGAAATCATTCAGCAGATGCATACATGTTCTATAACCAATGGAACAGAGGAAATTAAAAGATGAGAATATGCGTACATTTTGGAAATCGGTTATTAAACATTTATTTGATGGCGACCGTAGCAATGCAGGAGAAAGCAGCAACCGTATGAAAAATGCAATTGATTTTTAAAATACTTTTATAAGTTTCCTTGTATGTAATGGAATCCTTGAACTCGATTTTTACCCACTTTAAAAGGTCAGATTAATTCGAAATTTTGCACGCTTCTCAAGGACCGATGACAGTACAATAATTTTGTAATTATGTTTCATTGTCCTGATCAGGATTGACGAAGAAACTTTGAGAAATGCGTGCCACGTGATGTCGCGCATTATCCTGTTGAAATATGGCTGTGGCCAAGCCCTGAAGGTAAGATAGGACAACTGGCTCCAGCACCTCGAAGATGTAGCGCTGGCTGTTTAAAGTACCGACAATGCGTACTGGAGGAGTGCGAGAGTGATATCCAATACCGTCCCATACCTTAATACCCGGTGAAGGACCAGTGTGACGGTGCATAATGCAGCTATTCAGCATCCTCTCCCCTGGTGTCTCCAGACTCGAATCCGACCATCGTGGTGTTGCAGACAGATGCGTGACTCGTCAGTAAAGACAAATTCATTCCATTCTGCCGCCCATATCCTTCTTTCATCGCACCATTGGCGGTGGAGACGTCTGTGGTTTTTGTCAAGGGTTGACCAAGCAATGGACGTCTTGCGGACAGACCACTCTGCTGTAAACGGTATTGAATGGTAAGCGCAGACACTGAATGATGCATTACAGAATCAATGTGCTGTGCTACGGTTCGTGATGTGACTGAGCGATCCGTCACTGCCATGCGCACAATTTGCCTGTCCTCACGTGAAGTGGTGCACTGAGGTGTATGCGATCGACCACATCGGTCCGTCGTACCCTCCTGCATCCAACGGTCACATATCCGCATTACAGTTGTTTGGTTTTGTCCAACACGACTGCCGATTTTCCTGAAATATAATCCACAATCTCGGTAGGCCACTATCCTTCCTCTGTCGAACTCGGATACTTGATCAAAAGCTGGTTGCTATTTTCTACGAGACATAACTGATCGTTTTTTGAAAAAACGGCAAGAAAAACACATTTGCCGAACTTGAAATCGTCGAAATCTCCAAGTCTTAAATAGCGCTTTGAGTTGTCGCCACAGGGCGCGTGATGTGTGTATGCGCTGAAATTCTAATCATTTGCATATCTCAACTCCGCTAATGCATGTTGTAAATTTCATGTTATTTGCATGCTTCCTTCAGGTTGTTGCATTTACGGTGGCCAGCAGTGTGCATATATCGGTAATATGTATACTTTATAATATTAAAGTCGCATTGTGTCGCCCATCCGGTATAGTAGTTAGCGACGCTGACTGCTGTGCCGTTGGGCCTTAGTTCGAATCCCGGAGAAATGGATGTTTGTAAATGTATAGTGCCTTCACGGCATGAGGGTACTTTATAAAGCCGTCGAGCCGCAAGTCCTCTCGTGAGTTTGGTAGAAGGGGAAGAGAGGTGAGAGACCCTGATCACCTCCAGGGTGGTCTCCCTTCAAATTTGGGGGAAACCGATCTAAATCGTTCTGTCACCTCTATGGTGCTCAAAGCTACGGCTAACGACAGGCGTCACTTAGCCCTTTGCCGCGATGAATTTCGTGGGCCGTGATTTACCCTTTGCCGATCAGGTGGCATTAGTGACAACAACAACAAATGCATGCTTTTATTGTAGATCGAAATAAAAAAAATGAAAAACAAATTATAGTTTAAAAAACCAAAAAATACGCTTTTGAGTTTATATAATCGAACCAAAAAGTAAAAAAATAATTCTTTATATAAGAATAAAATGATTAACGAGAAAATTAATGTCATTATGGTAAAAGCGTGGGGTGCTCGATATTAACTGTTATAATTTCTTACTAGCTCCATTCCAAAATGCAGAGTTAGTGTAAAAATGTTGTACAAAGAACACCTCCACGCTTTTACCACAATGACATTGATTTTCTCTCGTTAAACATTTTATTCTTATATTCAGAATATTTTTTTTTACTTTTTAGTTTGATTATAAACATAAAAGCGTGTTTTTTAGTTTTTTTAAACTATAACTTATTTTTATTACTTAGAATATCATTTCATTACTATACATAACCATTCCTACAAGGTGATTTTTAAAGGAATGTTTATTACTTTTTTAAAGGGGAAAAAAGAAGTGTTAAAAAGGTCTGCATAAAGTAGCCAATACAATCTTAGGATTATCGAGGAGACTAAACCACTCAGTCATGTGTTGGGAGTCCGGTACGGTATTCAAAATCTTTGGGGTCCGCGATGTCAGGCTGATACACAAAGAGGGTCCACGGCGATCGAAACTTTAAGAACCGCTGTTCAACACGATGGATCTTCAGCAGTACTAATTTCAAATTCAAAAGTGTTCTACCATGATTACTTGGCTGCTGAGTTTGATTCCACTAAAGCAGGGGTAAAAAGATTTTACATGATATGGTCTACTTTTAATTTTTTCAAGGTGTTGGGGTCCTCCTTGTGATGTAGATACGATGAGCAAAAAAAAAGCTCAACGATATTTGTATTATAACAATAATAAATACAGAATATGTGTACTTACCTACATAACTACAGTAGAAAAGCTTACTCTCTTAAAGCTACATTTTAAGTAAAACGCACAAAATACAAACATAATTATACCCATAAATTTAATAATATCATTCGATGCATTTTCAAACAATTCACAATACATCAAGAGATAAATAATTTTCACTCAAAATTAGTTCTCGTAGGTATAGTCTCAGTAGAATAATCAACCTTCATATTATTCTCCCCGATCTTGCATACCTCGGTATATAATTACTAACTGTTAATCTTGCTCTAGATTCTAATTTGTCGTGTGAGAAACGGGAATGATAAGTTGTTTTAATTATATTCTTCATTGAAAATGTAGATTCTCACAGATAGGTAGAGCGAAAGAACGATGTTATTGAATTGCAGCTTTTTTTAAAATTGGGATACTTTACTTTATATATATATATATATATATATATATATATATATATATATATATATATATATATGTCTATTAGATTCGAAAAGATAGTCTTTACAAATAACGTCTGTTTCAAAGAGAAAAGTTTCGTTTTCCTCGAGAGATAAAGAGAACATGTAACATATTTTTGGTTATACTTTCATTTCAACATTGCCAAATGGGCAGCCCATGAATGCAACTTTTCTAGTCTAGTAAATTCTTGAAAACTCTCAAATTTGGATTATATTATTACTCACGGGTGTTTCCATTACCTTGAAAACCACCTGTGATTCTTTTAGTATGCGCGTCTAAGGTTTTATGTGATGGCGGTCACCCCAAAATGTCTTGGGTCGATCGCCATTGACTTTATGCCTACCCCGGCACTAAAGAGTCGCAGTAGAGAGGGTCTGATCTAGACTCCAAGCCTCGCTTTGGAGTAGAAATTTGGCGAATGAGATCCCTGCACAGGACATTGTCACTTGACTGAGGTTTAGGATTACGAGTTCCGTTGCCAATAGAAGGCAGCGGTAGCCCAGTGATCAAGGTATCGGATCATGGCAGGCATGTAATGAGTTCGAGCCCAGTACCACTAAAGACAAGCCGTGTAGGGGAGCGTTGCACGTTAAATCTGTCGAGAGCTCAAACGTCCTCCCATTGGTGTGGTAATTAGTAGAAGGGAGTGCCAGAGCTCAGGTGTCGTCCTCGTCACTTGACCATGGTTGAAAATGACGAGGTTCGTCACCAAAAGCCCTCGTGTAGCTGAACAGTGCGATGTTAATATTCACTCGCCAATAAACTTTTTGCTGCATTGAAATACGATGATAATAATCAAAAAGAAGAGTGAGTGGGTGAGTGAATATTAACGTCACACTGTTCAGCCACACGAGAGCTTTTAGAAATGTACCTCGTCATTTTGAACCACGTTCAAGTAACGAGGACGACACCTGATCTGGCATACCATCTCCTAAGTATCACACCGCACCAAAGAAAGGACGTTTGAGCTCTTGACAGATTTAACGTGCATCGCCCCTCTGCACGGTGGGTCTTCAGTGGTACTGGGCTCGAACTCATGACACGCCGGCCATCAAAAAGTAAGAAAAGGAAAACAATACCAAATTTGAGAGTGATAAATTGTAATGAAGAAAATTGTCGGCAATCACTGTGCGCCGGGCCATTTCCTTTTATACGCCTAATTACGAGTTTAATTACCCAAATATATAAGCAAATACTAAACGAGCGTATCATGAAGAACGGGAGAGAAAACATTATGAGAGCCTTAAGAGCTTCGAAACTCCCCTACTTACAGAATACGAGTCAATAGCAACAGTGAAGTGCGTCTGCCATGACACCCGAACCATTATGGAATATATATACCGAGGAGCAACGTACTACTTCACATTATTACCTTCCAACTCCAATAAAGTGACCAGAAAAGAGCCTTCTTCCCTCGGACATTCATTCCGTCATTACGAATTGACCCTTTAAGCGATGACCACTCTTTTTCTCTCTCCTCTAATGGCTCTTTCCGGCTTCCATTAGACGCAGGGAGGGGCAACATCTTCCAAGACCTGGGGGTGGGGGTGGAGAGCAATTCAAAACATTCCAATATCACGAGGAAGCGCGCGTGACCGTGGGATATTCGACAGGAGTTGGCCAATCAATAAAAGAATATTTCACGGAGGCGAGCAGAAAAGGAAGGATTCTCACGCATGTGCAAGAAGTCTGAGATATGGTTAAAGTAATATTATTTTTCAATTCCTAATATTGTATAGCTCGCAATCTCTAGATATTTATTTATTTATCTTGGTGGGATTTTCAATCGTTAATAAAATACGTTTTAAAGCGCTCAATTGAGCTGAAATTTTATATACACGATTATTTTGGTTGACAATGCAGTAATTTAATCATAATTAATAAAAATTAATTGATTAAAAGTAATTATTTAAAGAATTACAGATACAACCACGTTGGCATCATTTTTGGCAACATGTGTCAAAGCTTGTAATGGTTTTTTTTTCTCACGTTTTAAAGCATGCAGTTGAACCGAAATATTATAGACGCGATTGTTTTGGATGACAATACGATACTTTAATGATAATGAATAAAAATGAATTACTACTTAATGTTGTGATTCTGTCCTATGTATATACATATTTATATTAATTGTAACTATTTAGTAAAAAGTAGCTAAAATAAAATTTTTCTTTGTTGATCTAAGTAGAAATTGACTTTAAACTTTTTTTATATATTACTTATTTATGAATAATATGCTTCACGCTTATACCACCGCCCACAATAAAACAACAAAAAATGTACGCGTTTTTCTTAAAATTTAAAAAAAAAGATAATGAATCCGGTTTTCTTCCTTTGATTGCCGGTCCTGGTAACTGGCGGTCAAAAAGCTGGGTTAAATTAAACCGCGCTATCACAATAAGTGGTTTTTCGTTTGTTTACAAACAGTTTTGCTTGCTTTTGGATACATTTTAACTCTTACGATAGTTAAATTTAGGAAGGTTTCATCGATTAAACTCAATTAGATCATTCAGAAAGGTCTGAATCCAAAAGAGTGAAAAAAGTAAGAAGAAACAATGTGTATTTGTAGTATACAGAGTACAAGAAGTAAACAAGTCAGTCGAAGTCACGAGGTCTGTTTTGAACAAAGAGATTCAATCGATAACCGAAACCCGACGTAGAGTAATCGGAGTTTTAAAAAAAATAGCTGGGAAATCAGGAAGTTTTATACCGGTAGTTTACCTTTTCTTAAAGGGGTCTCAGGTTTGTTAAGTTTCTCTAAAGGCCTGAAAATATAAACAATTTTGAAACAGATAAAATTCTTTTAAATTTAAATTAAATAATTCGAATCTTTTACATATTATTCATAAAGGAATGGGGCTTCAGAAAAGTATAAAATGTTTAACATATCATAATTTTAAAAAATTATAATCATTTGAAAATAAGAAACTTTTCTATAAGAGATATTTATTAAGTTTATACGTCGCGCATGCTACTTTCTAAAAAATAGCTTTAATTGCTAGCTATAAGTTGATTTAAAAAATTAAATGTATTATTACACGTAGCTATTTTTATATAAATAGAATAATATTTTACATATTTTAATAAATAAAAAAATACATTTTTAAAAAATATTTAAAAAATTGCAATATTTAATAAATATTTTGAAATACAAAAGATATATAATACTAAAATTAGGTAGGGTTTAAAGTATATAATGCATTTTAGAATTCTATAAAGTTTTATACATCAGAGGGGCTACTATTTTAGAAAATAGCGTGCGCACAACGCAAAAAATACTTAATATTTATAATAGAATTTTCATATTCTTATGATTTTTTTAAAATTATTACTATACTTTAAACATTTTATTCTTTTCTGAAGCCCCATTCTTTTATAAATAATGAGTAAAAGATTCGAAACATTTAATTTAAATTTAAAAGAATTATACCTGTTTGAAAATTGTTTCTATTTTCAGACCTCTAGAGAAATTTAACACCCCTGACTTCTCGGTTTTCTAGCTTCGGGTGTAGCCGTGGTTGCCTAGTGGTCAAGGAGGTGGACTTGTGGCTGGCATGTCATGAGCTCGAGCCTGGTGCCGCTGAAGTCCCGCCGGGTAGAGGTACGCTGCATGTTAAATCTGTCGTGACTTAAGCGTCCTCCCTACACCACACCTAAATTGGTGGGGTGACAATTCAGGTGTCGTTCTCGTCACTTGACTGAGGTTCGAAAAATTGCCAAGTTTGTCACAATTAACCCTAGAATATCTTTTATAAGTGGGCCGTTAATAAAAAATCAAATCTATTTTCATAGAGTGGGACTTTGCATCAAAAAATAACAGTTTCCTACAGACTGTAAATAATTTTATTTGAATAATTATATGTACATTTGCTGATCCCTCTACTGTATTCTACAACAAGAAATTCGCGCTTATACAGTTCTTTTAACATTCTGTACTTCTGGCTCTCTTTGCTAATCGGAATTCCCTTTTATGATTAATTTCATCCCTTTATTCTCTTTTTGCTATTGTCATTTTTCCCTTTACCAAGAACAACTTTAGCATTGTTAGATGATATGTGAAACACAATTTTTTTAGACTAGAAAAAATGGATTAATTTAGATTAATATGTGCTGCGCACGCACTCTATAGCATTAAGAAGCCGGAAAATAATAAATGAGAACATTTTTTTTTTGAGAAAAAGTCTTATAATTTTTTAGTGTATTTTTTTTAACGTTATGCAAAGGGAGTCTTAGTTTCGTCGTCGATGATATGGATAATGTTAGAAATGTTAACGCATTTTTAGCTAACTATTATTCAAATATTTCTGTTTTATGTTTATTGCGTTAAAATTCTTAAAGAAAACACACACGTAAACATTTATACACATTTTAAAACAAAACTTTTATAATGTAAAATTGTTCTCTAGTTGCAATATGAAATCGAATACATAGCTTAATATACAAAATTATATTCGACAAGCTTTGTGATTTTGTTACTTATTACAAACTAATTTTAAATTTTATGTCTTTCAGGTCTGATTTCTTATACCCACATTAAATCTGTAACGATTAATAGAAGTTTCCTAATATTGTGTGTCTTGAACCAAGAAAAGACATCGGAAGTGGATACACATTCTCATTTTTATACAGATCGGATTGGACTATTCAGATTGCATTTTGTACATTGAAGGTTTCGTATTACGGTTGGACGCCATTTTTAACAGGTAAATCATTAATAAATTTAAATAATACTTTCTTAATACTTCATGTATTTCCTCGTAAGTATTTAATACAAAATAATTATAATCATGGAAATATTATCACCTCCCCCCCACACAATGTTCTAATATCTGTTAAGAGATTGCTCCCAGGGAAAGTAATTTGCAATTAAGGTTTTTTAGAGTGTTTTGGGGGAGGGAACTTGTAAAAAAAATGATCATACTTTGCATTCACGTGAAGGAAAAAAGGGTTTAAAATTTAGAAATCCTACTTGTGTAACAACAAAAAGCAGATGGCTGGGTGGCTTAATTAGTTTGGCGCTGACCAATTATATGCCACAAACGATTACTAAAGTGTGTTGTTGCTCAAGGGTCTTATTTCGAAGGAGGATGTGTTTCAGCAACATAACTGGGAAAATTTTTAAGTTATAGATTCAGTCCGGGAACTTTTGAATCCTACTACGTATATTGATTCTTATGGTACATTGTATATCTTTTCAGATTTACAAAGTTAACGCCGGCTGCGTAGCGTAGTTAGTTGGCTTCGCGCTGGCCTTGTACGCCAAGTTTTAGGGTTCGATACCAACCCAAGTCGATGGATTTTCATGATGCAAAAAACCGATAGCATCCATGTCATACAATTATGTGGCATGTAAAAGATCCCTTGAGTGCCTGTTTGGCTTGGCTCTCGGCAAAATTATATTCTTCAATTTTGCGTCGTTCAGAGCTCAGATGCCTCCCTCTGGGAGGGGGGGGGACTGGGCGTCAAAATTACATTGCGGAGATTGGCATTCCATCTATATGGTACCACACTAAAAAAAGATATACCACACAGCTCCCGGAAAATGTGCTAGGTCTACAATGGGGAAACACTAATCCGTAGACCCATTAGAAATAAAAAAAATTATCACAAAGCCTGTCTGTAAACAAATGATTCGACTACACTTTAAATTACTAATGGAGTTTCATCAGATTTAAGCGACTACATTAATTAATCAAGACACGTTGTAGTTTAACGCTTCATGAGTATGCATCACTTATAAACTGACGATATTTGAACAGAAACGTTTATTTTACTGAAGATAATCTCTTTAACTATTGCAATTAATTCTATATCACCATGGCTAAAATTCAAGGCGTTCACATGATAAATGCAGTCATATGATCTCCATTGAATCTTGTGCTTGTTGTGTTCTATTTATGAAATTCAATGTAATTTCAAATAAGAAAATTGAGTAAAGATGTTCAAGTATTAAAATTGGAACATCATCAAAATGTTTTTATAATAAAAAAAAATTCTTATTTCTATTGTACGTTTACTTTTAAATCATGTGTATTTTGCTTACATTACTATAGGGTGTTTTTTTAGAGGTATAGAACTTTAAATTGCACTAAAACAACACATGATTTTTTTTATTCGAAAGATAATCTTGTGGCATTACATTTTAAATATGATCAAGCAAGGCGTAGATTCGTCGAATGGGCCCAAAACGAGATTGCCATTGTTTCCGATTTTCATAAGCGAATTTTGTTTAGCGATGAAACGCACTTCTGATTGAATGGCTACATCAACAAACAAAACTGCCGCATTTGGATTGAAGCTAATCCACAAGTATATGTCGAAACACCGTTACATCCAGAAAAACTGACTGTTTGGTGCGCTTTATGGGCTGATGGAATCATTGGTCCGTACTTCTTCAAAAACGATGAAGGCCACAACGTTAGTCAATGGTGATCGGTATAGAGCCATGATTACTAACTTTTTCATTCCTGAATTGAACAATCATGATGTCCAGGAGCTGTGGTTCCAACAAGACGGCGCAACATGTCACACAGCTCGTGCCACAATCGATTTATTGAAAGACACGTTTGGTGACCGCCTAATTTCACGTTTTGGACATGTGAATTGGCCTCCAAGATCTTGTGATTTAACACCGCTAGACTATTTTCTGTGGGTCTATGTTAAGTCATTGGTCTATGCGGATAAGCCACAAACGCTTGACCATTTGGAAGACAACATTCGCCGTGTTCTTGCCGATATACGGCCACAAATGTTGGAAAAAGTCATCGAAAATTGGACGTCCAGATTGGACTACATCCGTGGCAGTCCTATGCCAGAAATCATATTTAAAATGTAATGCCACAAGATTATCTTTCGAATAAAAAAAAATTCGTGTCAATCGAATAATACATCGTTGTTTTATTGCAATTTAAAGTTCTATACCTCTAAAAAACACCCTATATTACAGTACATTATTATTGTTAACAAATATGTACTTCTGAAAAGAAAATTTCTGCCTAAAACAAAAGTTTCCAACAGCGAAGCTCGTGAAATGATTAGCTGAAAACACATGATTACATTTATCATGTGACTATGACGTCACTTGAATTAATGTCATTGAAAAGGCCCTATAATTGCTTGTGTTACAGATGTGCTAATACGATAGTTAAACTTGGAAAAATGAATTGCATCATTATACTTTGCTTACTTCATATGCCTGACTGTGAAACTTTGTAAAGATTGTTTATTTAGGCACCAAAACATGCCGGAATATCTTCAATGATTATTATGGGTATTTATTAATTAGCAATTTTAAAAGCTTCATTGATGTTTAAGGCTAATGTTAAAGAATAAGAACTAAGTTCCGGATATCTTTTCAGATATAAAAGAACTTAAATATTAATATTATATTCTCGCTTCACTATCCTGTAGAGAATCACTTATTTTAGCATAGTACTCATTTTTATCCGAGTTGACACATTTTTTGTTTATAAATGTGTTTCGCCTTTTTCTCCTATACCATAATGCTAAATGATCTATCTATTAACATGTTAAAAGTAAGAATTAATTATTTTTGAAACATTTTGAAATTTTAAAATCACTACATTATAAACAAATGCATGTTTTAGAATGTCACACATTTTTATAAAAATTGAGGCATTTTTTCTGTCCGAAAATGTACTCCGCGTCAAGTTTATGTTCTTGTGCATATGGCAAAAACAGCCTTAAGGATGAAAACCTTGGTTAATATAGAAGTTGAAACTCTGATTGCAATTATAGCAGACTGGAATTCGGTAAAAAATTGACCTAAACGAGAATATGCAGTCCAAACTGGCCCTAACTGTCGAAAGAGTTTTGTTATTGGAGAGTTGAATCAATGAAACTCAGTGTTTGCTAATAAGTTAAGTTCTTTCCTGCAAAATATTATCAAGAGACTCAATGTAACTTAAGTTGATTTACTAAATTTTGGAAGAATGCATGACATTGCTGAAGTTACTGATGATTTTTTCCCATTTACCAATTAAAAACTTTTTGATTCATTAAGTTAAATAATTTTGACACATTTTTTGTGAGGTAGACGAATTACTGTCTGTTTTTTTCTCTTCTGGGAAGAGAGCACGGAAACTTTGACAAAAGAAATGGAACAGAAAATGCGATCTACTCAAAGCCTAAAATCATTTGTAGCGCAACTAACAATACATCTAGCTAAGAATAATGCATAAGCTAATGACGCATAAACTAAGAATAACGCTAGCTAAGTAACGCATAAGAATTGCTATTATTTGACGCAACAGAAAATCAATTGTCAAATATTAAAAAATCGGGCAAGGGTTTGAGAATAATTTTAATAGAAAAAAAACTAATTTTATTATAGTTTAGTGATTATTTTTTTGGAGTTTTTGAAATTCTGATGCATTTTTGGAAATGATTGCTTTGTTCCGGGAAATCCCCCTAGACCCTATTTACAATGCTTAGAAAATCCCTTACTTGATTTTGTTATTCCGACCGCAAAACTATGAAGACCAGAGGAAATATTTTGCATTTTTGGTATACAATACATATGATTATTTGGGTAATATGTTATATTATTTTTATGCACAGCACTAAATAAGAACTATATTGCACATATAGTTTTTATTTAGTATTATGTACAAAATTCATATATTTTTTAAAAGTGCGAAATAAAAATAATTATTTTTTTGTTCTGACAAAAATTAATTTTTAGAATGTTTTTGACACATTCAAGGTAATTGAAATTGATTTAAGCTTCGCCACTTAATTTTTCTTCAGAAATAGAAAATTCAATACTGTCCAATTTTATTTATTTCTTGATATTATCTTAGATGTATACAGCAGCGAGTGATTCGTGCTAAAACTTAATTATCTTCTGATTGAATTTTGTATTATCGGGGGTTTAGTCACCTTGATTTATTGGGTTATGAGTTGATTTGATTTTAATTTATGTCGAATTTTGAAGTCACGCTAGGTCTATTGGTGGCAGTCCCAAGGGAACGGAGCTCACCTGAAAGAGGTTTAGAGCTGCAAAACGATTCCCCGTCAGATAATCACGCCCGTGATCAACCTTTATTGAACAAAATCATAGTTTAAATTTTATACGGTAGCACACATTAAATGTACATATTACAAATTAAAGGTAAATGAAAGAAAATACATGTGTTACACTGCAAGGTCCACACAAAGCTGAAAATAATAATAAAGGGTAAAAGAAGAAAAAAAATAATATTCCAGCATTCTTGCGAATACATCACAAGTAATATAAATGTAAAATACAAATGCACCGTACAAATCAGAAACGAAAGAAAGGCAGAAAACAATTGGGAAAGGAGAGGAGGAAACCCGCTTGGGATCATTGAGAGTACTGATCTAATACCACCTAAGATCCCGGATTGTGGAGGCAATTTGTAGATCTATTGGCAACGGAACTCAAAATTTTGAGCCACAGTCAAGTGACGAGGAAACACTACAGCTGATACCTCCCTCTCTAAACTTCCACACCACGCTAACGACTGGGTTATGAGAGAAGTGCAGCAACAACAATGCAGTTACTTGATATTTTCTATACACCAGTCGGATTTAATTTGCACAAATGTGTTTCAATAACGCCAATTTTTTTTCGGGGGTAGATTCAAAACTAAGTTATCAAAATTAAAATTCGGAACACAATCCATTTTAGGCATTTGCTTTCAATGTTTATACCATGGGCGTGGTAGCCGAGTTGTCAAGGTATCGGATCGTGGCTGGCCTAGTCACGAGTTCGAGCCCAGTACCATTAAAGACCCGCCGTGTAGGGGATAGATGCACGTTAAATCTGTCGAGAGCTCTAACGTCCTCCCGTTGCCGTGGTGTGGTAGTTAGGTGAGAGAGTGCCAGCAGCTCAGGTGTCGTCCATGTCACTTGGCCGTTGTTCAAAATTACGTGGTCCTTCACCGAAAGCCCTCGTGTAACTAAAAAGTGCGACGTTAATATATGCACTCACTCAACGTTTATACCACTACGAAAAACTATAAGGCTGCTAGAGGTGACGTCGTAGAGCCAAGGCACTACGTGTTGATCGGCGGGGTGAAGCGGGAACGTCAACAAAGTAATGGTGCTCCCTCGATAATTATCGTGATTTATTAGCATGGGAGATAAGGTTGCTATATTCCGCCCACCAGCAGCCAAATTGGCTCTAGAGTATCTTTGGATGTTAATTTTCATCGCTTCCTAATCGATCCCGATCCTATGCGGACTAATGGATCGATGTATGTAATGAGATTCTTCGATAAATGTTTTCATCATTCATATCTTTCCAAGATTATATAGGGCAGAGAGAACCTTCAAATGAGTCCAATTCTTTGCATTGCAATAATTCGGCCCCAAAAATTTCAGTAACACCTTTAATTAGGAGTAAGGTGTATCTCGTGCTCATGCTTACATACACAATTCTTTCATTTCCCTCATCGTTATCGAGGAGCTTTTTCTTTTTAACTTATTTGCCAAGCTCTTTATGTTCCACATTGCATAACATGTCAGGCGTACTGACGTAGTGGTAACATTATTACCAAATATAAAACAAAATTAAAAATACATTTAAGAGACAAATATATAATAAAAGGAAGGGAGTAAATACACAAAATATAAAGGGAAAGTACCTATAAAGCTTTAAAATTCTAACTGTCGCGCAACCGGTATGACGGTTAGCGAAGCTGACTGCCGTACCGTAGGGACTGGGTTCGAATCCCGGAGAAGAAATGGATGTTTGTAAATGTTTAGTGCCTTTGCGGCATGGGGTTACAAAAAAAGCCGTCGAGCTGCAAGTCTTCTCGTGAGGTTGGTGGAAGGGAAAGAGAGGTAGGAGGCCCCTGACCACCCCCTGGGTATTCTCCCTCAAAATTGGAGTGAAACTGAGCTAAATCATTCTGTCACCTGTATGGTGCTCAATGCTACGGCTAACGACAGGCGTCACTTAGCCCTTGAAGAATTTCGTGGGCATTGATCTGACCTTTGCCGATCAGGTGACATTGGTAACAACTACAACAACAAAATTCTAACTGAACTGAACTCAGTGACGCAACAGGCCAAGAGGACCAAGGCCGGCTGTGTCTATCTCAGCTTTCGTGACCTTAGGCGCTGGGGTGCTTGTGCAGGTGTTTCGGTTAAGTGGTCAGTCTGACACGAAGCTCCAGTGTTCAATTCCCAAGCAAACTTGGTGCTTATTTATCAACCCACTGAAGGGATGACAGGCTGAGTCGACTTTGCCCATCCCGGGATTTCAACCCAGGACCTGTGGTGTGGAAGCTCGATACACTACAACTCAAGCACCGAGATTTTTAAAAATCTATACAGTAAATAAATTTTCTTAAAACATTAAAACTTTCTGTTCAATTGACCAATAAATACAAAACAGGTAGCTAGGAAGTGCCTAAACTTTTCAACTCCTTTTTAAAATTTTCTCTTTTACAAAAATATAGGTAACAATACAACAAGACATGTTCCGCAGTTTCAGCATCCAGACCACAAGAACAAATATCACTAGCAATTAAATTAAACCTAGACAAATAGCTCTTAAATTTCCCTATCGTGTAAGAATTTGGGATAACTTTAAATCACTGACAAATTTCTTACATTTTAGCCGTAGATAAATGGTTGGGAAAAACTGGTAGAACTTTGCTTTCGAATTTCTGGTAACTTTTTGATTTGCTCATATTAGGCCTTTTTTTTCACTAACGCAGCTACTTGTCTTACGATTTCATTATATATGATTAATATTTTCCTAACTTTACTTGATATAAATTCAAAATATTGGCAAGGATAACAAACTTTTGTGGTTTAGGGAAGAATTCTTCAATTAAACGGTTAGCTTGTTTTTTGGTATACAGGTCATATTTGGTTAAGGTATCCGACTACGTTCGGAACCGTGATTTAAAAAAAGCGTATAAATGGATAATTTTCGTGATATTTAGTGTCACTTATATTAGAACACATGTATAAAATTGTTTTAAGGACATTTTGACAAAAAGATTTATTTGAATACAATATTTTGGTCAAAAATTAACTTAGAATAATCTTTTTTTCAAAATGTTCTCCTTTTATAAAAAATGCTTCTAAAATAATAATATTTTGCTTATATAAAGTAAAGACTTCTCCAGAGAGTCTGAACTATATATATATATATATATATATTTGTTTAAAAATCATACAACGATTTGAAATAATTATCGGCGTTTTCTTCTTAAAATTTCTCTCTTCTATTGTCGTAAAGCATGGATAAACCCACTTTCAGTTGCATATTTCAAAAATTCTAGTTTTAGCCTCTGTATAGAGGTCTGAGCTATATACAAGCAAAATATTATTATACTAGAAGCAATTTTCACAAAAGGAGAATATTTTGAAAATGGGTCATTCTATGTTCATTTTTTGTCAAAATATTGTACTTAAATAATTTTTATTGTAATAATATTCTTAAAACAATTTTATATACATTTTCTAATCTAAGTAACACCAAATATCATAAATATTATCCATTTATACGCTTTTGCAAAATCATGGTTCGGAACGTAGTCGGATACTTTAATGATCAACTAATGACACTTTACAAAAGGATTTTTGAAACTGAAGATTACTATATTTGATTCATAAATCCAATGCCTTTCTAACACAAAAGACACATTTTCAAGGAAGTTTATATCTTGAATCTGTAATATTAATGTGCCCTGTACTCAAATAAGCCCATGTAGGATTGCTTAAAAAGGTTGCACTTATTAAAAGATATTGGCGAGTAATATGGTAATATCTAGTTACGATAATGAGAATGATAGCTTTTTTTTGCTACCAACTCTTCAAACCTCTAAATCACTTCATATGAGGCCTTTGACTCTAGACAGATTTAACGTTTACCAGTCTACAGTGGTACCGGGAGCCATCTGGTTAAAACAACACAATTTGGCAGCCTCACAGCTGTTGAAAAATTCTTTAAAATGCTTTCATGTATTCCAATTATATATCCCTTGAACTGATTACATATAAATTTCTATAGTACATTAACCAATTTATAAAATGTTGCTTAATTTTTGCATCAGTCATATTTTATGCAATGCAAATTATATAAGACTTACCGGTTATGATTTTTAAATTTTGACCTCTTGAAATCTTTAAAAACTCCATCTCTTCGAGATTATTGTACCTGGTAAAATAATAGAACCTTAACATTTGGGTGAATGGATAACAACTGTATTTACTTAATTTGATTTATTGGTTCAAATTCCTTGATCATAATTAAGTTTTACTTTTATGGGTGAATGAATATTAAGGTCGCACTGTTCAGCTACACCAGGGCTTTTGGTGACGGACCTCATAATTTCGAACCATGGGCAAGTGACGAAGACCACATCTGAGCTGGCACCCCCTTTCCTAACTACCACACTACACCAACGGGAGGACGTTTGAGCTCACGACAGATTTAACGTGCATCGCTGCCCCACACGGCGGGTCTTTATTGATACTGGAATCGAACTCATGACAAGGCCAGCCACGATCCGATACCTTGACCATTAGGCTACCGCAGCCCTGTTTTACTTCTATGTTTTTAAATGTTTGGATTTTTTTTTAAAAAAAAAGGTGTATTATAGCATTATGAATTTCAAAATCTGACCTTGCAACAAAAAAAAATTCTATTGGGTTGTTTGGAAAGTTCTTACAGATGGTAGGTGATATATATATATATATATATATATATATATATATATATATATATATATATATATATAACGACAGGTCTGAATATATCAGAATGTTTGAAAACAAATGATATGTGTACACAGTAATTCTGGTATATTCGGGGGAAAGTTTGGTTACGATAGGTTTATTTTCATCAGTTTTATACGCCTTTGAATACGGGGGGGGACGAAATGCACATTTTGGGCATTTAATGTTTTTCCCCCGGAAAAGCAAAAGTTCCACACAAGCGGCAGACAAGATAAGTGCTGTTTATGGCGAAGGTGTTATAGCTGAAAGAAATATGTGAAATTTGTTTGCTTGATTTAAAGATGATTTCAATCTTGAAAATCAAGAGCACTCAAGTAGGCCCTCCACCACAGATAAAGATCAAATTAAAACATTGGTGGGGAATAATTTTAAAAGATCAAAATCCGTCACTTGTGAGCTGTCTGTGAAGCTTAGTTGCATAAACAATGTTGATGTATGTGCTCTCCACAGCGCACCAGGGGAAAAAATGGGATGGATAGCATTTCCATTTGTGACTGGCTCCATAAACGCAACCAAGAGACAGCATTTCTGAACGAAGTAGTGAGGGGGGAAGAAAAATAGCTCATGTATTACAATGTTAAGGGGAAAAGATCTTGGGGAAAACGAAATGAAATACTCGAAAAGCAGGTCTTTATCCAAAAAATGCCATGCATTGTTTGTTGGAATTGGAGAGGGATCCCACGCGCACACACACACACATATTAGAAGATTCTGTCATACAACGAGAAGTGCTATTCTCAATTAGACGAAGGAAAGATAGTAATGGACTAAATTCCTGATGGTCACTTGATAACGGCAATCACGTGTTTCCCATTGATTAAAAATTGACATACTAGTTGTTCAACTTGTAATGTTAAGATAACATTTAAAATTTGATGATTGCGTAAAGAGTTCACGTGTTAAAATTCTTCAAACAGTTTTCAAAATAAAAAAAAAATACTTACATAATACGAATACTTTTAAATTAAGTGCATTTTTTTTAACTATGTGCATTATTATATCGTTGACAAATATGTACTTTCTAAAAGAATGTTCCTGCAAAAAGCAAAAGTTGGCAACAGTGAAGCCCATGAACTAATTGACTGACAATGCGTGATTATATTTGATATAATTATGACGTATCATTAATTTATGAACTGATTTACCAAAAACACGTGGCTCAGTGATCACATGAATTTAGTCTATTAAGCAAAAAAGTTATCGGAAGAGTGCTCCGTTCAGACAACGCGTGGCCTTACGTGTTTTTAAGAACTCTACATAAGTTTTTAGAATTCTATTAGAGAATGTTATATCTCATCGACCATGCACACACATATTAACTTGAACTCATTCCCTAGATTTCCAGCTATTTTGATCTGTACGAAATTCCCGTTATGGAAAAATGTTCAACTATTTTGTTTGAGTGTGTTTATTTCCGTCACATTATACAGGAATACAATACAAGAGCTCTCGGCGACGGACCTTGTCATTTTAAACCAGTGGTTCCCAAAGTGGTCCCTACCGACAACAAATCAGGGGGTCCATGGAAAATTAAAATTGATTTGGGGGTCCCTGAACAACGTCCGGGGGTCTACGGAAGGTTTAATATAAAAGAAAAAAGTTTTGATTCATTTTTTATTTTTACCGAAATTTGAATAATTAACAATAATTGTCGATATATCCGACTGCGTGTAGAACTGCTGCACGTGGACTAACTGATATCCTTAACACAGATGAATCCATACAAATACAAGAGCATCTAATTGAAATATCTACAAATGAGGGACTTAAGCCAATGTTTCAACAAGGATAACACAAATTCTGGTTATAAAAACAAATCCGATTTTTATATCCCACTTTTATTATGGAATATTGTACGGAAGTTGTTAACTACTTTCCCGTCTTCCAATCAGTGCCATAAAAAATCTAATTACAAAAAAAAAACCCGATTAAAAAACTAGTGCTTGTGGGAATTGGAAGTTGCTAACAAACATTGAGAAGTATAAATACACTCATAATATTTCATCAAGTTCATCTCAGTCATTAGTTATTCCTATTATTAGTTACTCCTAATAGCTTACTATTAGTTATTCCTATTAGTTATTACTACTACAGTATACCTACTATCACACACATGTGGCCGCGGTAGCCGAGTGGTATAGGTATCAGATCGTGGCTTGCCTTGTCACAAGTTTGAGCCCAGTTCCACTAAAGACCCACCGTGTAGGACAGTGAAGGACATTAAATCTGTCGAGAGCTGAAACGTCCTCCCGAGGTGTGGTGTGGTAGTTAGGAGAGGGGGGTGCTATCTCAGGTGTCGTCCACGTCTCTTGACCATGGTTCAAAATTACGTGGTCCGTCGCCAAAAGCCCTCGTGTAGCTGAACAGTGCAACGTTAATATTCAATCAATCAACTATCACACACACAGCTCACACTCTCTCTATATATAGGGTGTTTTTTTAGAGGTATAGAACTTTAAATTGCAATAAAACAACGATGTATTATTCGATTGACATGAATTTTTTTTATTCGAAAGATAATCTTGAGGCATTACATTTTAAATATGATCAAGCAAGGCGTAGATTCGTCGAATGGGCCCAAAACGAGATTGCCGTTGTTCCCGATTTTCATAAGCGAATTTTGTTTAGCGATGAAGCGCACTTCTGATTGAATGTCTACGTCAACAAACAAAACTGCCGCATTTGGAGCGAAGCTAATCCACAAGTGTATGTCGAAACACCGTTACATCCAGAAAAACTGACTGTTTGGTGCGCTTTATGGCTGGTGGAATCATTGGTCCGTACTTCTTCAAAAACGATGAAGGCCACAATGTTGCAGTCAATGGTGATCGGTATAGAGCCATGATGACTAACTTTTTCATTCCTGAATTGAACAATCATGATGTCCAGGAGCTGTGGTTCCAACAAGACGGCGCAACATGTCACACAGCTCGTGCCACAATCGATTTATTGAAAGACACGTTTGGTGACCGCCTAATTTCACGTTTTGGACCTGTGAATTGGCCTCCAAGATCTTGTGATTTAACACCGCTAGACTATTTTCTTTGGTGCTATGTAAAGTCATTGGTCTATGCGGATAAGCCACAAACGCTTGACCATTTGGAAGACAACATTCGCCGTGTTATTGCCGATATACGGCCACAAATGTTGGAAAAAGTCATCGAAAATTGGACGTCCAGATTGGACTACATCCGAGCCAGCCGTGGCAGTCCTATGCCAGAAATCATATTTAAACTGTAATGCCGCAAGATTATCTTTCGAATAAAAAAAAATTCATGTCAATCGTTGTTTTATTGCAATTTAAAGTTCTATACCTCTAAAAAAACACCCTTTATTTATTTATTTATCTTGGTTGAATTTTCAATCATTGATAAAATAAATATATTTTAAAGCACTCAATTGAGCTGAAATTTTATATACATGAATATTTTGGATGAGAATACAGTAGTTTAATTATAATTAATAAAAATTAATTGATTGAAACTAATTGTTTAAAGAATTACAAATACAGCCACGTTGGCATCATTTTTAGCGACTTAACGATCCTTTTAGCCACTTGTGACATAACTTGAAAAGGCTTTTTTCTCACGTTTCAAAGCATTCAGTTGAACTGAAATTTTATATACACGATTGTTTTGGATGTCAATACGATACTTTAATGATAATTAATAAAAATTAATTACCACTTAGTGTTTGGATTCTGTCCTATGAAAATACATATTTATATTCATTGTAACTATTCAAAAAAAGTAGCTAAAATAAAAAAAAATTGTTGATCTAAGTAGGAATTGTCTTAAAATTTTTTTTTATATTACTCTCTTGTTTTTTAAAATTTTATTTTAAACCAAAATTATATTTTCAATAAATATTTCTTCACCAAAATATTTTTTTTTAGATTTGTAATTTTTATGCTATGCATTTAAGTAGCTTTTTCACTTAGAGGTCCTTGGGAACGTTTTGACTTTAAAAAGAGGTCCGCGGCCAAGTTTTGACTTTATAAAAAGGGGTCCATAGGTTAAAAAGTTTGGGAACTACTGTTTAAAACTCTGGTAGGATGACAGGGAACGACATCCGAACTTCAAATGAGAAGACTTTGAGCTTCGATAGATATAACAAGCATCATTGCTCAAGATGGCGTGTCTTCAGTCATACTAGAGCTCGAACTCACGGCACTCTGGCCACGAGTTCAGGACCATAACCAGGTTACGGTGGCCACACTCTTTGGTCGAGATAAAACAATCACGTAAGGAAATTTTTTCGCAGAGAAAACTGAGATTCAGGAAGGACGAAGTTTTCAAGCTTCTTGAAAGATGAAGAAATTTTGTAGAACTGAATGGTGCTTCAATAATTTTAAGAAGTCACAGGATCCTTAACCAATATCAAGGCAATCGAAAAAAACATCCTTCTTCAAACCAATGTAGCTTAGAAATAAAACGAAACAATAATTTAAAATATTTACCACATGATAATCATATATATTTACATAACTTCTCAAATTTTCATAGAATTTGAGAAAAAATTTAAAAAGTTATAAAGAAATATAAATTGGAGAATTTCTCAAAAATATGAAAATCAATATTTTACACCACGCAGGATACTGAAGTGTAAAATTAATAAAAATTTACTTAATAAGTTTTACTTGGTATAAAAATGTTCACTTTTGAAGTTATACTAACTTTTAAGAAATTTAGAGGAAAAAAAATTTAAATACAATTATGACGAAAATTGTAAGAATAAAATAAAAATTCAAATTCAAATAAAAAAAATTATACTATATATATTTTTTTGAAAATTAATGTATAAGTTATGAAGCACCTTATTTTAAACACGTAATGTGTGAAATTTTTTGTTTTGAGAAAAAGAAAGTTTAAAATAAGAAAGAGATAGGGTTTTTGTTTAAGAGAGTTTCAATAGTTATTTCTCAATAACTTTAAAAGTTTTCAGAGTATTAACACAATTTTGGTATCAAAATGCTCAGAAATGTTGAGGCTTTAACATATATTTTTTTTCAAAAAGTTAAAAAATGTGCAATTTAAGAGTCCTGTGAGGTCTTAAAAATGTATGCTACAATTTAAATATCCTACTTTTCAATTTTCCTTCAAAATCGGTCGGAAGTTTCGGGACAACTCAATATTTCTTTTAATTTATTCCATGAGTTATGGTTCGTGTGATTTAAAAATTGGTTAAATTCATGAAACGGTCTTTTGATAAATATTATCACATGTTCTGCATTGAATTCAAAACTGATGATAGACCGTACTTGTTGTTCTGCTTCTAAAAGTTAAATGCAATTTCAAATTTGATAAATATTTACTGATGTTCAAGTATTAAGACTCTTTAAAGTTCTTCAAAAAAAATTTTCAAAAAACGATATGTGAATTTTTAAATAAATTTTGTTTACATACATGCGTTATTATTGTTGATAAAATATGTGCATTTTAAAGGAAAGATTCTGTTGATAACAGCGTAGTCCATGAACCTATACCGTCACATGAATTTATCCCATTAAATATCTTTTCTGCATTGCGTGACCAATATAAGTATTTTATACACAGTTAAAATCGAAACTGAGGGGGGTACTGAAATATTTTTCCTTGTTAAGGGGACATGGCACCCTTTGAGCAAACTTCTTTATTTACGTATTTAAAAATTATATTTTAACATTTTATACAATGTTTCTATTGAAGAAAATGTTACCAGATGAAAATTTTCATATATTATTCACACAATTTTAAAAATTTTAATTTTTTGAAGAAAATTGGGAAAATTTTAAATCCTACTCCTTTTGTAAAAATTAATTTTTTGACCTGAAATTTTTTTATAATATTCTTATGGATGTTCTTAACAACTTGAGGGATCGATTTTAGAATAACTTCATTCGTTTTCGAGAATAAAAATAAAATGTTGATATACAGGCTAAAAATCAACGAAAAAGCCAACATGTCTTACATTTTATTTTTTTTAAAAAAAGTATTCAGTTTATAGCAAAACGGATCCCTAATTTTATTACATGCTTTATTTTTAACACGCAGAAAAAAATGGAAGTGATTGGTAAATAATTGTCGAAGGAGTAGCATTTTGAATGCACTAAGGTTTCAAAAAACACAAACTGAGAAAAACCACTTTAAGATTTATAATTCTGAAAAAATAATTATTATAAGCTTAATTAAACTTAAAATACCACTTTAAGATATTACTTATACGTTTTTCTTTAAAATAATTGCATTTTCATATTTTTTCAACCCACACGTTTTTATAAATGATCAACTTTTAGAGAGTACTAATTGCACAAGAAAACTCAAGAAAAACTTTAAAAAAAAAATTTTTCTGTCACGACAGAAATTTTAGCTGTTTTTCTTCTTATAATATTAAAGTATTACATTTGTATGAAAAATATATCAGGAATAAGAACTGAAATTAAAAAAAAAGAATTATTAATATAAAATGCCTTAATTTAAAAATATTACATGCACACATTTCACAAGGAAGAAAAATTACATTATTGTATTGCCTCGGAAATATTCTGCTTTTAATACTACACATTCTTTTTTATAGTTATTATTTCTATTTATAAAATAGATTTTTTTTATCATAACGCATTTTTTAGCTTTTTTTTCTAAAAAGGGTGTGTGGCTGAATTGCTTAATTTGTTTTCAAATGAAGTTTTATTCAACTTCTAACTTTCCGACATGCACAAGTGATATATCAATCGAAAGATAATAATGCAAAGAATAAGATTAAATGAAAATAAAAAAAACGATAGGTTTGTGATTTTTAGGGTACCAAGTCCTCTTAAAAGGATATTACAAAAAAATATCAACAAAATTAAGTTTGTTAAAATATATTTTATTTATAAATATATGTATATATGTATGTGTATTTAATAAAAATCTATGAAGTATATTGAAAGATGAACCTCTATATAGCAAATTTTCAATATAACGAACTTTTTTTCGGGGTTTAGTGACTTCATTAAATAGAGGTCCGACTGTATTTCCATTTTATTTATTATGATGTATTTCTTTCGGGTTTGTGCAACTTTCCGTGGAAATCACTTGTAAGAGGCCCGCGCCTCTCTCACGGGCACCTAGATGTGGGAGGGAAGGGAAGGAACACTCGGCATGATCCAATTAATATATTTTTTCCCTCACAAAGAACAGACAAAATTTCACCTAATAATAGTAAGAGAATGTCTCAATGTTATCCGTGAAAGTGGAGCAACGATGGTAAAATGTGTACTATTAGGAGACTTTCAAATTTGATCCTTACCTTAATAAAGGATCAACCCTATCATCCGATCTAATCTAATATCGAACCAATCCTAGCAAACAATCGTCACTTTAAAGTTTCCTCCTAATAAGAATCAAATCACTATACTTTTAATATTATACCTCCAGTAGCAATCTCACCTGACTCGAGTATATCTTTTCTCTTTCTCTCTCACAAGCTAGAAAACCTCGCCTATTTATAGTAAGTTAATTTTTTTTTTTTAAATATCACGATTATCTTCTTCCGAAGGGTTGGTTGTGAATAACGCTAATTGATAGCCCAAAGATTTTCCAAGAGGATTAATTGAAGAAAGCGCGTATAGATCCGTCAAACACATTATATTCCATGTTAAATTACGTTATATTCATTTTTTGGTGTAACTTTTTTTCTGAAGGTATATTTAAATATAATCAAATTAAAATTATCAAATCAATACAACGTAAATTATAAACAATCAACATCTCTTTCTCTCAGCGGGCCACGGTAAAATTATCAAGCGTTGACTGATCCGTTGCAATAAAAAAAATTAGGCAGTACTGATATAGATTATATATATATATATATATATATATAATGTACCACGCCTCTTAAATTAAAAAAATTCCAAATTTTTATGAATAAGCTTTAACAATCTGGACCGTTTTGAGTAAAATTTGTATTAAAAAGCTATTACAATGTCTAACGTCATTACATGTACGGTTATCACAATTCAATCACTCGATAGCGTGTGAGTATGTGTATACTATGAGCGATGTTAAATATAAAGGCTGTGTGAATAAAATCTTGTTTTAATTAATTAAAGGTGAAAAAGTTGAGACTCAAACTATTTTATAACAGGTATGACCAACTTGAATTATAATAAAAGATTTTTGAATGTTCGATACTACAATCGTAGCGCAGTCTGCCAGATTCAATGTAAAACATTCCAAGATCAACAATTTATAAATAAATAGTTAATTAAATAAACATTTCAAAACCGAATTATAAATCTAAACCATTTTCGAGTCCACTGGAAAAGACAAAAACTTTCATCAAAATTGGTCCAGCCGTTAAGGAGGAGTTCAGTTACATACACACGCACAGAAGAATTACATATATAAAGATTATTTGAAAAGATATTAATTAAAAACGCTAAAAAGCGTGAATCGCACCTGCATTTTCGTAAGAATAAAGACCGGGTTTGGCCAATTTGGCTGAAAATCAATTTTCGACGCCAACTTACGTCTTTTTCAATTCCTACTATTAGCTCACTATCTCTATACATATTTTATTTGTTTGTTAATTTATTTATTTATCTTGGTGGAATTTTCAATCGTTAATAAAATACATTTTAAAGCGCTCAATTGAGCTGAAATGTAATGTACGTGATTATTTTGGATGACAATACAATAATTTAATTATAATTAATAAAAATTAATTGATTAAAACTAATTATTTAAAAAGTTACAAATACAGCCACGTTGGCGACTTAGCGACCTTTTTGGTGACTGATGTCAAAATTTGAAAAGGTTTTTTTCTCACGTGTTAAAGCATTCAGTTGAAAGGAAATTTTATATACACGATTGTTTTGGATGACAATACGATACTTTAATTATAATTAATAAAAATTAATTACCCCTTAATGTTGTGATTCTGTCATATATATATACATATTTATATTAATTGCAACTATTTAATAAAAAGTAGCTAAAATAATTTTTTCTTGGTTGATCTATTAAAAATTTTTTTATATTACTTGTTTATAACAATAGCGTTGCTACAACAATGCAGGTGAATGTTGAGTTGTATTTTTGAATGTTTTTAATTAATATCTTTTTAACTAATTGTGCGATATCGGACCGAATTGTAAATCTAAACCATTCTCGAATTTACTTGAACCCACACAAAAGATATATCTAATATATATTATAAATGTGAAAGTTTGTGAAAATCTTTGTGGGTCTTTCACGCAAAAACAACTTACTGGATTTTAATGAAACTTTACAGTAATATAGCTTATACATCAGAATAACACATAGGCTATAATTTATACCATAGGCTTTAATTTATAAAAATTTGTAAAAAGTGTCCAAAATATAACGCTTTTTGTCAAGAAGGAAAAGATTCTGCCATCTGCAAGCAAAAAAGCCCACCTCAGTATATATCTATCTTTTGTTTATGAAAAACTCTTTTTGTTTTGGCTACGCAAGGGAATCGCTTCTAATTAATTCCTGTGTTCAGAATAATGCCTATTTTTTATTTAATTTTTGAAGGGAGAGGTTGTTATAAATCTCTCTTTATTTTAATGTTTTTTTTATGATTTTATTATGCACATTTGATAGTAAGAAGTTGATCTATTTTCAAAATAACTACTTTTATCGCTTCTGGTACTTAAAGTAAATAAACTTTCTCTTTCACACTACATCATTTGGACAAACTTTCATAATTTTTTTGTGGTTAGTAGTTAATTATAACGCTATAATTTTAATTGAATATGCAGATATTGCATTTTTAAGTATAAAACTAATTATAACTACTGCACTGTATTTTTTGCAGTGAGTGAGTGAATATTAACGTCGCACTGTTCAGCTACACTAGCGCTTTTGGAGACGGACCATGTTTGAACAATGGTCAAGTGACGGGAACGACACTTGAGCTTGCATTCCCTTCTCCTAACTACCACACCACACCAACTTAGCAGGAATATTCTACCAATACTTATCTTTAATATTCTTTGAAGTCCACTCTTCCAAGATATATGGCAGCACGGGTTCTATGATGAGTATTTTAGAGGGGAAGGCGAAAAGTTTTGTAGCAGATATTTGCGTTTTCAGCGGATTGCAAAGATTATTATTTTTGTTCCAAAAAAATAGTTAATGTCAAAATTTAAGTGTCTTATGGTTTTGTCTGTTAATGAAGACCTTGGAAAATGATTTGACTACTTATTTTAAGTGAACGGTGTACATAATTAATTTTACAGTGGAATATCTTTAATTAATTTATTAGCTCTAACGGATTAAATTTTCCAAAGTGGAGTATTTTGTTTATGTATATCCCTTAATTTGTACATGTAGTGATCCAAAAAAATTGTATGAAAAAAACTGCAGTAAATCATAATGCGGTTGGATAAAGTATTAACGTGCATCACACCCCTACACGGCGGGTCTTACAAAGCTCTAATAAAGCTCGAGCTACGAAAGTAGCTAGGCATTTGCCAACTTGACTCTATCGTTAACATTTCGCTATGTTTTTCATTGAATCGCCATTATAATTTAAGAAACGGCGTTGCTTGCGAATATTACAATTTTAAAATAAAACAAATACAACAGAAAGTAATATTAATGTATTACACTTTCAGATATAAATTATTTACACTACTTTAAGCGTTCATTACGCAAAAATTTTAAGAATGTCTTACTTTTGCTGAGCAGAGATCAGCTTAGGGAGGTATTTTGAAAAATCGACCCTCAAGAGTGTTACGAGGAATTATAAATTTAAAAAATCCTTTTTATCGGCTATTAGATCTACATAGTTAAAATTTAACAAAGGTGTTTTTTTTTTTTTTTGTTTAGCTGAGATATGCAAAAAGCTTTTTTTGTTTAATTTTCAATTCACATAAAATTAACTCATTAAAAACTTCTTTTTCCTTCAATCTGTGTTGTTTAATTTTTCAGTTCACCCGTGCGAAGAACGGGTATACCAGCTAGTATATATATATATATATATATACTGTATAGCTACATGTATAAATTACATCTTAAAGAATCGAGAAACAGGAGGCTTCAGAGGCTTATGTGTGCTATTTATATTTTGGATTGCATCGCATTGTATCTCTGTGGCACTTCCTATTCCCTAATGCATCCTAAACATGAAATCGTATCAATGAAATCAGATATTTTTAGCCCAATACATATTTAGGCGGGCTCAAAACTCCCTAAAAATTTCCCATCTCACTAATATGATATCAGTATTTTTATCCAACATAAGGTCAGAAGTTCTTTTTTCCAATTATCCCTCTCTGCCGTGTTTGGCACGAATGAGATGTCTCTTTACTTGGTGATTGGATTCCCTTTTTGCAGCGGACCCAAGAGACGTATTCCCCTGTGATAAATGGGGATTTTCATGGGGACAGGATAACTAAAAGGGAATTACTGAGGGAAATACGTGGTGTTAGCGACAGAGAGAATTCGAAATGTGTAGGTATAAGAGATTGAGTTGGAATGGCCGATATGCAAGAGAAAAGTTAATTAAAACCTTGGTTGATGTCTCTATCTTCCTAGTTATAAAAGGAACATTTGTTTAAATGGCGAAAGGACAAATCTGTGTAAAATAACGCGATGTCTTTCTTTGTCTCTTTTCAAGGCCCTTTAAAAATATGTTTGTGCTGTGAAGTACGTTTAACGCGAAAACGCTTAAGACGAAATATTGAATAACACGAAATATTACAAAGGTCCCGACAAACGGCTATGTATTTTCATGCAGTTTTTCCCCTCTTAACACAAAACGAAAATTGCTTAACACGAAAATATTTCCCTTCTGGGAGAGGGGGAATATTGAAACTGAGGTGAAACTTTATGAAATGTTTGAGAAAGTTTCGGTTTTCTGGGACTGGACTACTGTATCATCGAAAGAATTCTTTGCTGTAGATGATGACAATCTGCGTTCAGCCCTAATTATGGCCGACAAAGTCATTTTGAAATTTTCTCAAAAATATCATTCATGCAGATTCGGACAACGGAAATGAAGTGCATAATGCAGCTCCAGTACCCACGTCATCCAAAATGATGAGCATCATGAAAAGTATGTGCATTTATTTAGACGCATATTCCAATAGTGAAATGAATAACAAAATGCACGACATCGAAAAGTTTGTTGGCTATTTGATGCTAAAAACAGACAATACCAAGAAAAAATATCAGATTATTTTCTAACAACTCGATAAATATTTCGTTAAAAAAGTCTTGTGAATGTTTTCGTTTCATTTATTTTTATTAAACACATGCATATAAACATGTTTATGTAAATAAAATGTTCTCTAATAAACTTAATTTTTTTTGTTGAAAATATGTTCTTTTTTGTAATGTCCTTTAACACGAAAAAATATTTCAGTCCCTTCAGTTTCGTATTAAACGATTTTCCCTGTATTTATAAAACAAGATTTAGTTCTGAAATCCGAACCAGTAATATATAAAAAAATTAAGTCAATTCATACTTAGATCAACAAAGAAAAATTTTATTTTTGCTACTTTTTATTAAATAGTTAGAGTTAACATAAATATGTATATACATATGACAGATTCACAACATTAAGTGGTAATTAATTTTTATTCATTATCATTTGCGACAAATCTATACGGAACTTTATCACTAACCTTCTGAGACGTCTTTTTTAGGGAAATTTAATTCCCCTACCTATTTCCAATCAGCTCCAAAAGAGGACAGGGATTCCTTATTATGCAGATTAGATAGAGTATTTAAGTCAAACGGAATAGTAAAGTAAAAAGCAGTAGGAGAGAGAGATTGAAGCAGGAAGGTATAATGGTGAAGTTAGAGATTTATTATTGAAGATTTCTAGGTGGATAAATCTCAGGAAGTGCTGAGCTGCAGTGTGGTAAATATTGATTTATAATTAAAGTCTCATTAAAGCTTTATATTAAGAGTGAGATTAAAGTTAAATGTTCAGTAGGATTATTATTGAATATAATTCTGGGATCTCTTATCGCGGTAATCTCTGCGTGATCGATATTCTAATTGTTAATTAATTGGATCATTAAATATTTAAGTTAATTTAAAGGAAAGTCCCTTTTAAACCTCATATACCTACTTTAAATTATTTGTTATTAAAAGTCTTTGATTCTATTTGGGAAAGATAACCAAATAAAGAAAGTTATTCATTAAAATGGCTACTGGTTCTTATTTGACTCAAAATCATTCTCGTTCTCAAAGTGAGATCCAAGGGGATCTTCACAATGTTCAATAATATTCCTATTGAACATTTAACTTTAATCTCACTCCTAATATAAAGCTTTAATGAGACTTTAATTATAAATCAATATTTACCACACTGCAGCTCAGCACTTCCTGAGATTTATCCACCTAGAAATCTTCAATAATAAATCTCTAACTTCACCATTATACCTTCCTGCTTCAATCTCTCTCTCCTACTGCTTTTTACTTTACTATTCCGTTTGACGTAAATACTCTATCTAATCTGCATAATAAGGAATCCCTGTCCTCTTTTGGAGCTGATTGGAAATAGTTAGGGGAATTAAATTTCCCTAAAAAAGACGTCTCAGAAGGTTAGTGATAAAGTTCCGTATAGATTTGTCACACATTAAAGTATCGTATTGTCATCCGAAACAATCGTGTTTATAAAATTTTAGTTCAACTGAAGGCTTTAAAACGTGAGAAAAAAATCTTTTAAAATTTTGACCCAAGTCGCTAAAGATTAAACCAACGTGGCCGTATCTGTAATTCTTTAAATAATTAGTTTCATTCAATTAATTTTAATTAAGTATAATTAAATTAACGTATTTTTACCCCCAAACAATAGTATCGTATTTTTCGATAGAACAGAACTAACAGAATGAAATGTCATTACTGGCTTGCGTAACAGACATATTAAGACTCCTACAAAATGAATCACGAACATGATCAACAGTGTCTTCTATCACGAAAACTGAAGAATACTTGCCAGTTTGAGATACCAAAGTTCTTTCCCTTTGTTGGATAGATATGGATGTCGGAAGTTTGACTTTCTTTTCTGTTCAGACACGTTGCTGCACGCGGGAATGATTTAAATTCTCTTAACCAAAGAGAGAGAGAACGCATTGTATCTTTTGCTGTGGCGTCTGCATCTTTACGAATGAAATCAGCGTAACAAGTTTATCTCCTGCGATTGCCGAATAATGCACGCACGTGTGGCCGATCGGACTAGACCCAAAAAATCTCGTAGGATTTTCCAATCCACTGTAGAACAGTTTATTACATTTTGAGGGGTAGTTCCGTAATAATAAGCCATTACTTTTCGATACTTTAAACTCGGACACCCTGCATATTGCGACGTTAATAAACATTTACCCTACAAAGTAATTTTTCAAACAATCTTATGTTTCGGATCTCTTGCTTCCGTACTGTACTGCTGATGCAAAAATAAAAATCCTTTATTGCGGGAAGGAGAAGTAATTTGAATTGTTATTATAAAAAAAAACGATTGCGACGATATTTTACGAAACGAAAACCATGGGAAATCTTTCCACTTTCCCAGAGCAACGAGATTAAATTTTGGCGATGCTGTACAGTATCCTATTTGATGCGGAATGCAATGATACATATTTTGTACACTGAGAAAATGTATAAAACTATGACAGGCGCAATATCCAAGCAGATACCAGTTTGTAACTTCGGATCGATTTGTTATGACTCGAAACGTGACTCCAAATATCTTCCGGGGATTTAAAAAAGTCCCCACCTCCTCCTCCGTAGCGAAATCTGATAGGCAATAAACGAATTCTTGCTCCTCTCTCTTGCTTGATGCTTCGAAATAGACCAATAAGAAGCAATCTTCCGTTACATGATTGGAATATTAAACGCTCAAGAAATCGATCGAAAAAAAGCAAATATTCTTTCCTTCTTTCAAATAAATTTGAATAACTTTTTTTTTGGAATCCGAGATGAAAACTCTTCACTAATGTACATGTCACCCATTCGGTATAGTGGTTAGCGACACTGACTACTGGGCCGTAGGGCCTGGGTTCGAATCCTGGAGAAGACTTGGATGTTTGTAAATGTATAGTGTCTTCGCGACAGGGGGCTACTCTAAACAGCCGTCGAGCAACAAGTCCACTCGTGAGGTTGGTGGCAGGGAATGAGAGTTTGGAGGCCCCTGGCTCCCCAAAATTGGGGTGGAACCGAGCTAAATCGCACTGTCAACTGGTGTTCAAGGCTACGGCCAACGACAGGCGTATATCTAGCCCCTTGCCATGATGAATTTTGGGGGCCTCGATCTGACTACGTCAGACAGGCGGTATTAGCAACAACAACAGCAATGCACGTACAAACAGTATCGTGCACCGATTGGTTGGAAATTAACTATTAATTCTCTTTGGGGGTTGAGGGTTGAAGTAAAATCAGATAAAGGAAGTCAAAATGAAAAATTCGTTCATTTTAACACCGTGGAAGCGTTCTTTAACATGTGTGGCCGCGGTACCCTAGTGGTCATGGTATCGGATCGTGATTGGCTTGTCACGAGTTCGAGCCCAGTTCCACTAAAGACCCACCATGTAGGGAAGCGATGCGCGTTAAATACATCGAGAGCTTAAACGTCCTCCCGTTGGTGTGGTAGTTAGGAAAATGGGGTTCCAGCTCAGGTGTCATCCTGGTCACTTGACCACGTTTCAAAATGACGAGGTTCGTCGCCAAAAGCCCTCCTGTAGCTGAACATTGCGACGTTAGTATTCACATAATCTTAACCCTTTACCCTAGGTCATGGTAAATATACTTTCCACCAAATTTATCACTCTAATCTCTCTGACAATCATCTTCCTCTGTCTAATTTACAAATCCTTTTACGTAGTGTAACATTTCCAAACTTATTTCATAAATTTATTGTTTACAATGTGCTGACCTCTGTTTTCATAAATTTTATGAGAGATAATATGTGGAAATTCTTAATTTACATAATCATCATCTAAGAATATAAAATTTTTCTAATTCACTATTCATTTTAAAGGTACTAGAATTTAAAAAAAAATATTGTTTAGAGATTTCACGTGGGTATAAGGTAAAAGTAAACAAATGCTTTTCAGCAGCAAACAGTTGGAGGTTGGGGTCAACATATACCCACTAAACAAAAGGGGCTTTAAAAATAAAAATGTTACTTAATAAGCTAAATTAATTTCTTGTTTTATATCAATTACGCCCCTAGAAATATTTTAATGTATCACCTCTAGAAAAAAATAGTCCGGCAAGGAGAGGGTTGATTAAATTGCTGAAATTTCGCTCATTGTCACCACAATCTTGGTATTTTTGTCATAGAATATTCCCTCCATCCCAAATTAGTTGCTACATTTAGGTAGCAAACCTTATTTGACAGTGGATGATCCCAGTATCACAGAAGAATGTTTAACCCTTTATCTACCGCATTATGATTTACTGCAGTTTTTTTCATGCAATATTTTTTTTTCGAATCACTATATTGAAAGTTAAGGAATATACATAAGCAAATTCTCAAATTTGGGAAATTTAATCTGTTAGAGTTAATTAATTAATTAAAGATATTCAACTGTAAAATTAATTATATACACTGTTCACTTAAAATGAAGAGTCAAATCATTTTCTAAGGTATTCCTTAACATAAAAAAATAAGACACTTTGTGAAGCCCCCCGCCCATGGGGACCTCAGTTCTACATTATCTACGTGACCTGTTTCTGTGGGTAGAACGAAGAGTCACTCAATCCTTCATTCTAAAACCTATTTAATAATATCTTAGTTTAAACACAATACAAAGCAATAATAATTAAGTAAGATGATCTAGAATGAGAAGACGCAACACGTATTACCAAGTAGTCGCGTATTTGACCACTGGATCTAATTTTATAGATTAATTAATCTATCACTAATACACCCTTTCTTTATAGCTTATATAAATAAGCTTACCGCTATATCCTGGATAATCCGCTACGTTCTTTATCTGTTCTGATGTGGATTTAATCCTACAGTGTTCTTTTTAGCCTCGAACCCACTTTTGGTTGGTTAGTATCGGCACGGCTAGGCTATTTCACGGAGTTAGGATTCTTCTAAACTTTATCTCATCCCTTTACAGCTAACTCTCTACTTAGCGACTTCACTCCCCACTTAGCAATCACTTCCGCTCATAGATATAGACCCCGCTCTACTGTTAACTTACAATATATATATGATTCCTAATTTACATAACCACGTTCTTCTTCTTGAGTTGGTTGGAAAGAATTGCCATTCTGGCTCCAAAGAAACCCCGAGAGGACATTAATAGAAATCGCGATAAAAACCCCGTCACAACTTACCTTTTAACATTAACTATTTTTTCGGAACAAAAATGACAATCTTCGTAATCCGCTGAAAACGCCGTCAGCTGAAAACACAATTTCTGCTACAAAAATATTCACCTCCCCCTCCCCCGAAAATACTCCTTATAGAACCCATGCTGCTATTTTTTTTTTTTTTTTTTGGGAGAGTGGACTTGAAAGAATATTTCTGCTAAGTATCGTCAGAGTATTCGTAAAAATGGTTATTCTATGTAATTTTAAAGTGAGTGGTACTTATAAGTGCCGTCGGTATATAAAGGGTTAAAGGATGGATGTAAATGTACTTGCTATTTGACCACCTCTGGTGTAAGGTATGGCAACAGAGGCTCTTTGAGCAAAGACTACCGGCGAACGAAGGGTGGAGGCAGGTCTTCAAACTTCCACTCTTTCACCATCGTAAGGACTTTGTGACACGACATATTTAGCGAGCATCAGTTCCTCTACACGGCAGACCTTCAGTGGCACCAGGACTTGAACCCGCGGCATGACAATACCTGCCACAAGTACGCAACCAAGACTAATAGGCTATGCAGCCATTAAGTCTGGTCCAAGAAAAAGAAGAGTGATCACACAACATGTGTAATTTATATTTAATTTCCACAGTGAAAACCTTTTTCCCCCTAAATTTTAACTTAAGGTAACTGGGACGTCTGCAAAAAGGAAAAATGAACTTTTTTTACACCAAATTTAAATGGTACTCACTTACTTAAATTAAAAGCAACGGAAGTAAAATTTTTAAATTGAATTATCTGTACATTTATGCACCTGTTAATGTAAGAAAATTCCATTTTAAATTACAAATAAATCTGTATCAGCAATAAACAATCAACAACTATTTTTTTATTTTCGGGACATGTCCCTACCTTTAGGTACACTTTGCATAAAACCCACTGCATATATAGCTATAAAATTTTACAGAGTTTTTGCAAACATAACAATCTATAAAATGAATGAAATGGAATTTAAAAAAATAAATTTATAAAAATTTTTAAAAATTTTAAATTTACTGATACAAATTTCCTTTAAATTTTACGCAGTAATTGTGCTACATGTAAAATTTATGAATGTTTGTTTGAAAACGAATTCATTCACTTTTTTGAAAATTTGTGGATCTTATAATATGCAAAATATCAGCAATATAGGTAAAGTAGATTTTTTTTGAGAAAAGTGTACCGGAATGAACAAAAAATGCATTTTGAGAAAATCGCAAATAAAGATATTTTCATCTATGATTTGTAAAATAATATTTTTTTAATGTAATATAAAGTCATACCATAAGTAATTGGATTATTTTACATCATTTCTCAGTTTTTAAGTTGTAAGTTTAGAATTCTAGATTATTTAGAAGTCTTTTTAATTTCTCTTTCTTTACTTCATCAACACGTGTTGTCAACGATTCACACCTTCTTCCGTTTAAAATACCCAAAATTTATGTCTATAAGTTTTAGTATTTTTTCTTCACTTTAAAAATCATCATTACAGGATATTACAGAATTCTTTATACCTATTTTTATTGTTATAAAAATACACAAAGAAAATGTATTTGATTAATTTAAAAAGTTAATTTGATGTCTTATTTAAATGGAGCTCTGTTTTTAGAAATATATATATATATATTAACAAAAGAATCTATTTTTACTCAAACATATGAATATTTATTTTAAAATAAAACCAATAGTTATAAACATATAGAGTTATTTATGAGTATTCAAATGTTAATAATAAGCAGTGAGGGAAAAAGAAATGTTTGTTTTATAAGCTGTGCATTTAATTTAGAATAATCCTGAAGATCCCCTTGTACTAAATACACTTGATTTATAACTTAAGAACTACACTGAGTATTTATTAAATAAAACTAAACATAATTAACATTTCAAAAACCGAAATTTTTTTTTTTAATTTTGTAACTAATGATTTAAATTTTCCGTAATATTTGCAGAAAAAATGTAGAATTTTCAATAAACTTGAACATATAATACAGAAAAATTACATTCTTTGCACAGAAAAATTAGATTTTTACAATACATATTATATACAAAATATATTTTGAAGAAAGTGTACCTGAATCATACTTACATCACAATGGCTTACAATTTTAAAATTCAATTTTCTAACGTTCTATTTATCGCATTTTCATAAATAATGCATATATGGATGCAGAAAAGTGCCCTCTATTTTTTAAAAGTAAAATAAAAAAATGCAAAGTTTAAAGCAGTTTCACGTCCCTGTTATCTTAAAAATTTTCTGATTGATATTTTTATTTTTAGCTACCTTTAAAGAATTTTTAATAGTTTTTATATTTTAATGGTTTAATTTTTTTCACAACTTTATTATAATACTATATGAAAAAAAAATACTAATCACACATGAATACTATTGTATCAGCATAACTTTACATCTTATGCTAATTTGTTAAATATAATCACAGGGACATTTTGTAATAGCACGCACTAAAGCCTAATAACAAGCGGTATAAATTTAGATTGTTCGATTAATGCACACTTACCTCGATTCAAAATGTTTGATTTAAAAAAAATTAAGAGTTGATAGTTGCTTTACGTGTTCCGTAAATACGTTTACTGGGGGGAAAATGAATTAAATCTTTAAAAATATATATTATTCTGAAGAACGCTTTTGAATATATATATATATATATATATATATATATATATATATATATATATATACTGTATGGAATAAAATGCTTTATTTATTCCATTTATCTCAAAAAATTTTCGATTAATGTTTCATAAACATTCTTTTTAGATATTTCAAGAAAGGTACAATTTGTAAAAAGAAGTGAAACAATGCATTTTTTGTTCCATCCAAATGATAATAAAATGATTCCTTCCGAATCGAATTTTGTCATGTTATTTAAGAAAGCATTATTTTGGTAAAGTTCATAATAACTTACTCGTTCTCAACGTGATGGAAAGAGCTGTTATTCATGTTAATGGTTGAAGAAAAATTCAATCATAATGTTAACAGGTCAATTAATTAAATTAAATGGTATAGAAGATACACTTCTAAGAAAGAAGTATCTGTTTATAAGTGTCTATTTTTATTACGTGTATTGGATTTTAAATCCAAAACCAGTGCTTCTCAAACTGTGGAGTGTCTCCCCCATTAGGAGGACGTAATAGCTCTAGGAAAGGCGCAATTATATTGAAAACTAAAGATTATTTTTAAAAAAATTATTAATTCTTTGAATGTAAAAAAAGCAACACATTATGCCATAAAAAATATAAATTAACATTTCCACTGATATAATACACTTATAAATGTATCAATACTCCACATCGTATTTTATAATTATTTAACAATACTAAGCGTAAAACAAGTTTAATAATTACCAGTGATTCCATGGGCTTGTCATATACACTGCTGGACAATTGCTAAGGACGGATCACAAATTGCTATGTAGCATAACATTAAGCGAGACATGAGGCCTAGTAGGATAAAATAGAGTTGCCACACTGTTCAGACATTAGAATAAAGAATATTTATTGTTCTGGAAAGTACAAAAGCTGTGAAACATCTGAAAGAAAAAAAATGTTCATTTGATCTGCGTACGGAGAAATGGAACAATGCATCTAAAAGTCAGCAGGCACCTTAAAGAAAGGTATAAGTACGGGATATGTCCACCGTGGAGTGTCATGCAACATTCCACACGTCGTACCATACTTTGCACAACATTATCCATCGGCTGTTGAGGCAATTTATCCCATTCCTCTGTGAATGCACGGATGAGGTTGTTCTTGTTTGTCGGAGGATAGTTTCGACCAGCAACTTGCCTCCCCAAAGCATCCCACACATTTTCAATGGGGTTTAGATCTGGGGAACGCGCTGGCCATACGAGACGTTGAATACCCTCGGTGTCTAGACAATCCTGAACAGCGAGTGTTCGATGACATGTTGCGTTGTCGTCCATAAAAACAAATTTATCACCGACAGCACCACGGAAAAGACGAACATGAGAAAGTAGAACTTCATCAATGTATCGTTGGACCGTCATAGTCCCATTCGCAACCACATGTAGGCGCGTGCGGCCATTGATCATGATGCCGGCCCACACCATGATACTGCATGTCGGATATCGGTCCTTTTCCTGGATATTTTCTGGACGATAAGCAGTACCACTCTCGCGCCAGATCAGTTGGCGCCTACAATCCGATGACAGACTGAACCTATTCTCATCTGAGAATAGTACGCATGCCCAGTCCTGTTCAGTCCAATTGTGATGCTCACGGCACCATTGCAAACGGGCAGTACGGTGCTGTCTGGTCAATGGGACACACACAACAGGTCTGCGTGCGTACAGTCCTCCTCCCCTCAAACGTCTGGCAACAGTTTTTCGGGAGATCTGCTTTCCTGAGGCAGCAAGAAACTGATTTGCCACCTGCTGAGCTGTGGTGCGCCTGTTCCTTTTGCTGATAGGACGATATATCTGTCTTCTGCAGGCGTCGTACTTCTAACACGACCTCCCCCGTGCCGTCTACTACACATTCCAGTAGTTTTAAATGACTTCCACAGCCGTGAAACAACGCTGTGAGCGATGTCGAACTCCCTGGCAACATCTGTTATTTTTCGCCCTTCTTCGATCTTTCCAATAATTCGGCCACGCATAAAATCATCTATGTGATGTCGGGAAGACATGCCAAAAATGTTAAGTTCGTCTATTAAATCTTTCCTGTAAAACTTTGACTTGAAAAACAACAACTGTCCACACGCGTCAAAACCTTTAAAGCTCTTATGAACGCTATCACGTGATGAACAGACGTGGAAAAAAATTTGCATACTCATACTTCTTCCCGCACTTATTCTAATTTTCCACATTTTGCTTCCTTTCATTTTGTGGTTGCTATGGACGATAGTGTTATCCGTCCTTAGCAATTGTCCAGCAGTGTATAAATTTATATGCAAAAATTAACATTTATCTTGATAATTTATACGGTTTGTAGTTAATCCCTTAACTGCCGATTAAAAGTTACGCGATTCACTTACCAATGCCCCCGTTGGGGGGGGGGAGAAAGGGAATAAATATGCAAATCTTCTGAAATAAGTAATTCCTTTTCAAACACTGTCAAATTTATTTAATTGCATTCCAAAGCCTTTGGAATAATTTTATGAATAACAGTGAACATAGAAAAGATCGTATTTCGGAAAGACGTATACATACGTGCGGGGCAATTTACGCACTGCAGAGCGAAACGTTTATATACGTCGTTGGCACTTAAGAGGCTAAAGTCGTATTGTACCTTTAGCGTTAAAGTCTAGTATTATTGAATTCAATACATTATTATTGTACGGAGGGGCACGATGAAAATTATGATTGAGTATTGGGGCGAAAGTATTGTTCGGTTACAAGTATGAAGGATTGAGAATCCCTCATCTAAACATTAACCTAAATATTAGACTTCGTAAAAATCTCATCATAAACTCGTGAGTTACAGATATGTAAATAATGATGGATTTTCGATATTAAATACGTGTCTCGAACCTTTGAAGATTAAAGATTTTCCATTCAATAGTTTCTCAGAAGGGTTTTATGCTAAACTATCATACACTGGTGCTTAAAACTAAGAGAATTTTAAGATATGGTCCAGTATTTCTAAAACTATTGGACAGGTTTTAATAAAATTTGGCTTGTATATATGGTTGATATAATACAAAAACAAAACAAAAACACACACAATTGAACAGTTATAATACACTCGCATAATAGTGTAACCTTCATCGGAGACTGGAGCGGTTTCAGAATCGAACAAAAAAAATTGGTAAAGGGGAGGAGGGGGAGAAAAGGCTCTCTTTTACTGATATACAGTATACAGATCTATGTGGTTTCGTGTCGTCATTCACTAAAAGGAAATCAGGGCAACTACGCCCCTGAACAGGCAATTATAGGGATACAAACATTAATTTTTGTACCTCACAGCAGTCACAATGCCTCTTTCATAGACATGTAGGTGTGTATGGCCATCCAACGTGATGCCTGCTCAGATCATTTAAGTCTTCGTTGCCATAATGACTGATATTTTGGACATTAGAGAGATAATAGTTGTGGTCTCTGGTTCTCTCCCTATCAAAGTACGACGAGAATAGTTGGGTTGAACTGAGACTCGTAAATGAAGAGAAACATTACCAATGATCCATGCATTATGATCTACGAGGGTTGCAGCCAAAGTGAAGGCAACTATTTTTTTTTCTGGAAGATATCAGTCCCGTTGGAAAATGTGATATATACAGACGAAAGAACAAGGTGTTAACTATATGTGAGGACAATTAACAACACTGAAATATTGTAACATACTAATTTATTACAGTAGTATACAGTTCAATATGGCCTTCACGGTGCTTAAGAATGACAACACAGTACACATAAAGTTGACATGACAAACTGAGCCAAAAGACCCTTAATGTAGTCCCTGCTACTGTCACCACACGCTGCCAACGATGTGGAAAGCACTGAATACCATCCCATTTGCCACACCATGTGTGAATCGTGCCACTTGTTGGTGCACAGCATTAGCAATGTGCTCTCCTGTTGCAAACCACCTACTACATAACTACATATTGGTTTCTTAATCTTGGGAATAAGATCAAAGTCACAGGGCGAAATGGCGGGAAAGTACAGTGGGTGCTCCAATTTTTCCGCACACTAACCTGTCGTCTATATATTACTATAAATTAACTAATATAAATTAGCTTATCGCTACATCCTAGGTCAGTGTTTCTCAAACTGTGGGGCGTGCCTTCCTAGGGAGCGTGACAACCCTATGAGGGGGGCACGAGCATAAAAAGGTTAAAAAAATTAATTTATTGGAATGAAGTATGACAAAATACTTCCTGACATAATAAAAAATACAGATTTTCTCTGATATAATTTATGTATATCATCTGGTAATATTACTTCATCAAAAAGAACAGATTCTACTTCAAACGATCATTAGCTATCCTTGATCCTATAACCAAATAAAAAAAGTATTTTGCTTTCTTTGCTGTAATCCCATGATGAAAGATTTTTATTGCGTTTCTTTTAACCTAAAATATTACTTTAGCTGACCTTCGAACTTACTGGTAAGGTTATCTCCGTCCCTTTTTAAAAGAATTTGTTTTTTATATATTTCTATTTCGCGTTTTTCCATGTGAAAGAGTTTTATGATATATGGATAAGCATATTGAGCACTTTCAAGAATTATTTGGCCAAAATTTATTTTTATGAGTATTCTGAAACATATAATGCAGAATAAAAAACGTTTTATACAACTCTTTTTTAGAACTAATATCCATATTTTTATATTGAATATTTAATCGCGCGATGCGTAGAGTCACGCCAGGCTCACGAAATCGTTAATTCTGGGAAAACTGTTTATTTCTTACTAATGACCTTGACAGAATATCATCCAGTATGACAGTCTTAATGGGACGTAAAATGAATTTATCTCATATCTCCCGCTTTTTTGGGAGTGGCAAACGTTTTTTTTACAACCTTAAGGCAGTGTTTCTCAAACTGTGGGGCGCGCCTCCCTGGGGGCGAGCATTTTGAAAATAAAAGGTTTAAAAAATAATTTTTGGGAATGAAGTAAAACAAAATGCTTTCTAACATAATAAAAAATACACATTTACACTGATAAAATTTATTTTTATCATCTGGTGATCATCAAAAATAAAAGATTCCACTTTAAACGCTCATTAGCCATCTTTGATCCTATAACCAAATAAAAAAAGACATTTTGTTAGCTTTACTGTAATCCCACGATGAGAGATTTTTATTATGTTTCTTTTAGCCTCTAAAATACTACTTTTGATTATAACATATATGACCTTCAAACTTACTGGTATGTTTCACTCCGTCTCTTTTTCTTTTAGGACAGTTGTAAATAATATTTTTTGTTGCTTTTTTCCCATGTGAATGAGTTTTATGATGTATGGATAAGCATATTGAGCACTTTGGAGGATTATTTGGCCAATATGTATTCTGAAATATGTAATGCATAATGAAAAACGTTTTACACAATTATTTTTTAGAACATGCTACACTTTCCCCATGAACAATTTTGTGGTTTTGATTGCTGTGTTGTACGACTTATTATGGTTTATAAATGTAAATGAGCAGAATATATATAAAAAATGGGCATCTGTGATCCCTATTGAAGGAAGTTGAAACTGATCAAGCAATTGAAGAACCTGCTGAAATAATGCATATTAATCGAGATAGCGAAAGTAAATATGAGAAAAGAGTTAGGCATGTGAAACGTTTGAGTTGATTTGAAATTTTCAAATGCTGCCTAAAGATCTCTATGCAGAAAACTATGAAGCCATAATGTAGCACTTTGCCTTGTCAAAAAGACACAAGGAAGAAAAAGTTCAAAATGCTATTTGTAGATCATCAGACAGCAGAACTACAAAAACATGAACAAAATATGACAATTTTGCTGGAAAATGACGTTTCTGTATTGTTAGCGAAAAGTGTCTGTGATTTATGTCCTTTATTAAGGACAAGCACATTTGGAAAATTTTCTTTAGTTTTATTGGATTTTTTTCTTAAATTGTCAAAGAAAAATTAAAAAGTCCTTGAAAAAAGGTAAGTATATTTTCTCTTAATTAAATAATTCACTGGAATTGTGATTTTTATCGTGTATAGTAAAAATAATTATAAAATAAATTATAGTTTTAAAACAAACTAAAAAACACGCTTTTATAGTGAATCGAACTAAAAATTAAATTATATATATATATATATATATATATATATATATATATATATATATATATATATATATAAATTACTTAAAAGTAACACACACATATACAAAATTTAATACTTATCTTGTTAATTTGTAAGGTTTATAATTATGATCGAATTGTATCTAGCGCCAAAAAGTGAATTATTATTGCATTCGGTACATTATTATTTTTAGGGGGCACGATAAAAATTATGATTGAAAATTGGGTCGCCAGTAGTGAAAGTTTGAGAACCACTGCCTTAAGTTAATTGTTTTGACCTGGTCCCTGCCGCGACCCCTTTTGTTCAATAATATTTTCTATGACCATGCTGCACTTCCCCTATGAACAACTTAGTGGTTTTGATTGTTGTGTTGTACGACTTATGGTATATAAATGTAAATGAGCAGAATATGAAAAAAGAAATGGCATCTGTGTTGAAGTAAGTTAAAACTGATCAAGCAAGGGAAAAACTTGCTGAAATAGTGCATGATAGGGAAAATAAATTAGAGAAAAGCAATGAACTTGAAACGAAAGTAAAATTTTGAATAGCTACTTAAGGAACTCCATCAAGAAAAACATGAAGCCGTAAATGTACCGCAAATACACTTCGCCCTGTCAAAAAGACACAAGCAAGAAAAAGTTCAACAGGATATTTGTCGATCATAAAAAGACATCAAAACTACAATAACGTGAACAAAATATGTCAGTTTTCCTTGCAAGTAACGTTTCTGTAATGTTATCGAAAAGTGTCTCTGATTTGTGTCCTTTATTAAGGTCACGCACATTTGGAACAATTTAGTTCAGTTTTCTTGGATTTTTTCTCAAATTATCAAAGAAAGATTTAAAAGTTCCTGAAATAGGTAAGTATATTTTTCTCTTAATTAAAATATTCACTGAATTTGTGATTTTTATCGTGTATAGTAAAAATAATTATAACAAAAAAGGATATTGCCATGAGTCACTCCGCGCGAACATTAACGTAAGTATCAAGTGCCCACCTGATCACGATCTAAAACATTTTGAAGCTTTCTTACTTTAAATATTAAAAATAACACATTTATTCTTCATTGAAATTTTAGATTATTTTTCATTATTTAACATTAATTCTAAATGCTAATTCTGTGAGTCTTAATATTACAGTTAATTCAAAACTATTTATAATATGAGCATTCATTTCAAAAAATAATTTTACAGTTTTGTATACATTGTCATGCACTTGGTTTTACTCTCCTTTCAATTAAGCTATGATATCAAGAATAATGTAATATTTTTTTTAAAAAAAATGAGTAAAAAGAGTGGGTACAGCCAGTATAAGAACAAGTTTAATAATTATTAGTGACTTCCATGGGCTTGTCTTGAAGAGCAAAGTTTTTCAAAGGAAGGCTTAATATTAATAATTGACACTCTGAGTTCGCTTTCTATATTTAGCTGAGATCTATAATTTGTCTTCAAAGCAGCTACATCAGAAAATCTTTCACAAAAGTAAGATGTTGAAAATGGTGATAGTATACGAAATGCTTTTGTTTTCAGTGCAGAAAATTCATCATCCAAAGAGCTATTTATTTCAAAATTGCCTTTTAACTATGCCACTGGATGTGAAATCTATGAAGATTTCTTCTTCGGCAGTTGAGAGCTATTCTAAAGTATTGTGAAATAAATCCCTAACCCACTCGTAACCTGCTATCAAGTTCCCCTCAGCCATAGTAATAGTAAATCCAAAATTTAAGAATTCTTGAGAATATTTCCTTAATTTAATTTTCGTAACCATGCTCTTCTGTTGATTCTATATTATGGTTGGATTGTCGAATGTTCGCTACGACTTAAAAATCGTATATCTACAATTTTGTTTTAATCTTCCGCAGTAAATACTTAATACCGTGAATTACAACAAACGCATAAATTATAAAATGTACATTTAAGACAGATTCGGTATGTTTTAGTGTATCGACTCGACCAAAACTGAATGGAATTGTACGAGGTACAGTTTTTTTACATGTTTTGCGCAGACGTCCGATAGGTTGCCCAAACTCACGCAAACGTTCGCGAGAATTTTTGCCAGATGTAATGAATATGATAGAGAGCAACATTGACTAGACTAGTTTTCTAATGATATTTGTACTTTTAGAAATGTATGATGAAGTGAATAAATCTTTAATTTAATATCATTATGCAATCTGTTCCAATTAAAAAATAGCATAATAATTATCCTATTACTTAAAAGTAATTTACTTAAAATATATATTACTTAAAAGTAACATATATACAAAATTTGATACTTATCTTGTTAATATTTGTGGTTTTATAATTAAGATCGTATTGTAGTTTTAGTGTCAAAGTGCATTAGTATTGCATTCAATATATTATTATTGTATAAGGGGGGCGCGATAAAAATTATAATTGAAAATTGGGTCGCCAATACTGAGAGTTTGAGAATCCCTGTCCTGGGTAATCAGCTACGTTCTTTATCTGTTCTGAAGGGGCTTTAATCTGACAGTGTTTCTTTTAACCTCGAACCCACTTTTGGTTCGTTAGTACCGGCACGGCTAGGCTATTTCATGGAGTTAGGATTCTTCTAAACTTTATCTTAAATCACTTTACAGCTAACTCTCTATTTAGCGACTTCACTTCCCACTTAGCAATCACTTCTGCACATAGACAGAGACTCGGACATAGACTCACTCAACTGCTAACTTAATATATATGTATGATTCCTAATTTACATAACCACGTTCTTGAGTTGATTGGAAAGAATTGCCATTTCGGCCCCAAAGAAACCCCAAGAGGACATTAATAGAAATCGTGATAAAAGCCCCGTCACGACGCGTCTGGCGTTTTACTTTACTTGATTGGAAAATATTTTACCCACTTGGCAACATTTTCGCTCTTATGGCAACATGTTTAAAAATTACAGAATTTTTCTTTTTTATATTTTTTTGTTTCAATTCTGCTTATATAAGAGTTTTGAATTCTGTGTAATTTTTTTTTAAAAAAACGGCATTTCGGCTTTTGCATGGATCGGTTTATATTTGGAAATGTATAATAGCTATTTATTATTTTTTCCAATTAATTAATGATTGGCTATGAAAATATAGATGTTGGCATAATGGTACCAATCGAATGCTGACATCCGATTCCAAAAGGTTTAGACGGCGATGATCATTTGTCCCTGAAATCTCACAAGAATTTATCTCGGACAAATATATTCCTCGGGTTTAAAGCGATGAAATCCGATTTATATCTACAGTTGTTCGATATACTAATCGTTGTCAAAGAAAATTCTTTCCCTTCTTTCATGCAACCATTTAAAGGCTCCAATAACTTGATTATTAATACTAAGGATTTAAAGCTTCTATTTCTCCAATCGTGTAGAATGATGGGATCTATGCATATAAACCACTTAATATTCTGCAAAGGTATGATCAGTTTTTAGTTTCTCATCGTTGAATTTTAGATTTCATCAAGAGTGAAATACGGATATAATATTATATCGATTATGATTCCTTATTATTATGATCATAAATATTACCAAGATATATGTGTATTCTTAAACAATTAAGTTAAGGTATCTGACTACGTTCGAAACCCAGATTTTAAAAAGGCGCATAAATGGATAATTTTCATGATATTTAGTGTCACTTAGATTAGTATACATATATAAAATTGTTTTAAGAACATTTTGACAAAAAAAAATTTAGTACAATAATTTGGCAAAAAACTAACTTAGAATAACCTTATTTCAAAATATTCTCCTTTTGTGAAAAATGCTTCTATTATAATAATATTTTACTTGTATATAGCTCAGACCTCTATACAGAGGCTCAACTTTGATTTTTGAAAAATTCACATTATTTTCAGAGTTAGTCATTTGAAATAATGATCGGCGTTTTTTTCTTAAAATTTCTCCCCTTTGTTGTCGTAAAACATGGATAAACCCACTTCTAAGTTATATATTTCAAAAATTCTAGTTGAGCCTCTGAACAGAGGTTTGAACTCTATACAGGCAATATATTATTATACTAGAAGCATTTTTCAGAAAAGGACAATATTTTGAAAATGGGTCATTCTATGTTCCTTTCTTGTCAAAATAGTGTGCTTAAATAATTTTTTATTGTAATATTATTCTTAAAACAATTTTATATACATTTTCTAATCTAAGTGACACTAAATATCACAAATATTATCCATTTATACGCTTTTGAAAAATCACGGTTCCGAACGTAGTCGGATACATTAAAAGGTTGAAAAAAACCTGGAGCCCAAACCTCTCACACGACAAGGAATTGGAATTATAAGAATCAAACAACGACTCAACCATCATTTTCAACTGCACATCAAAATTACGTTTGCCAGCAATAGTCCTTTGCTGATGCAACTTAATATGTCAAACGAACATAAATTATAAGTTAAAGGAGCTGTTAAGAGTTTAAATTCTACAGGAATAGTATTTGACGACATTCTAATTTCTACTGCGACGTTCCTACGGCGGAAGTAGTTGAGAAAAAAAATAGAAGACGAGAGAGAGACACTCCTTTCGGCACTCGTCCATATTGGCTTTCGTCCACTCGAGAGAGAGGTAATTGCTTCTGAGGAAGTGATTCACTTCAGCCAACATCAACAACAATCTAAGCCAGCAAGGTCGGTGGAATACCTGAGAGAAATATTTTTCGCCACAGGAGGGCAAGTGAACTCTTTCATTATTATGTTCTTATTTCACTCCAGTTTTATCTACTTCAAATACGACAAATAATTTCATGATTAAGCATGCGATATTGGGAAAAATTTGATATTTTTATCCTTTTTCTCCAGACCTTTGTATTGAAAATATAGCCATTGGGACTTAAAATGTGTAGGAAGTTTTAACTACAGAATGAATGTTAAAAAATTTTAATCATTGTGTTTAGTTTGTGTTAACGTTGGGAACTCTCCTCCACGCCTTGACATATGGGAGAAAGGGAAAAAACACTAGCCATGTTTAAAATCACTTAGTTTATTTGCAACACAAGCAGGAACACAAGTTCGATCAATCAAAACTAAGAGATGCACCCCATTTAAGGTATCTAAGTTCCGAACCGTGATTTTAAAACAGCGTCTAAATGGATAATTTTCATGATATTTAGTCTCATTTAGATACGAATACCAGTATAAACTCGTTTTAAGAACATTATGACAAAAAAATTGTTTAAATACAATACTTTTGCAAAAAATAAACTTAGAATAGCCTTTTTCTAAAACGCTCTCCTTTTATAAAAAATGCTTCTATAATAATAATTTGCTTATAAAGGGTGTTTTTTTAGAGGTATAGAACTTTAAATTGCAATAAAACAACGATGTATTATTCGATTGACATGAATTTTTTTTATTCGAAAGATAATCTTGTGGCATTACAGTTTAAATATGATTTCTGGCATAGGACTGCCACGGCTGGCTCGGATGTAGTCCAATCTGGACGTCCAATTTTCGATGACTTTTTCCAACATTTGTGGCCGTATATCGGCAATAACACGGCGAATGTTGTCTTCCAAATGGTCAAGCGTTTGTGACTTATCAGCATAGACCAATGACTTTACATAGCCCCGCAGAAAATAGTCTAGCGGTGTTAAATCACAAGATCTTGGAGGCCAATTCACAGGTCTAAAACGTGAAATTAGGTGGTCACCAAACGTGTCTTTCAATAAATCGATTGTGGCATGAGCTGTGTGACATGTTGCGCCGTCTTGTTGGAACCACAGCTCCTGGACATCATGATTGTTCAATTCAGGAATGAAAAAGTTAGTAATCATGGCTCTATACCGATCACCATTGACTGCAACGTTGTGGCCTTCATCGTTTTTGAAGAAGTACGGACCAATGATTCCACCGGCCCATAAAGCGCACCAAACAGTCAGTTTTTCTGGATGTAACGGTGTTTCGACATACACTTGTGGATTAGCTTCACTCCAAATGCGGCAGTTTTGTTTGTTGACGTAGCCATTCAACCAGAAGTGCGCTTCATCGCTAAACAAAATTCGCTTATGAAAATCGGGAACAACGGCAATCTCATTTTGGGCCCATTCGACGAATCTACGCCTTGCTTGATCATATTTAAAATACAATGCCACAAGATTATCTTTCAAATAAAAAAAAATTCATGTCAATCGAATAATACATCGTTGTTTTATTGCAATTTAAAGTTCTATATCTCTAAAAAAACACCCTTTATAAAGTAGACTTCCCTCCAGAGAGTCTGCACTAGGACTTTTGAAAAATTCACATTATTTTCGGAGTTACGACCCATTGAAATACTTAACGGCGTTTTTTTTCTTAAAATTTCTTTCATTTGTTGTAGTAAAATAGGGATAAACCCATTTCTAAGTTATATATTTGAAAAATTCTAGTTCAGCCTCAATACAGAGGACTGAGCTATACAGGTCAAATATTATTATAATAGACGCATTTTTCATAACAAGAGAATGTTTTGAAAATTGGTCATTCTATGTTCATTTTTCACCAAACTTTGTACATAAATAATTTTTTATTGTAATAATATTCTTAAAACACAATTTTATATATATTTTCTAATCTAAGTAATACTAAATATAAATATTATCCATTTATACGCTTTTGAAAAATCATGGTTCCGAACGTAGTCGGATACCTTAAGCAATATGAAGACATTTAACGAGGTATACACGTGAGGTATGAGAAAACTTTAATTACCAGTAACACTTACTTCAATTCAAATACACTGACTTCCTAGCTATCTAACCTATATTCAATCTCCAGTGACAAATCGTCACCTTAATTATTACAATTATCAAATACTAAATATCTGCTTTGCAACTTTAAATTTGATTAAACAACAGCCTATCCTATATTTATCTGACTTAAAAGCCTAGAATTTATATAGTAGTCTTAATTTGTATGCTTATGTTTTCTTCTTCAGAGGGAGCGTTCTAATAAAATAGTTCTTAAGGACCAAAGATTTCCAAAGATGATTTGTTAGTGAGAAGGCCGCGAATAGAGCCATCACAACGTTTCACTAGAGATTTGAGAACTGTTAGCAAGAAACAAATCATTATGTAGACTGCAGATTACAATGAAATTCTGCAGAAAATGTCATATATTTCATTATCGTCATTCGTTTGGGCGTTGTTTTGCTTTTTATAGTTGCAGCTCTTTTATCTCTATCAGTAGTTCATTTGTTTTCCGTATTACGTCTGTGTAGTGTTGTTTGTTTATGGTGTTTTCTGCCTCCCCTAAGGCGAGTTTTCTCTTCTTGACTACTGTTTAGTGGCCACCCAGTCACCTAGGGTTAATGGCTACGAACTCGTGGCGGTCGAATCCCATGATTGTCGAGTCGAGTTCCATGATTTGGAAGTTTGAAAAGTGATGTGCCTATTTATTTGTCGCCTTGTCACTTGACCAAGAGTTAAAAAAATGAGTTTGTTAATCCCATTCATATTTCTTGTAAGCGCGACGTTAATGAAATCCAACTTACTACTCCTGCAAAAGGAGAAGGAATGGAGCCAGTAACGGGTCCATTCGCGTACCTCCTACTAATCCTCTTGGGGGGAAAAACTGTTTTTTAAATATTATTGCATTGAAAACTTTCTCCCGGAGCAGAAGACTTTAAATATGCACAAATTAAGGCTTATATTAGGTTGGGGAAAAAGAAATCCATTATTTTTGCATAAAATTCATGACTTTATCCAACTTGTTTCGGATTGTCCGATTTGGGTCAGATATGCGCCGTTTTGTTGTATAATTTGTTGCCATTTTAAAGGTTGGTTTAAGGTTTAAAGGTTGCCTCTATCATAGAAGTCTTGGTCTTTATTGGCAAAAAACTTTGGTAATCGATTTTCACAATTTTCTCTTGATCCCAATTTCTTATTTCTCAGAAAGTTATGCAATGCGAGAAAAATGTGGTAATCGCTTGGTGTCAGGCTCGAACTATATGGTGGATGCAATAAAACTTCTCAACCAAGCTCCCAGAGATTCTGGCGAGTCACTGTAGATGTGTGTGGCCTGGCGTTGTCCTGATGGAACGCACCACCTCTTCTGCTGGTCAATTCTGGCCGTTTCTGGTCAATCGTTAACATCAAACGGTCCAGTTCTTGACAGCAGAGATCTGAATTTAGTGTTTGAACATACGGTAGCAACTCATAACAAATGATTCCTTTCCAGTCCCACCAAATACACAGTAGAACCTTCCTGGACGTTAGTCCTGGTTTGGCCACTGTTTGAGCTGCTTCGCCGCGTTAGACCACGATCGGTTTCGCTCAATATTGTCGTATGTGACCCATTTCTCATCCCCAGTCACCATTCAATTAAGAAATGGGTTGATTCCATTCCGTTTGGCCAAGGCTTCGCAGATGGAAATTTGATCTATCATGTTTTTTGGTGTGACACCAAACATCGAGCTTCTTTTTGAATCCAACTTTTCGCAAATGGTTTAAAATTGTTTTATGGTTTATCTTTAGCTCTTGGGTGATACTACGACTACTAACATGCCGATCTACTTCGATTATTTCTGCGATTTTATCGACATTTTCGATGACATGCCTGCCTGTGCCTTAACACCAAAAATGCCTGAACGGAATCGACGAAATCAAAATTGCACGTAATTAGCTGTTATAGTGTCGGCACCACAAACACCATTCACAATTTCAACCGCCTTGCATACATTTTCACCTTTATCACAGAAAAACTGTAAAATGTATCGAATATTCTCTTTGTTGACTTTCATTTTTAACACCCTGTAACTCACAACTGAATGGACCAAGCAAAAAACAGCAAAATAATTTTTTAAGTGTAAAATGTCATCTTGACAACGAGCATAAATTTGAAATAGTTTGATGAATACTTCAGGAGATATCAACACTACAGCCATCTACCGAAAAAATAATGGATTTCTTTTTTCCCAACCTAATATTTAAAGATTAACTTTCAAGTTCGACTGTGACAGAAATTAGAAGTTAGTGATTAACGTAAAGCTAGTTGAGAGTAATTCGTAGATTATTTGCTTAATATTTAGGATTCACGATTGGGTCAATTAGCGGTTTAAATTGGACTAGTGTCGGATTGAAGTAGATGAACTTAGAATGTGATTTGAAATATTTAGAAGGTGTATTGCCAAGATGTTCTAAGAGTAAGTAATTCGATTTGTAATTAAATATTTCATTATCTCGTCTACCTCGCTTTTGCTCCTATACGTATCTAATGGTGCATTTCCTAACTTGGGTTGTTGAGATTTGTTATGTTGTTCAGAATTGCTAGTAAATTGTGTTTATTTTGACAAGGGCTAATCTTCCTTCTAACTCTCGTACACTAATGGAAGGGATAGCCCATCCATTACAATCCTTTTGAGGAAAGATAATGCGAAGATTGTAAAAACGATTTCTTTAAAAATTAGTCCCACCAAAAAAGTCTTAACCTACATACATCATACTTAAAATGCACCGCAAAAACGCATGCTCTTTTATAAACATGTTTGAGCAATGATATGAATCTTGCTGATTTTTTTTCCATTTAGTATCAATTTATATCAAGTTGTAGCTTTGAAATATTTCTAAACCTAATCTACGCATCTTCATCCAATCGATTAAGAGTTGAAGGCATTCCATGTTGTATGTGTGAGGCTGTTTGAAATTTATATATATCATTTATGAAAATGAATAATATTTAAATCTAAATCAGCAAGTGAATCTAACATTTCATAAAAAATAACGTGGAATTCGTCGTAGAAAAACATACCTTTTTACACACACAAGATTTTGTTTGTATATATTTTAAAAAACGAGATTTTTTTCCTTCAGTCTGCTTCTATTGACCGCAATAGCTAAGTGGTCATGGCAGCAAAACTTTCGCCAACGAAGTTCGTGTCTTATTTTCTTTACAAACCCGTCGTGTAAAAGGTCGATGCGAGTTAAATTCGTCATGACAGTTATACGTTGGCGTGGCGTAACTGAGAAAAGGGAGGTGACAACTCAAATGAGCTGAGGGGTGTTCAAAAGGGAGTGCTTCGTTTTCCTGGATCGTGGAAAATTTATGAGATATACTTATGGTTAAAGGGCAGAAATAGGACGCCAAAAGTGTTCACAAAAAGATTTAAGCCAAAATTTATAAACTGGAAATAAATGCAGTTCGATTATAGGTGTCTACTCATTAGTTAACTCATTATTTCTAATTAGTTAATTCTGCTGTGATAAACTATTTTATAAAAACGTCATGAGTTCCTCGTAGGCTATCTAGATATCAATTTTTACATATTCCTCATCAGCGGTCACCAATCTTTAAAATTTCTTGGATCACTAAATGTATAATTTAATATTTGGCAGACCAATAATATGATGAACCAATATATTGCGGACCACTGTAACTATATTGTCATTTATTTACATCCCTCTTTACATTTCCAGTCCATATAATTGAAAATGAACTTCACGTAAAGAGAGAGCAAGAAAAGACCGGCAACGCAAAGCGATATCAACAAAATAAAGTGTTATTTGCCAGCTTACCACAGTTGACCACACTCACTTTCAGATGTCGCTTGAAACACTTTGAAAGTAAAGTAGTTAAAAATTCACTAAAAAAGCCATAATGTAAAAAGTATAAGGCATACTCCATAATGTATTTTATTACTCGTCATTTTTTAAACTGGAACTTCATAAAAATACAAATAACGTCCCAATTTTTCAACGGACTATTACAAATTTTTCACAGACCACCGGTTGGTGACCGTTACTCTAAATGATTTGATGGACAACGAAGACATCAATGTGACGTGTATGCAGTAAATATCTTTTCAGAGATATACAAAAGCGATTAAACTTGTCAATGATCTTCATTTTTAAGAAATACTAGTAGTTATACCTGTTCTTCACACGGGTGAATTGAAAATTTAAACCATACGGATTGTGGGTTAAAGAAGTTTTTAATGAGTTAATTTTACATGAATTGCAAATTAAACGAAAAAAAGCTTTTTGCATATCTCAGCTGAACAAAAAAATCCATAGATCTAATAGATGATATAAATTTTTTTTTTATTTATAACGCCCCGTAACTCTTTTGTGGGTCGATTTTTGAAAACACCTTCCTTCTGCTCAGCAAAATTAATACATTGTTTCAAATTTTGTGTAATAAACGTTAAAAATAGTGCAAATAATTTATGTTTGGATGTGTAATATGTTAATATTACTTTCTGTTGCATTTATTTTCTGTTAAAATTGTAATATTCGCAAACAACGCCGTTCCTTATATTAAAATGGCGATTCAATGGAAGCATAGCGAAATGTTGGTAATAGAGCCTAGTTGGCATAATTTTTGGCGACCTTGTTGGCAACTTGGGGATTTTTTGAGCAAAGCAGATATTGATATGTTGTAGTGCCACCTCATGGGGAGCTGCAACAAAGAGGATAACACAAAGACCTTCTCCACAAAAATATAAATATACATGTCAATTTTCATAGTGATCGGTAGAACGGTGTTGGAGTGATGCGATTTCATATATACAAACATCCATTTATATATATACAGCGTGTCCCGAAAATAGTGCACAAACTCTGCACATCTAGATTCCTCGTTGGAAGTACATAAAAAATACAAGAAAATTGTAACTGTACGATCCACATAGTTTACAAGAAAAATGCGAAAAACAATATTTGACGTCACAGCTATTATAAGAGGAAAAGGAAACACCTTATTGGAAACATCAATAAAAGTGTTTGCAAGTATTTATAAGGACAGATGTTCAAAGTGTCCTCCACGCATATCGAGACAGGTTTGAGCACGCCATGGAATGGACGAGTGCACATGTAGCAGCAGTGTGCTGTCCACTGAAGTACAAGCAACTAGCACACGAACCACTAAATCCGTTTGTGAAGTCACTACGTCTCGATACACCAATTCCTTGAGATGATCCCATAGGGAAAAAAATTAACGATGTGAGATCTAGCGATCGTGGCGGCCATAGAACTGGACATCCATGTTCGATTCAGTCGTCGGGGTATGCCTACATCCAGCCAATCACGTGCAGGAGCGCAGAAATGCGCCGGAGCCACATCATGCATAATCATTTACCGTATTTTTCTCTTAAACTATGGATTGTACGTACAATCCATAGTTTTTTATGGGAATCAATTTTACAATCCATAGGGAATTTTTTATGTACTTCCTGCGAGGAATTTGGCTGTGCAATTTTTGAGACAACCCGTATAATATTAGACACAATCTTTTGAACAATGTATCATTTAAGGTGATTGCGTATATACCTACTTACCTTACCTTACCGTTTTTCATCTACATAAGGCATTTTTTTTATTTCAAAATCTTATAGTTTGAACATTTTTCTTTCCAAAACAGTTTTTCTTTTTCCTTTACGCGAAATAGAAATAAAGCTATAGTGATTTTAAAAAACATCTCTCGATGCAGAAGGTCAGTAAGATAAAACTTTAAATGAGTTTTTCTCAAAATTATGTTTTTAAAACAAACTCTTTACTAGATACATGATATCTTAAGAACCAAACCAGATAACGTTTTGAAATTGTGTGGGAATGTTTATTATACTAATTTTTTCATAAAGTGGACCATAAGTTTTGTAGTAGGTTAAACATTTTTTCATTTAGGGTAGTTTTTATAAAGAAAAACACTTTAAAAATATCAAAATTTTCTTATTATCATGTATATGTAATTTTTTTGTATTTTAATATTTATCTTAAATTTTGGTTTATTTTGACGAGCACCATAATATATATGTTATGTATAAAGAAAATTATGTTAATTGTATTAGAAATTTTTATACAGTGTTACCCGTTTTAGTAAAAATTTGGTAAACTTTCCTTGAAAACAACCAATTTTTCTAAAAGTACAAAATTTATTTAAAATTTTGTATGCATTTATATATATTTCTTTTTTATATTTTTCTTCCTAAAAATACTCAATTTGTTTCAAAAATTTGATTTTATAAAAAAATTGGATTCGAAGGTAGGCAGTCACCTTAAAAAGTATTTTCATTTAAGAAAGAAGGTTGTGAAAAGTGAATGACTTGCAGTGGGGATAGTATATTCCAGAAGGTAACATTAAAAGTCGATTAATCCAGGAATTTTTCATGAAAATAGCGATGAGTGAACTTTTAATAATACAGTACCTCTGAGTTTAAGAAGCAGCATTAATCACTACTTGAGCGGAAAGATACAGTTGCTGATACAACAAATACGGATATTAACAGTTAAGAAACTTTGTATCTCTCTCTCTGTCTCTTTCTGCACTTATATACCCACACATCCTCACCAGTTAAATAATGCGCGCGCGCTTTTTTAGATCAGGAAACAGAGACAATTTTTTGAAGTTCTAAGAACCTAAAATATAACTTTTTTTTTTCAAAAAATGTAATTTTCTTTAAAACAAAAGTAAGTAAGTTTCTCTTTTTCAACGAAAAAGGAACAATCTGCCTTGAAACAAAACAAAAAAAATTGCGGCGATTTTTTTATGGAAATAGAACATCAGACTTTTTTGCTGGAATAAAAAAAGACGTTTTACGTAAAAATGAAAAAGCTATCCAATCTGAGAGAGAGAAGAAATTTTAGAAAACTTTTACCTTACACAAATCCAATAAATCTTTTTCTTTAAAAAGAAAGATATCACTTCGAATTTTTATATTTTCTAAAACAAAGGAGTTCGCGTGCGTATAATTTTTTTTTTAAAATTTAGTACTCACAAATAAAAGCGCAAAACCGCGTCTGTAATCCCCTCAATTAAGAAGTTGTTATAAGGCCCGCATTTCTTAAAAAATTAATCGAAAAACATCATAAATTTTTGAATGTATTTGGTGTACTACATGTAACAAGTGATGCTTAAAAATAATTACGTTTACTCAAATTATGTATTCAATTGGTTCAAATTGGATGTGTAAATATTACTAATTTTTAAGTTGCTTATTTTTAAGAATATTTTACTAATGTAAAAGTTTATTGAAATTTTATGCGTTATATAAATGCTATCCAGAAGTGGAAAAAGAATATATTGTTCCGTTACCTCTCCTCATGTTGTTTGAGATATTTCTGATTACTGAGTTCCCCGTGAGAATTCAAACGCAGCGTCGGTGGAGAAAACATTGAATCTAACCCAAAATGATGACAAACAAAACTATGAACAATTTGCTTTTATTAAATTAAACCAGTGTTTCTTAAACTGTAGGGGCAACCTCGTAGGGGGGCGTGATAAATCTACGAGGGGGACACGAACATATTGAAAAGTCGAAAGCAAAAGATTATATTTAAGAAAATTATTAATTTATTGAAAGTAAACAAACAAAATACATTCTGACATAATAAAAAAATAGAATACATATTTACACAGATAAAATACACTTATTAATGTATCAGAATTGCACAATGTATTTTACAATTAATTTAACAATATTAAGTTAAGAACAAGTTTAAAAATGACCAGTGACTATATGAGCTTGTCATATATATAAATTATATACACAATTAACACTTATCTTGAGGATTTTTACGGTTTATAATTATTCCCTTAGCTGCCCGTTAAAAGTTATGCGATTCGCCCCCTCCATGCCACCACTTTCTCTTAATCGCGCGTTATGTGATTGTTTGGAAGGGGGTGGAGAAAAGGAATAAAAAAAATAATCGCATCCTCTGAAATAAGCAAATCCTTTGCAAACACTGTGAAGGTTCTTTTATTGCATTCTAAAGACTGAAGAATCATCTTAAGGATAGCAGTGCACAGAAAAAATCGTCCTTCGGAAAGACGCATATATACGTATGGGACAATTAACGCTTTGGCTAAGCAAGATGTTTATATACGTCGTTTGCACTTAAGAGGTTTAAGTTGTATTGTAGCTTTAACGTCAAAGTATAGTATTATTGAATTCAATACATTGCTGTTGTATGGAAGAGGCGGTGGTGAAATATATGATTGTAAAGGGTGTTTTTTTAGAGGTATAGAACTTTTAATTGCAATAAAACAACGATGTATTATTCGAGTGACATGAATTTTTTTTATTCGAAAGATAATCTTGTGGCATTACATTTTAAATATGATCTCTGGCATATGACTGCCACGGCTGGCTCGGATGTAGTCCAATCTGGACGTCCAATTTTCGATGACTTTTTCCAACATTTGTGGCCGTATATCGGCAATAACAGGGCGAATGTTGTCTTCCAAAAGGTCAAGCGTTTGTGGCTTATCCGCATAGACCAATGACTTTACATAGCCCCACAGAAAATAGTCTCAAGATGTTAAATCACAAGATCTTGGAGGCCAATTCACAGGTCGAAAACGTGAAATTAGGCGGTCACCAAACGTGTCTTTCAATAAATCGATTGTGGCACGAGCTGTGTGACATGTTGCGCCGTCTTGTTGGAACCACAGCTCCTGGACATCATGATTGTTCAATTCAGGAATGAAAAAGTTAGTAATCATGGCTCTATACCGATCACCATTGACTGTAACGTTGTGGCCTTCATCATTTTTGAAGAAGTACGGACCAATGATTCCACCAGCCCATAAAGCACACCAAACAGTCAGTTTTTCTGGATGTAACGGTGTTTCGACATACACTTGTGGATTAGCTTCACTCCAAATGCGGCAGTTTTGTTGGTTGACGTAGCCATTCAACCAGAAGTGCGCTTCATCGCTAAACAAAATTCGCTTATGAAAATCGGGAACAACGGCAATCTCGTTTTGGGCCCATTCGACGAACCTACGCCTTGCTTGATGATCGTTTTGATAAATTGCCAAACCAAACTGAGAATAAATCACTTGACAGCTGTTAAATCGGTCGCCATCTTGGAAAGTAATGCCAACTTAAACTTCTATACCTGGGAAAAAAACACTCTTTATATTGGGTCGCAAATATTTAAATTTTGAAAAGCACTGAGTTAAGCACTAGAGATAACTACGCGATATGCAGGCAAGACAAACTAAAGGGCAAGAACCATTTTGTGTTTATCTGAATGAAATACTACCCAGTGGGCTAAATCTTCCTTAATATTGCAGCGTAAAAGTGCCTACTACAATACGGTTTCTGGCAAGAATTATAGTGGCAATATACCGTCTACAAGCATTTACCGTTATCTGTAATTGCCTACTTCATTGGCTATTAGTATGTTATTCGGTAATGACATTCTTTAGTGGTGCGGTGTTGTTCTAACTTAATGTGCCAATTTGGCAGGATGGAAGCAACCCCGAATTAAGATAGGATAGAATCCGCGAATAGCACATTGTTGCAATATATATATATATATATATATATATATATATATATATATATATATATATATATATATATATATATATATATATATATATATATATATATATATATATACAGTGTGTATCAGTTCAATGGTTACAAATTTTCGGGACAGATAGATTGGTCGGATTTCCGAGAGTAGCAGTGACGACATGAAACACAAGAAAAATAGGGCACGAATAAGAGGAGAAAACTTGTTTATTGTTCTTTGTACAGTGATAAATGGCGCTATGTCACTGTACTGTCATCGAAGCCGAAGCATTCGCTGACAGTGCATGCTGCCGCACTCGCTGTGAAGCTACACATTTTTCTTGCCAACAGAATGGAAGCAGATTGGAAAGTTATACGAACGCTGCGCTCGCTGATATGCATTTGGCTAGCCGCGCAGCGTTACTCCAGAAAGAAAACTCCCAGTCACGCTTTCTTTGTACGCTTGCACCAGATTGTCATGCAGCGTATTTTTCATGTGATACAGCATTGGATACAGGGATCTGGTACAGAACAATCCAGATGCTAGTACGCGGGCTGTTGCCAGTCAAGTCAGGACTCAATGCGTCAGCAATTTGAGGCCTCATCACGTTCCGGGGTCGCAATTTAAAACATCTACTTTGATGACTATCGTTATCACTTTAATGTTCCTCTTAGTACTTTGCTATACTAAGGATAATAAACATGTTTCCTCCTCTTATTCGTGCCCTGCCTTTCTTCTGTTTTATGTGTCGTCACTACGGTTCCAAGGACAAATTTCCAATCCCTGCTTTCTCATCGTCTAAGTTTACTCTGTCTGCCATGAAAGTTGTAATTAGGGGCGCACACACGAATCTTTCGAGGGTCGGAAGTGCACCAATCTATTTTTTTTTTGTTATAATCTATTTCCGAGAACAAAGAGCAGTAAAAAATGATTATTGAATAAATAATTAGTATTAATTAATAAAATAACCAATACTTCATTAAATTTTGCGTTATATATACATACACTGGTGTGCAAAAATTATGGACGAGACGGTTTTTTCAATTAAACTTTGTACAAAAGCTTTCCAAATCAACACATTTAATACCGTAAGAACCCCAATACGTAAGGACATGTGTAATGTAAGCAACACTTACTAAAAGAGAAATCAGAGGGATAAAAAGAAGCTTGATTGAAAAAGCAGCATGGAGCGCAATGCGACTGAAGGCCGAAACATCCCTGTGATGGGTGTCCAGCAAGAAACATCCGGTCTTTAGTAGGGGATATGATCTCCCCTGACTGCTAGGCAGATTTCACAGCGTCTGCCCATGCTGAGAATGAGGGTGTCAATGAGTTGTTGAGGCATTGCTGCCCATTCGTCTTGCAGCGCCAATCGAAGCTCCCGAATCGTTACTGATGGTAAGGTACGAGCTGCCAAGCGTCTGCCTAGAAAATCCCATACATGCTCGATGGGATTGAGATCCAGAGATCGTGCTGGCCAATCCATACGTTCAATACCCTCACTCTCTAAGAGCTGTTCGGCAGCTACTGTGCGATGACATGGTGATTTGTCGTCCATGAAAAGGAACTGCAGACCCATAGCGCCTCTAAAAAGACGCACATATGGAAGAAGAATCTCGTTACAATAACGGGTCCCGTTGACTGAACCTGCGTCGAAGATGTGAAGGTCTGTACGACTACCAAGCATGATGCCTCCCCAAACGAGAACACCGCGACCTCCATACCTGTCCCTTTCAATGATGTTCGAGGGATGATTGCGGCTTCCCCGCTCTCTCCAGATGAGTATGCGATGAGAATCGCTACTCAAACTGAATCTGCTCTCATCTGTAAAGAGTACTCGTCCCCATTCATTGTCTCTCCAATTCCGGTGTTCCCGGCACCACAGAGAACGCCTTCTCCGATGGGCAGGCGTTAAAGGTACACACCGTACAGGGCGTCGTGAAAAAGACCACCACCGTGCAGTCTTCTGGCCACGGTAAAACGCGATATCGGTCGTCCAGTCGCCTGTGTCGTGTGTCTAGCGATTTCTCCCGCTGTCTGCCGCCTGTTTCTTCTGGCCTGTAAGACAATGTACCGGTCATCTGCGGGTGTGGTTCCTCGGGTGTGACCACTACTGAACCCCCGGATAGCTGTTCCTGTAGTTTGAAATTGTCTCCAAAGTCATGAAACGTTGCTGTGAGCAATTCCGAACTCTGCAGCCACACTTGTCACACTGCGGCCTTCCTCCAACTTCCCAATGATTCCACCTCGGGTAAAAACATCCAGATGTCGTCTAACAGATTGATTATTCGCCATTTCTCGCTGAAGCAGCAACTCGGTGTGATTTTAACTGCTATACGGCGTGCAATCTCTTTGCCAGAAATACTGATCTTACACCGACAACATGCTTTATACTGCTCAGACACTCCCCCATTATGTCTGCCTGCATATCTGCGCATGTGCTACATTACATCACCTTACTTAATCTCCTGATTGGTCTTTCTGTCCGCTCTGCCTCTTCGTTCAGCTGATATGCTAATTTTTCGACTTCGTCCTTAATTTTTGCACACCAGTGTAGTATTATAATCAATCGAAAAAAATCAAGGGCTATGGGGGGCTCTGGTCACGGGAGCCCCCTTTTTGTGTGGACAATGGGTTGTACTAATACACCCTATATATATATATATATATATATATATATATATATATATATATATATATATATATATATATATATATAGTCTAATCCTCTACAAACAAGAGATAAACTTTCATCAATCACATTCGAGAAAAACACATACAGTAGAAGAAACATCATACAATGAAGGACACATTAACAGCCGAGATTAAAAATTAAAAAATGGATGCTGCAGTGTTATAAACATTGCTGACTTAGTACAGCTAATATATAAAATAATTTATATAAAAGTGGGGTTGAACATGTTTTTTGGCCAGCCAACTTTCCCCCTTTATGTAAATAATACTGAGCAAAAACCTATTGAAAGTAATGGATAGGAACGTATAAATCAATTACAAGATAGACGTAACTTACCTAAAAATTGCACTAGAAAATGCAGAAGCCCGCGCTAAATATGAGTGCAATAAATAAGTTCCTGCCAGATTCTGGACCCTAATGCAGATTCAAAGCATGTGAATGGCTGAAATGTAGCACTTAACAAAAGTATAAAAAGAATAGAAACAAAAATTAATAAGAGAGTTACAAATTATCTAGAGTATATATGAATTAAATAATAAGTAACTCTAACTAATATTAGGATATGGAGGTAACTATAACTATGAAATATGTAAATTTATAGTATTAAACTATTATTAATCTAAGAATTTTTAATCCTTACAATTTTGAATAGCTTTATTCATATAACTATTAATAAAATTAATTGGATATTTCTGATTTAAGCAATATTTAGCAAAATGTTTATAGTTATTTATTATTTCTGATTTTTTTACACCAGAAATTTATTGCGTTGTATATAATTAATAACAATAATATAATTAATACCAATATATATATATATATATATATATATACTAGAGGACCGACTGACGTTGTCCTGTACACACATCTTAAATTCAAAATAAAAGATTTTTTAATATTTGATACTGCGATCGTAGCGCACTCTGCCGGATCCAATGTAAAATATTCCAAGATCAACAATTTATAAATAAAGAACTATATAAATAAACATATCTAAACAGAATTATAAATCTAAACCATTCTCGAGTCCACTGGAACAGACAAAAACTTTCATCAAAGTCGGTCCAGCCGTTTAGGAGGAGTTCAGTTACATACACACGCACAGAAGAATTACATATATAAAGTTTATTTGAAAAGATATTAGTTAAAAGATATATATTAGTTAAAAATGTTAAAAAAAGGGAATCATCTGCATTTTCGTAACAATAAAGACCGGGTTTGGCCAGTTTGGCTGAAAAAACAATTTTCGATGCCAACTTACGTCTTTTTCAATTCCTACTATTAGCCCACGATCTCTATACATATTTTATTTGTTTGTTTGTTTATTTATTTATTTATCTTGGGGGAATTTTCAATCGTTAATAAAATACATTTTAAAGCGCTCAATTGAGCTGAAATGTAATGTACATGATTATTTTGGATGACAATACTATAATTTAATTATAATTAATAAAAATTCAATGGTTAAAACTAATTATTTAAAAAATTACAAATACAGCCACGTTGGCGACTTAGCAACCCTTTTGGCGACTTATGTCAAAATTTGAAAAGGTTTATTTCTCACGTGTTAAAGCATTCAGTCGAAAGGAAATTTTATATACACGATTGTTTTGGATGACAATATGATACTTTAATGATAATTAATAAAAATTAATTACCACTTAATGTTGTGATTCTGTCATATGTATATACATATTTATATTAATTGCAACTATTTAATAAAAATTAGCTAAAATAAATTTTTTCTTGGTTGATCTAAGTAGGAATTGATTTTAAATTTTTTTTATATTACTTGTGTGTTTATAATAATAGCGTTGTTACAACAATGCAGGTGAACGTTGAGTTGTATTTTTTGAATGTTTTTAATTAATATCTTTTTAACTAATTTTGCGATATCGGACCGAATTGTAAATCTAAACCATTCTCGAATTTACTTGAACACACACAAAAAATTTCATCAAAATCGGTCCAGCCGTTTAGGAGGAGTTTAGTGACAAACACACGCCCAGAAGATTTTTATATATAAAGGTATATATATATATATTTCTAAGTTACCCACAAACAAATTCTAATGTGTGTTGTGTACGTTTTGTTAATTTTGTGTGTCTGTGTTTGTACTTGGTTTACGAGTATGTGTGTTGTGTTTGTTGCTTTTGATTCGTAACTCTTAATCATTATACTATCATAACTCTATTCATTTCAGAAGAATATTGGTATTGCTAGCATTCCTTTGTCACGCATTGTTTGACAGCACTCAAAACGGATATGTTTTTCATTTACATTAAGTGAAGTTATTGATTTTATTGGTATCATTCATGATATGGCAAAAACACTACCTTTTACTTACTGTAAAATTTTGTTTCATTTCGTTGTATACGGTGCTTGAGTTACGAAATATTAATTAAATACGTTAACTCGCATTACCAACGTTAAAATAAAATAAGTAATATAAAAAAAATTCAAGTTGATTCCTACCTAGGTTAACAAAGAAAAATGTTATTTTTGAAACTTTTTTATTAAATAATTACAATTATTATAATTATGTATATACATATGACAGAATCACACTACTAAGTGGCAAAACTGAAAGCGATTTTCCTTTCTATATAGGGTGTTGGACTATTATTTTTGTTTGTTACTATTTAGTCATTAATTAAATTTAATTATTCCATTAAAATAGTATAGAAAAGAAATCCCATTTTCAGAAATTTGGTCATCGCATATGGGGTTCGGACCCACGACTTCTGGATTAAAAGCCCAACGAGCTATCCACTGCGCTACTAGGACGAGCAAATTTCCTAACTAAAGGGTGTTTTTTAGAGGTATAGAACTTTAAATTGCAATGAAACAACGATGTATTATTCGATTGACATGAATTTTTTTTATTCGAAAGATAACCTTGTGGCATTACATTTTAAATATGATTTCTGGCACATGACTGCCACGGCTGGCTCGGATGTAGTCCAATCTGGACGTCTCCAATTTTCGATGACTTTTTCCAACATTTGTGGCCGTATATCGGCAATAACACGGCGGATGTTGTCTTCCAAATGGTCAAGCGTTTGTGGCTTATCCGCATAGACCAATGACTTTACATAGCCCCACAGAAAATAGTCTAGCGGTGTTAAATCACAAGATCTTGGAGGCCAATTCACAGGTCCAAAACGTGAAATTAGGCGGTCAGCAAACGTGTCTTTCAATAAATCGATTGTGGCACGAGCTGTGTGACATGTTGCGCCGTCTTGTTGGAACCACAGCTCCTGGACATCATGATTGTTCAATTCAGGAATGAAAAAGTTAGTAATCATTTCTCTATACCGATCACCATTGACTGTAACGTTGTGGCCTTCATCGTTTTTGAAGAAGGATTCCACCAGCCCATAAAGCGCACCAAACAGTGGATTAGCTTCACTCCAAATGCGGCAGTTTTGTTGGTTGACGTAGCCATTCAGCCAGAAGTGCGCTTCATCGCTAAATAAAATTCGCTTATGAAAATCGGGAACAACGGTAATCTCGTTTTGGGCGCCCATTCGACGAATCTACGCCTTGCTTGATGATCGTTTTGATGAATTGTGAAACCAAACTGAGAATAAATCACTTGACAGCTGTTAAATCGGTCGCCATCTTGGAAAGTAATGCCAACTTAAAACAGCCTGGAAAGAAACACTCTTTATATACACACATATACACTGGTGTGCAAAAATTAAGGACGAAGTCGAAAAATTAGCATAGCAGCTGAACGAAGAGGCAGAGCGGACAGAAAGACCAATCAGGAGATTAAGTAAGGTGATGTACGGTAGCACATGCGCAGATATGCAGGTAGACGTAATGGGGGAGTGTCTGATTAGTATAAAGCATGTTGTCGGTGTAAGATCAGTATTTCTGGCAAAGAGATTGCACGCCGTATAGCAGTTAAAATCACACCGAGTTGCTGCCTCAGCGAGAAATGGCGAATAATCAATCTGTTAGACGACATCTGGATGCTTTTACCCGAGGTCGAATCATTGGGAAGTTGGAGGAAGGCCGCAGTGTGACAAGTGTGGCTGCAGAGTTCGGAATTGCTCACAGCATCGTTTCACGACTTTGGAGACAATTTCAAACTACAGGAACAGCTATCCGGGGCTTCAGTAGTGGTCGTCCACGAGGAACCACACCCGCAGATGACCGGTACATGGTCTTACAGGCCAGAAGAAACAGGCGGCAGACAGCGGGAGAAATCGCTAGACAAACGACAAAGGCGACTGGACGACCGATATCGCGTTTTACCGTGGCAAGAAGACTGCACGGTGGTGGTCTGTTTGCACGACGCATTGTACGGTGTGTACCTTTAACGCCTGCCCATCGGAGAAGGCGTTCTCTGTGTGTGCCGGGAACACCGGAATTGGAGAGACAATGAATGGGGACGAGTATCTTTACAGATGAGAGCAGATTCAGTTTGAGTAGCGATTCTCATCGCATACTCATCTGGAGAGAGCGGGGAAGCCACAATCATCCCTCGAACATCATTGAAAGGGACAGGTATGGAGGTCGCGGTGTTCTCGTTTGGGGAGGCATCATGCTTGGTAGTCGTACAGACCTTCACATCTTCGACGCAGGTTCAGTCAACGGGACCCGTTATTGTAACGAGATTCTTCTTCCATATGTGCGTCTTTTTAGAGGCGCTATGGGTCTGCAGTTCCTTTTCATAGACGACAATGCACCATGTCATCGCACAGTAGCTGCCGAACAGCTCTTAGAGAGTGAGGATATTGAACGTATGGATTGACCGGCACGATCTCCGGATCTCAATCCTATCGAGCATGTATGGGATTTTCTAGGCAGACGCTTGGCAGCTCGTACCTTACCACCAGTAGCGATTCGGGAGCTTCGATTGGCGCTGCAAGACGAATGGGCACCAATGCCTCAACAACTCATTGACACCCTCATTCTCAGCATGGGCAGACGTTGTGAAACCTGCCTAGCAGTCAGGGGAGATCATATCCCCTACTAAAGACCGGATGTTTCTTGCTGGACACCCATCACAGGGATGTTTCGGCCTTCAGTCGCATTGCGCTCCATGCTACTTTCTCAATCAAGCTTCTTTTTATCCCTCTGATTTCTCTTTTAGTAAGTGTTGCTTACATTACACATGTCCTTACGTATTGGGGATTTTACGGTATTAAATGTGTTGATTTGGAAAGCTTTTGTACAAAGTTATATTGAAAAAACCGTCTCGTCCTTAATTTTTGCACACCAGTGTTTATGGCTTCTCTTCACTCCAACAGCGTTCAACCGATCCCTATGAAAATTGATATTGATATTTATTTTTAGTGGAGAAGGTTTTTGTACTATCCTCTTTGCTGCAGCTGCCCACCAGGTGGCACTATAGCATATCAACTTCGTCACCGTTGAATCAATCACCAAGTTGCCAACATGGTTGTCAAAAAGGATGCCAACTTGCCACTATCGTCAATATTTCGCTATGTTTCCATTGAATTTCCATTAGAATGTAAGGAACAGCGTTGCTTGCGAATATTACAATTTTAACATAAAATAAATGCAACAGAATGTGTTATTAACGTATTACACATCTAGATATAAATTATTTACTCTATTTTAAGCATTTATAACACAAAATTTGTAACAGTATGTTAATTTTGCTGAGCAGAGATCAGCTTAGGAAAGTGTTATCAAAAATCGACCCACAAGAGAGTTACGGGGGCGTTATAAATTTAAAAAAAATCCTTTTCATCAGCTATTAGACTTAAAATTTACGAATATGATTTTTGTGTTTAGCTGCGATATGCAAAAACCTTTTTTTTTGTTTAATTTGCAATTCACGTAAAATTAACTCATTAAAAACCTCTGTATCCTTCAATCTGTATTGTTTTAAGTTTTCATTCCACCCGTGCCAAGAACGTATTTTCCAGCTAGTATAATTATATTTTAAGAAGCTCATCAAGTTTACATAAAAAGTTGATCACACAGATATGAATATAATGGGCTTGGAATTATTTTGAGGATTTTGTGCATTCAATATTCACAAAAAAAAATTCTTTTAAAAAGAGATAAGAGAGAACATCTTGATTCATTCAGAAATTCTAAGCCCATCGCTTCTTCCGCTTAACTAACTCGCATCTTCTCTTCCTTATCGATTTTTAGCAAACCGGCATTGACCGAAGCAGCAGTGTGCGGCAATTACAGCAGACAAAGAAAGAAGGAACTGTTTTCTCAGCGAAGCGATGATTTTTCTCTTTTTCATAAATCGTAAATTCTTTCTTCATTCATGTTGAAACAAGAAAGGTTAAATAAGAATGACAGAAATAATGTTGTGGAGGTTGAAAGACTTAAGGGAAAGACTTTGAATAATAATAGTAATAAAAAAAGAACTTTTCGTACGTTTTTCACGCCATGTGTGAAAGACACTGAATGTTAACAAAACTGGCGAAGCTGATTATTTAGCAGCCATTCAGAGTTTTTCCACCGACATTCTATTTTTAAACATCGAAGACGTTCTCTCTTTTTTTTTTTGTTCCTGACAATGACGGAGTGTGAGAGCGAAATCATTAGAAAGTGTTACGAGAGACTGGGTTGTGTTCGAATGTAAAAATAGAAAGGAAGATCCACAGAAGCACGCCCTAAGAGAGTAGTGTCGGGTGGAATGCTTAAATAGAGAACGTTTGATTTTATCGGTAATCTCTTATAAATAGGGTTTCGAACTTGCTTAGGTAGAAGCGCGTTTGGTAAAAATACTTTCAACACACATTTTATTCTTTTGTATTATGAAGGCGAATTTTTTCTCTGTTTTGGAAAATGTCGCGTTTCCTCGTAAAACGTCTTTTGATCACTTATTGCAGATTCGTGGAAATGTCAAATTTGAGAAAAATATCTTAATTCTCAGTTATCCCCATAACCACAAGAGCAGTATGCTGCCTGGCAGCAAAACTACGCCTTCACTATAAAGAAACTATCAAATATTTCCCTATTTTAATCAGAAATTTTGAATTTTTTTTTTACTCGGTAAAGCAGCATTTCTCAAACTGTGGGCGTAATAACTGTATGAAGGAGAGCATATTGTAAAGTCGAAAAAAAAAAAGATTTTTAAAAAAATATATTCATTCACTGAAAGTAAGCAAACAAAATATAAAATACACACTTACACTGATATAATAAATACTCTTATAAATGTATCAGTTCTACGCAATATGTTTTATAATTAATGTTGTTGTTGCGACTTATGCCACCTGCCTGACGAAGTCAGGTCGAGGCCAGCGAAATTCATCGCGGCTAAGGGCTGGAATTTACGCCTGTTGTTATCCTTGAGCACCATGCAGGTGACAGTACGTTTTTGCACGGTTCCACCCCAATTTAGAGGGAGGAAACCCTGGGTGGCCTCCCCCTTCCACCAACCACACCAAAGGACTTGCGGCTCGATGGCTGTTTAGAGTACCCCATGCCGCAAAGGCACTATATATTTACAAGCATCTATGTCTTCTCCGGGATTCGAACCCAGTCCCTACGGCACCGCAGTCAGCGTCGCTAACCACTATACCGGTTGGGTGATATAATTAATGTAACAATACTAAGTAAAGAACCAGTTTAATAATTACCAGTGAACCTATCGGCTTATGTAGATAAAACTTTTACGAAAATTAACACTAATTTTGATAATTTGCAAGGTTTATAAGTAATCCCTTAACTGCCGATTAAAAGTTACGTGGTTCGCTTCCCCATGCCACGTAGGGTACACGTATGTGATGTGTTGGGGGGTGCGAAAAGTAATAAGTAGGTAAAACCTTCTCTGAAATAAATAAAAGCCCTTCGCAAACACTCTCAAAGTCCTTTTAATGCATTCCAAAGTCTTTGGAAATTATTTATGGATAGCAGTTTGTGACAAATCTATACGGAACTTTATCACTAACCTTCTGAGTCGTCTTTTTTAGGGAAATTTAATTCCCTACTTATTTCCAATCAGCTCCAAAAAGAGGACTGGATTCCTTGTTATGCAGATTAGATAAGGTATTTAAGTCAAACGGATTAGTAAAGATATAGCAGTAGGGGAGAGAGATTGAAGTAGAAAGTTATAATAGTGAAGTTAGATTTATAATTGAAGATTTCTTGGTGGATAATTTAATCTCAGGAAGAGTTGAGAATCAGTGTGGTAAATATTGATTTATGATTAAAGTCTCTTTATATTAGGAGTGAGATTAAAGTTAAATGTTCAATAGGAACATTATAGAATATAATTCTGGGATATCTTATAGTGGTAATCTCTGCGTGATCGATATTCTAATTGTAAATTAATTATTAAATATTTAAGTTAATTTAAAAGAAAGTCCCTTTTTAAACCTCATATAGCTAATTCTATTTATTTGTTATTAAAAGTATTTGATTCTATTTGGGAATGATAACCAAATAAAGAAAGTTATTTATAAAAATGGCTACTGGTTCTTATATGACTCCAATTTATTCTCGTTCTCAAAGTGAGGTCCAAGGGGACCTTCACAAGTTCACTGAGACGATCGTACTTCTGAGAAACGTATGTATACGTCCGGGAAAATTAACACTTTGACTGAGTGAGGCGTTTATATACGCCGGTGGCACTCAAGAGGTTTTAAGTAATATTGTAGCTTTTGCGTCCAAGTATAGATTGATTTCAGTACATTGTTTTGTATGGAGGGTGGCGTGATGAAAATTATGATTGAATATTGGGTCGCAAATGTTGAAAGTTTGAGGAGCACTGCGGCAAAAGCGTATTTTAGGGGTGGAAGCGCGTTTATAATGTCATGAGTCCGTAACCATAACCCATAGACCACCGCGGCGTCGACAGTTCCATACAGAACGGGAAGCACAACTTCAGGAAACCAACAACAAAAGACTGAATATCCTGAAGCGCCCGTTTGTACGAAAGTTTCATGAATTTCATGAACCAGTTCATCACACAGCTGATGGTTGGTTGTTTCTTCATGTCTTAATGCATTTTACACCTTTGTTCTGTCTGCGTATCGAACAATCAAACTCATTTTCTGATCAATCCCTCATTCATAGCTTCACAAATGTTCTCTTGTGGCAGCGGTTCTTAAACTTTAAATCACGCCACGATACCTCTTTATATATCAGCTCGACATCGTGATCCCCCGAGATTTTGAACACTCCACCCCGATTCTCAACACATGACTGAGTGATTTAAAGATTCCTGTATAATCCTGAGGTTGCCTCTGCTACTTAGGCAGCCTTTTTTTTATAAACACTTCTTTTTTTCTTTATCGAAACTTTTAACATCTAATTAAAAGTATATGGTGTAGTAATGGCTATATATATATATGTGGTTACCAACTATATAGAAAACTTAACTGATATTCTTCATTGAAATACATATTCCAGTAAAGTTTTTTCATTGGAGACGGTTTAGTGATGTAGTCTAGGATGGCACAACTTTCAATTTTTCCACGAGGTCTTTCATAGTATGTAATAGATAGAAAACTTAACATTAAATGACAACATTTTGCGGTCCGATTAGAAAAGTGCTGGGGACCTTCCGAGGTCCGCGGACCACAGTTTAAAAACCACTGTCATGTGGATATTCTAAAAGTGAATTACAGATCGAATTTAAGTGTGCTACATTTTCTGAATTATTCAAATTCCACAGTGCAATATTGAAACATATCAGACTTTAACTATACGGACGGTTTATATTATTATTATTACGAAACATTCTTTAATCGTTGCGGACGGGATACCGCATAAGCAAATTAGTTCCGCCGTCTATCGGGTGGGGTAATTTTTACAGAAGGGAATTTACTTTCAGAATAACCCTCGTGATTTTCGATAACTAAAGCTTGTAAGCTCATCCTATTTTAATGGATGTAGTCGTTTACGGAATAAATAACAATAAACGTGAAAACTTATATGTAATACATATCCTCCCACGCAACAACGGAAAAGCGAGTGTTGTCTGGCCTTGTCGATTTGTTTAGTCGGCGTCAGTTAGCCTGAGAATTATAAATAGTTTTCTTTTATTCGACTAATTCCCTTCAAGAACTCTCAGTTTTGAGAAATGCAGCAAAAGAATTCTTTCTCATTTGAGGTAAACTTAACTATTTATATGAAAATGAAGTTCACACACACAATAATTTCTTCTATTCACGTTATAATAACGACGCTAATTTATGTTCTCACCATGAACAGCATTTTGTATTGCAACTTGAAGAGATGCAGATTACGTCAGTTTTTAGGGAATTTGTATACATACTTTTCGTAAAGCACCGTAGTCTTGTCAAAAAACTAATGAAAAAGAATATATTAAAATGTAATTCTATTAATTAAAAAGAAAGCCCCTCACAGGATTGCTCGCCAAAAAATTAGGCATCTTAAATGGGAAATTCCCCCTTCCTCAAATTTAATGACCTTGCTTATTTTTCCCCCGATCCGTATAATAATCTTCTGGCAGGGGGAGGGATGAATTTTTTTTTTGAAAGAGGTCAAAAACACATCCATTTAGACGGAAAAAAATTGAAAAATTAAAGGCTGCTTGGAAGAAAGTTATAAAAATATGTTGGCATCCTCGTTGGGGAAATTCTGATTTTTAACCCCTTGCTGCGCATTTCCACGGTTATGTATATTTTCTGACTTTTTAGCTGTGCAGCCCATTCTGTTCCTGTTTATGTTTTCACTTATGCTTTTTTATCACATTTTGAGGATCTAAGTCTATATTTTAAAATAAAAACTATTTTACACAACAATTTTTTGAATATTTAAACTTTAAAATGTAGATTTAATATGTAGATTTGAAATACGTAATGAAACAATGCGCAATTTTTGAACCTACTTTAATAAAATAGCTACGCAGCGAGAGGATTGAGCAGGAATGCCGAGTTGGCGACCTACTTAAAAAAAACTTTCATTAATTATCATTCTTGTTATCTGCTGTTTAAATTATATGGCATAATAAACCGTGTGCTCTGAGGTTTTCGAAAAAATTTAAGCATTTCGCGGTGCTCACCCAGCTTTATATTTCCCTTGAAGTTTTTATTTTTCAAAATGCTTGAGAAACTTTTGCTCTCTTGTATCTTACGTTTTAATGTAGAATACATTTGTTGAGACAATTTGTAAAGAAAATTCTTCTTTAGTTTCTGTAGACACAAGAGCTTATTAAAGTTCATGATTGCAATGAATTATCATGTAACTCACGCGACTATAAAATGTACAGCAAGAATATATTATTAAATTATTTATATTGAGCTTTATCCCGTACGTTTACCCTCAAATCTGTGACGTGTGTATGGAACAGTGTTTCGGGTAACCATAATTTTGCGTAAACAGCTTTTCGGGTATTTCGGGTACGGAAATACGTTACAGAAACATGCCGTACGTTCAGTACACAACAATCACGTAACAGATGCAATTAAATATTTTCCGTTCGATTCAAAATTAGTATTATTTGGTTACTTATTGCTGTACAGTACGCAAAAGATGAAAACACAGACCCACATTTTTGGATTGGAAGCGTTTAAATTTGTATTAATGTCGCCATTTGAAGCTACATTATGAAGCTACATTATGAAGTGGCTCGCATGATAAAAAAATCATGCGAGCCACTTCCAACTTTCCCTAAAAAAAAAAGTAAAAAAATGTTCTTTATAGGCGTAAGCTTATTAAGTAATGTTTACTCAAATGGAACATTTTTTATGCAAGGAACATTTTTTATGCAGAGAAATTAGGAGAAATTTGCATGTAAAAATCTGCGTTTTTTTTTAATCATCGTCAAAATCTTAAAATCTAGTGCTGAATGAATCCTACGGAATGGATATTAAATTCTTAAATCTATCATAGCTCGGAGTATTATTAACTAGGATGCAGCAGAACGTCGTTTATCCGAACGTTTATTATCCGGAGCGTCAAATATCCAGACCATTTTTTTTTTGCCGGATCAGAGATTGTGACTTCCGTGCAAGAATCCGACCCTGTCGACACTGAAACGAATAAAAACGAGGACAAAACAACAGCGAAACTAGAAAGGGTCCATCAAATGCTGACGCGTTTCCTGCGTTAGAGACAGCTATGGAGTGGTACGAACAACAATCAGAGTGCTGTCCTACTCAACTACTGCTGCTCAAGAGAATCGGAGACCTTGCAGCGAAAAAACGAAGGTGTACAATGGTACAGAGAAGCCTAAGGGATTATTTTCCAGAATAAAGGTAAAATTACGACATTTTACACATGTTTTGCCTTTTCTTCAAGCACGTTTCCCGCACGGGATGATTTTCAAAATTTGTATAGTGTCCGATTTCATGTACTGCATGGATCGCATTCGGTTATCCGATCCATCTCTTATACGAACGGTGTCCGGTCTCAATTGATTCGGATAAACGACGTTCTACTGTGGATGGTTTCTGCATTAATGCGAAGTGTGTTCAACTTTTTTCTCCAAAATCGAGGCAAAAAAAGGCAAAACTTTTTTCACAAAATAATACAAATAGGGTCAATTAAGATAGAAAAAGTACAATCCTTCCTTATATAATTCTAAATTTAAATTATTTAAATGTCGCACAGCATCGGTAAGAGACGGGCTAAATCCCAAAGCCAATCTTCAGTCCTAAGTAGCAGCTCATTGCTTTCTTGCAAATATTTTAAAAAACCCTCCTCCTCACATTTCGAAATCCCACGAGTGCATTTCTTTTGGACACACAGAAATGAAGGAGTATTTTCTACACTATAATTTCCTACCATAATTCAGTTAAGCGTATTTTTACAATAATTGTTCATGGGTTTTTTTTTGTTTGAGACAACTACATTTCAACAAAACGGTTAAAAAATTGGTATTGATTATTATCGATTAAAATTTTTTTAATTTACCAAAAAGTCTTCGCGTGCCACCGCTATAATTCAGTCCAGCCACACTGTGGAACGCGTGTCGTGGGTTGACCCCCGCTGATTTAATTGATGTAAGAGTTATGATTGTTTATTTTTTAAATGAATACTGTGACTCAAAAATGCATTCTTAGAAAGTTATTTTAATTAAATTGGAATTATGATTTTATATCTGAAAAAATGTTCCAAATTAGAGGGTCCTATTCTAATATTAACCGAAAACAGCCAAAATCAAAGAAAGGTTCATCTTTACGCACAGATTCAATCAAACAACATTTATTTTTCATTTTCAAATCTAAGCCCAACACTGGAAAAACAAATTCCAAACCTCACAGCATCCGATGCTCAGGATTGAACGGTTTCATCCTGCTCCTTTTCTACTGACTTCTTAATCGTTTTCGAATGATCCACGGCGGGAGTGAATCGGAAAAGCAGACAGTGAGTGCCATGGCAACTGCCTCGATAATCCCTTCTACCTGAGACGGCTCTTGGGCCCGGAAATGGATTGGACTCTCCGATTAAGAAGTTAATTGGGATCTCTGGGGAGATGCACCCGCGTGCTGCTTCATTGCACCCCTTCCTCCCTCTAGTGCTGTTTCCTATTCGGAATACAACTTGACTTTCACAAAGAATAATTGTTGACATTAAATTGTCTGGTTGGATTCATAATGGAGACCAATGCACCGAGCCCTAAAAGTCTCATTTTTTTAGTGGTTGCGCTTGCAATCTATTTGGAGAACGTGAGATAATAATAATTTGAAACTCGGATTAGACCTTATAGGATGTATGGAATTTTAAATAATTAATTTAAAATTATATATTTTCCGTTTCTCGTAGAAAGATTTGAGAGTTTGATCCATTTTAGGAAGCAGTTAGAATATTCTTGAGTCTTATTTTATTTTTCAATTCCTACTATTAACTCACACTCTCTATTTATTTATTTGTTTATTTATTTATTAATCTTGGTGAAATTTTCAATCGTTAATAAAATACATTTTAAAGCGCTCAATTGAACTGAAATTTAATACACATGATTATTTTGGATGAAAATACAATAATTTAATTATAATTAATAAAAATTAATGATTAACACTAATTATTTAAAGAATTACAAATACGGCCACGTTGGCGAGTTAGCGACCATTTTGGCGACTTATGCAAAAACTTGGAAAAGTTTTTTCTCACCTTTTAAAGCATTCAGTTGAACAGAAATTTTATAGACACAATTGTTTTGACAATTGTAGACAGTACGATACTTTAATGATAATTAATAAAAATTAATTACCACTTAATGTTGTGATTTTGTCCTATGTGTATAGATATTTATATTAATTGTAATTACTTAACAAAAAGTAGCTAAAATAAAATTTTTCTTTGTTGATCTAAGTAGGAATTGACTTAAATTTTTTTTTTATGTTACTTGTTTAAAGACCATGTCATTTAATTTTACGGCACTTACGTATTACACCGCTGACCAACTTCGCTTCGTCGCCAAATGCCACTATATGAAGCCAATAATCGAAAATTGCTCCATCGCATGTTCAAACACAATAATTTTGGTCATGTATGCTCGAAAATAGTAACATTGTGTATAATCTATATTATTTTTCTGTTATTTTGTTGTGAGAAAGGGATAAAATTCGGAATCTATTTTCTGTGGAAGCGAATGCTGCGGCGGAGTTTTGTGCCTTCTAGCTAGTTCAAGTAACTTCAATGCCCCCCTTTTCTAAATTCCTCCAAAAAAATTACATAAAATAAACAAAGAGTAAAAAAAAAACTTTCGTCATACATTAGAAGTGAAACAACTGCACAGTGATGTAAATTTATGTCATATGGTTTGGGGAATATTATTTCGGGTGTTCGATATAAACTGTACAGAAAATAACAGAAACACATAATGCAAACTTTTTTTTCCCACTCATTATAGCTTTTATTAGCAAAAAAAAAAATCTCAGATTAGCTATAAAAATATTCAAGAAATCGCATGTTTCTTCCAACCACGAAAAGTGACTGCGGTAGCTTAGTAGTCAAGGTAACAGTCTCGTGGAAGGCGTGTCATGAGTTCGAGCCTAGTACCGCTGAAGACCCACCGTGTAGCGAAACGATGTACTTTAAATCTGTCAAGAACTCGAACGTCCACCTGCTGGTGTGGTGTGGTAGTTAGAAGAGGGAAGTACTTGCTCAGGTGTCGTCCTCGTCACTTGACCATGGTTCAAAATTACGAGGTTCGTCGCCAAAAGCCCTCGAGTAGCTGTACAGTGCGACGTTAATATTCACTCACTCACTCTGCAGAGTTTACTAAAATGGCGAACCAAAAAACATTGTGGAACTACGCACTATCTTTCAGATTCGTTGTTGTTGCTGTTGTTTCTAATATCACCTGTCTGACGTAGTCAGATCAAGGCCCACGAAATTCAAAGTGGCAAGGGGCTAGAAGAACGCCTGTCGTTGGCCTTGAGCACCATACAGGTGACAGCACGATTTAGCTCGGTGAAATTCTCCGAAGGGACGATAGATGGCGACACCACCTATCTCCACCTTCACAATTTCTCCATTGAACTGAAGGGGAGGGAAATATTCTCCAGTTCCTGCACTCATGACTTAGCCCACAAGACTTTGAACCCACTGATTTAACGAGCACGTACTCCGTGTGTACTCGGAGGGTATTTGGTGGCCGCGGGCATCGAACCCCGGCCTACCGGTCTGGAGTCCGATGCTCTAATCGTGTTAATTAAGATAGTGTCATCCATATAAAGAACTCATTTGTTGCTATTTTGAATGCAAAAAGTTGTTTTTGTTCGCTGGAACAATGTAGTTGTTAATAGATATTTCATTATTTCAAGTCTACATATTTTTCAATGCAGCATTTTATTTTTCTAAATCTTTTTTCATTTTACTTGCTGGTGACTTAATACGGGAGAGGCATGCTACAGGAACTTGCCTTCATGCATGTGCGGAAACGAGGGCCGCAGTTGGCAACGTTTTTCAATTTGGGGATTTCTTTTGATTTAGTGAAATGAATCCACGGTATAAAACATAACTATCCAAGTATGTAAAATAAATACATGGGAATATGTACCCACATAAATTTCTTCAATAAAAATGTAAGATGGGATAGGGTGTATTGCTAGTATATTTAAGTTCTTTTTAATATAGCTCTTGCTTAGGCGAAAATGATATTGATACATCGATTCTTATGAAATCTAATCAAAACTTTTGGTTCCTCTCAAAATACAACAATGTTTTTTTTGTTCAAAAGAACGAAAACTTTTCTAACGTAGTTAACCTATATCATTTTCCCTATTTATTCTTTCACGAACATTTGTTGAGAAATTTTATCTTCAATTCCTGCTATTAGCTCACACTCTCTATATATTTATTTCTCTTGGTGGGATTTTCAATCGTTAATAAAATACATTTTGAAGCGCTCAATTGAGCTGAAACTTTATATACATGACTATTTTGGATGACATATTTTGGATGACTATTTTGGATGCAATAACTTAATTATAATAGATAAAAATTAATTGATTAAAACTAATAATTAAAAGAATTACAAATACAGCCACGTTGGCATCATTTTTGGCGACTTGTGTCAAAATTTGAAAAGGTTTTTTTTTTCACATTTTAAAACGCCCAGTTTCTGACGCCATCTTAGATTCGTCTTTATTGTTCTAACAATGTAACTGTTAAAACAAAGACAAAAGTTGGCGTCGAAAACCTGTTTTTCAGCCCAACTGGGTTTGCATTATTACAACAATGCAGACAAATCATGCTCTTTTTTCAATTCCTACGACTAGTTAACTCTCCCCCTAAATATATATTTATTTATATATAGTCTTATTCTCTGCACAAACAAAAGATAACATTCAAATTCAAAAACACATAGACAGTAGGAAAATCACACAATGAAGAACACATGAGCAACCGAGATTAAAAATTATATGATGGATGCTGCAATATTATAAACATTGTTGACTTAGGACGGCTAATATATAAAAAAATATTTATATAAAAGTGGGGTTGAACATGTTTTTTGGCCAGCCAACTTTCTCCCTCCATGTAAATAATACTGAGCAAAAACCTATTGAAAGTAATGGATAGGAATATCTTAATCCATTACAGAATAGAGGTAACTTACCTAAAAATTGCACTTAAAAATGCAGAGCCCGCGCTAAATCTGAGTGCAATAAATAAGTTATTGCCAGATTCTGGACCCTAATGTGGATTCAAAGTATGTGAATGGCTGAAATGTAGCACTTAACAAAAGTATAGAAAGAATAGAAATAAAAATTAATAAGAGAGTTACAAATTACCATAACTTTTAGTGACACTAGAGTATATATGAATTAAATAATAATTAGTAATTTTATATAATATTGGAATATGGAGGTAATTATAACTGTGAAAAATGTAAGTATATAGTAATAAACTATTATCATTCTCATAATTTTTAATTCTTACTATTTTGAATAGCTTTATTCATATAACGATAATTAAAATTAATTGGGTATCTCTGAATTAAGCAATATTTAGTAAAATGTTTATAGTTATTTATTATTTCTGATTTTTTGACACCAGAAATTTATTGCTTTGTATATAATTAATAACAATATTTCTGAATATAGAAACATGTACATTACTCTCCTAATGAGGAACTTTTTTAATATTGAAATTAAATTCTTCTCTTTTATCATAAATATTAGAAACTATTACATTATCCTGTAATTTGATATGTATGTCAAAAAATTTGCTTTATTGTTGTTACTATTTGTCTGTATTAAATTAAGATATTGTGGATAAAAATTAGTGTTAGGTATATAATTGACTTGCTTGCCAAAAATGATTATGTCATCTATATAATAAGTATAATATTTAGAATTATTAATGTAACTGCTTTCAAAATAATGTAAGTATAAATTGGCAAGACAGTTGCTCACAGGGCCACCTTGTGATAAACCTTTTAATATGCAGATAATAGTTATCCTTATGATATATATAGTTCTCTTTAAGTACAAACCTAAGTAGTGAACTAAATATATCGTAATTAACATAATTAAATAAATTATATTTATGTAAATTTACAAGTATATTAATCAAATCATCAATATTAATAGAGTTAAAAAGATTTTCAAAATCTAAACTATAGACTGGATAAAGCTTTTTATCTTTCATTTGTTCAAAAAGTGATTTACTATTTTTAAGTTTGGCTGTGGATTTAAGATTACTTATTGCATCATGTAATATTTTATTGAGAATTCTGCCTGTTTTGCTGATATATGTATTAAATCCATTTGTAACTGTTCTAAATTTGGCTGGGTCTTTATGAAATTTGGGAGTAAGAAATATATGTGGAAATTTAAAATTATTATTAATTTGAATTCTAAGCTCTCTTTTGTTGTATCTTATTTTAGTATGAGTGTTTTGATTGTGAATTTCAAAAATGAGTGGAACATTTTCTAAAAGGGATTTGTTCTTGTGCAATAATTTTTTACATCTCTTCTATAAATAAGATGTCTATAAAGAATCCCAAATGTCCTGTGCACTTTTCGTTTTACTGCCGTTACGAGCTAGTTCTTCCTTATCTTGTATTATTTTAAAATTAATGTTGGTTTCAGTGCCGATTTTTTAAGCTCATTTCAGACCCTGGGTGCAAAAGACCTACGCGGGCTCCCTTGGTACTCTGGAGGACCGAAATTTATAACCAGAAAATCTGTTAACAGGGCTTAATAGGGCTCCTGGCTCCTGTGCACCCCACCCCAAGTGCCTCATGGATAAACAGGCACTGGTTGGTTTATATGAAAGCTAAACCAGGAGTAATTTTGTGGATGTATGTTGTAATTCCAAAATAAGTTCAAGGGGAATCAAAGCTGGACAATCGTACCTTTACCCTTCAAACGAAATTTCATTGATTAAACGCACTTGTTAAAACGCTGAATATTAAAAAAAAATTTTTATTTCTTTTACTTAAATCATGTGTTCATTCAAGATGAATTATAAGACAATTAAAGTTATACAAATAATAAGTATCAATGACAAGTTTTCAAAACCTTTTAAAAGCGTAACCACATTTTTTTCTTCTTTTATCGAATTAATTACATTTTGTACTTGATATTGACTCGAAATATTAGATTTACAATTACGTGTTCTACCTAATTAACGTAATTGACAACAGTCTTTTAAAAAAGTCAATGATACTCAATTTTATTTGTGTCATTTGGGATTAGGCTGCTCAAAAGATGTGTCAAGCACATCATTTCTGTCATCTCTTGTTGCAAGGCTTGCAGTGATATGGGGAAGAAGATACTCCATTAAAAATCAGCTAAATTATTTTTAGAATCGAAGTTAACAAATTATAGCCATTACTTCTTTATTTATTTTCTTATCATTATTAATTTTATATTTTGTTTCGCAAGGTTAAGGTGATTGACGACTTTCAGAACCGTGATTTTGAAAAGGCGTATAAGTGAATAATTTTCTAATATTTAATGTCACCTAAATTAGAATATACGAAGGAATTTTTTTCAAGAACATTATTACAAAAATATTATTTAAATGCAATTTTTTGGCAAAAAATGTGAAAGGAATGTTATGTTTTCAAAACATTCTTTTTGTGTTTCTTTTTATTCTTCACCTATATATAGCTAGGGTTTCTCTATAGAGACTAAACCAGGCTTTTTAAAAAATTCTCATATTTTCAGGGTTTTTATTAATTAGAATAATAACCGGTATCTTTTTTTGGTTGAAATTTCTTTACACTGATGAATTAAAATATGAATAAATCCATTCATATAAGTTATTTGTCTATATATAACTACGACTACACTCCAGAATTTGAATTAGAATTTTTGAAATATATAACTGATATGAATGGATTTATTCATATTTTAATTCATCTGTGTAGAGAAATTTCAACCAAAAAGATACCAGTTATTATTCTAATTAATAAAAACCCTGAAAATATGAGAACTTTTTAAAAAGCCTAGTTTTTAGTCTCTGTAGAAAAATCCTAGCTATATATAAGTGAAATATTTTTTAAGATAGAAGCATTTTTCACATAAAAAGAATGTTCATAACATGAATAACATACTTTTCTCATTTTTTGTCAAAAAATTGCATTTAAATAGTTTTTTTATAATAATATATTCTTAATTTTTTTTTTCATTTTTCACAAAAGGAGAATGTCTTCATTATTTTTCCATTGATAGCATTTCTCCAATGAGTTAAATTCGTATGACGTCATTAGTTACGTGATAACTGCTACCACGCGTTTATTTCATTTACCTCGCTTTTACCAACTTTTGAACGTTTCAGATGCTTTCTTTTAAAAAGTACATAAGTGTCAAAAATAATAAAGTATAGAATCAACAAACTGTACTTAATTTAAAGCTTTACGTATAATATAAGAGTTGTATTTTAATTTTGAAAAAAATTATGAAGAATCTTAACCCTTGGACATTTTAGCCTAATTATCGAACTTAAAATTTTATCTAAATTATGTAACAAGTATAACAACAAGTGCAAATCTAATACTAGTTTTGAATTCAATGGAGAACACGTGATTGTCATGAATTTAGCTCATCGGCATGTAATAAGAGAAAATTATCAAATCACTCTTTCACCTTTTTTACATAGCTTTAAGAATAAATCTTAAATGCCTTTATTCAAACCTCTAATCATGTATATTGAAACAAAAATTCCCGTGCAAAATAAATAAGTAAATAATGAGTTGCGGAAATGAAAATTTGTGTTACGTGAATGTCGACTTTAGGACCATGCGAAAAAATCTTCATGACTATAATGACTTTCATTCAAAAAAAGCTTGAGAAGGTGTCAAAAGTTTTGGAATGAGGGGGAAAAATCACAAAGAAAATGACTCACATTAGTTCTTTGTAATAACGTGTCAGAATACGAGAGTTTAATGAAGAAAGCCTAATTAATACGAGGGTCAATTACTAAATTATTAACAGGACTTCTGGCTCATTAATGTGTTTCTGATGAAACAATTTTTTTTTATTTAAACATATTTCGAATGCTTAAATGAGCAACGTAGTTTGCATAACTACATGCTTGATTTTTATTTAACAGCAGAAGAAATTCTTATTTTGTCATTTTTATTAATATCAGATACATTTTTATATAGAATAATTCAACATTGTGTATATAGAGTACTAGCTGTACTTCTCTCACTGCGTATGTATGAATCACAGTAAATAAAGTCTAATACATGAATTTGCAAATCACACAACATGTAGTATTTTTTAATTTTCTGATGATTTTTATCCAATTTCTTTCGTAGATCAACTTGTAAAATCTCGGAATTTTCGTGCAATTTTTTTCCCCTGAAAATAACTAATTGATCATTAAATTTCTGAAAATGTTTGTATAGTAATTTATGCGAAAATTAATTAAACTTCAGATTGACATGAAATATTTATCTAGATTTGAAACCGTGGACACATTATTCGATACTTTCAGTCAAACTTAGATACTTAATATAACTACAGCCCAAAACTAACTTTAAAATTCTGTTGAATGTTCTAAAAAGTTTAAAAAAGTTAATCTAAAAATATAGCGGGTATAAATAAATTCCCAAATCAACCGAAATTCTAACAATTCTGAATAATAGCAGCCAAAGTTTGTTCCATTGATGTGTGACTTTTATTTTTATGATCATTCCACTATTTTAATAGATATCCAGGGGGAATGATAATATCCTTAAAATAAACAAAAAATAATTGCGTATTAATGTCAACCAGCATCGCTTATGAATAACAATTCTTCTTTCTCTGATTGAAAAACATAAATTTAAAATAATTATAAAAGATGCCAACTTAAGCCATATAACTGTAATAACAGACGATTATAAAGAGTGTTTTTTTCCAGGTATATAAGTTTGAGTTGGCATTACTTTCCAAGATGGTGACCGATTTAACAGCTGTCAAGTGATTTATTCTCAGTTTGGTTTGGCAATTCATCAAAACGATCATCAAGCAAGGCGTAGATTCGTCGAATGGGCCCAAAACGAGATTGCCGTTGTTCCCGATTTTCTTAAGCGAATTTTGTTTAGCGATGAAGCGCACTTCTGGTTGAATGACTACGTCAACAAACAAAACTGCCGCATTTGGAGTGAAGCTAATCCACATGTGTATGTCGAAACACCGTTACATCCAGAAAAACTGACTGTTTGGTGCGCTTTATGGGCTGGTGGAATCCTTCTTCAAAAACGATGAAGGCCACAACGTTACAGTCAATGGTGATCGGTATAGAGCCATGATTACTAACGTTTTCATTCCTGAATTGAACAATCATGATGTCCAGGAGCTGTGGTTCCAACAAGACGGCGCAACATGTCACACAGCTCGTGCCACAATCGATTTATTGAAAGACACGTTTGGTGACCGCCTAATTTCACGTTTTGGACCTGTGAATTGGCCTCCAAGATCTTGTGATTTAACACCGCTAGACTATTTTCTGTGGGGCTATGTAAAGTCATTGGTCTATGCGGATAAGCCACAAACGCTTGACCATTTGGAAGACAACATTCGCCGTGTTATTGCCGATATACGGCCACAAATGTTGGAAAAAGTAATCGAAAATTGGACGTCCAGATTGGACTACATCCGAGCCAGCCATGGCAGTTATATGCCATAAATCATATTTAAAATGTAATCCCACAAGATTATCTTTCAAATAAAAAAAATTCATGTCAATCGAATAATACATCGTTGTTTTATAGCAATTTAAAGTTCTATACCACTAAAAAAACATCCTTTATAAAATCAATAAATTAAATAATCTGGTAAATGAGAATTACAGTAATTGTTGAATTAAAGTGGACGATAATAATATATGGAAAAGAATTTTCAACTTGAAAAATATCTAGAACTATTGTATAATTTTATAGTCAATTTAAAATTGGTTCACAACACACACAAAAAAAGAAATTAAAGAGAGTTCACTCATGCGACGGCCTGCTTTTTAAGTATTTTTAGGAAATTTGTTTTGACAACCAGTAATATAATAGAACTTCACGTTTTTTATCATTTAGTTATATGTATCTTAAAAGTATGGATGTAAATTTTTAGCCTAAAATATCCGATAGAATGTGAGTTATAGCGCTCTGAACACATCCACCTCGAAAAAATGGACGCTCACTTCCTCCACGATTCCGGCTGATTGGCTTATCTGGTAAAAAAATTAACGGCGTTATAATCTATAAGTTTAAATGCACCGAATGAACTATACTCAATTGAAAATATCAAAAATTGGATTTTTGTAGACCTCTGAAGAAAGAGTTTCAAATTTCATGGGTATTTTTGTTATGTTTTTGTTATAAAAAATCGAAATATTTTGAGTTTTGGAATGATCGTAGTTCATTTATAGTGCCTATACCGTCACTCAAAAAAGTATTGAGACACACTACCAATTCATAGATTTATATCATGATATTTTACTTAAACATACAAATGAAACAAAAAAGAAATAAATGTTACTTTAGTAAATATAAATAATAAAATAATTTAAACAAAAACTCATACATTAATGCAACTATGGTTAAAAATAATAATAAAAGAAATCGAGTTGAAAAACGTGCTCAAAAAAGTATTGAGACACTTCCCAATAAATTAAGAAAAACAATTCAAACTTAGAACTTAGTATCTTGTTGGACCACCTTTACTTTTTACAACCTCTCGAAGTCTATTTGGCATGAATTAGATCAATTTTTTGCAAAAAGATCTATCGATTTTGGTTCACTCTTCGACCAAATATTTCCTTAAGTCCTGCTTCTTAGAAATTGGGTGCTCATATATATAGTTTCTGCTGCAAATAATCCCACACATGTTCAATGGGATTATGGTCTGTACATTGTGCAGGAGTCCTAACAACACTAGAACAGTGATAGAGGACCCATAACTTACAAATATCTGCAGTATTTTTCGGATCATTATCTTGGTATAATTTAAAATGTCTTGAAGTTCCCAGCTTGCTCGCACTTCGCCTTAAATTTCGCTTAAGAATGTCAAGATTGACTTATTTATTCATTATACCAACAATAAAATGTAAGTTCCCGACACCAGAGCTTGCCATGCAGCACCAGACAATTTGGTTACCCCTCCATATTCGATAGTATGCCGTAAATATTTGACATGCATTGCTGTATTTGATGTCCGCCCCAAACTTTTTGCTTGCCATCTGATCCGAAAAAGTTATATTTGCTTTCATCAACAAAAATTACATTTTCCCAATATTCTGTTGACTGCTTTACATACATTTTAGCAAATACCAGCCTAGCTTGTCTATTTGCTTTGCTGAAATAGGGCTTTCTTTCAGGTACTCTGCCATGATAGTTATGTCTTCTTAAAACATTTCTGATAGTTTCAGGATTTACTGATTTTCCGAACCTACTTTTACATTGCAAAGCCATTTTTACTGCACCAGTTCTTGGATTAATGCGTACTTGTCTCACAATCCACCTCTCTTCATGTTCATTAAATATCTTTGGACGCCCTGATCTCTGCTTATTTCCAACACTATTTGTTTTCTTGAACCTGTCAATGATGTTAAAAACAGTAGACTAACTCAATTTGAAGATTTTTACTATACAGCGAACCGATTTCTCTTCTTTTCAATGACTTATTACGAGATTTCGCACACCAACCGATATATCCTGTGTTTCTCACCATTTTTTCTATAAATAATCGTATCCGTTGAAACGTTTATGTTTAAACTTCCAGTATAAGAAAAATGGTGGGAAATTAAATTCTATTGATGCGCTGTATATTTGTTAAATTTCTCATTTCAAAAGTGTCCCAATTCTTTTTTGACTCCAGTGTGCTTTTGAATTACATTTGAAAAGCTAGATAAAATTATAATTCTATAATACTACTAAAATTTTCCTAATGTACTGCACACCAAATGTTAAAGTATGTATTAATTCATTTTGTTTTTGTTTTAATGTAATAAATATTTTTATAAATGGCTTTATAGTTATATGCATGTCAAGTGTCCCAATACTTTTTTGAGTGACTGTATATGTGCTGAGTGACTGTATATGCCCTTTAAATTTGAAGTAGTTCAGTCAAATTGTTCTTGAGATATATATGATGGAGGAAAGTTTGAGAAACACAGTTTTGAGAAAAATGCATTTAAAGTTTCAAGTCCGATTAAAACAAGGAAAATCAACTTGGCACTACGAACGGCTGTTCTTCTAACACCTGCTTCTTTATAACAACTTCGAATTTTAAAATATCACTTTACCACCGTATTCTAGACATGTTAAGAAAGCAACTTATGAAAAAAAAAAATTGATTTTTTTTAACTCATCACATGGGGGAACCCCTTAAGTAGAACTAAACATTTTAAAATACGAAACAGTTCGACATTAAACTGTGAATTGCACTTAACAATTGAAAGTTTTAAATTATTCTTTCTCTATTTCGACTGCAGCTATAAGAAGAACTGAGTTGCAGTTAACTCTATTATTCGTGAAGGATACCGATAAATTATAAATTTTTGCATTATAGATATTATATTTATAAAAACTTTATGTCTGTATTTATTTCATATAAGTTGTAATTAATATACTTCTCTTAAGATTAATTTTTAAAAACCAAACGAGATCTGAAACCAACAATGTAGATCTCGAAATTTGTTCAATTCAAGGAGGACATCAATTTTTTTCATAATAGTTACAAAAAAATACTAATAACTAAATAACGACTGCTCAAACTATCCTGGTAAATAACGTTAAAAATTTTATTGGTATTCCAAATACGTTTTTATAAACATTTATATATTTATTATTCCGAAACCTTATCTCTAGCTTGTTCTAAATGTGGGTATGTTTTATTCTAAATCTGTATTTAGTTTTCTTTCGGGAACATTTTCTTATGTTCAATCTCGAGATGGCATCGGATCATGTATTTGCTTTCCTGCATTACCAAGATATTAGATCTTCGACCTACATTGTCCGGAGTAAATATTATTCGAGTGAATGTAAATATCGGTAAACACAGTCAACTTTCATGTACCATTTGATGCCAAGGAAAGATGACACTCGTGTGTGCATTAACCATAAATGTGTGAGCAAAGGGTGATTAAATATTTGCAGATAACCTTTGTGATATTTGCTGGTTATGACTACTGACAATTGCTTATGCTTCAAACCTAACACATCAGTAAGAAAATAATTAAAAAAGCAAACAAAAAAGAAGACAGAGAGATATCTGTTATTTAATTGATTTCCCACTTAGAAATTCCGAACCTCATCATATTTAACGGCAAACAGCTCATCATATTTACACACACACAAGGGTTATATCCACTTATACTTAATTTAAAATAATTTCAATTGCGAATATAGCATTAAAAAGAAATTTTTCATTGGTATAATATACTTTTAGCATTGAATTCATTTTTGGTGAAAGCAAGTTTGCACTGTAACATAAATAAAATTCAAAGGGGATTCGAGATCCATTTTTTTGGCAACTTGTGAGATACAAAAAAAAAAAGAAATCAAATTTGTTCAGTATTATTATTATCCAATTCAAGAAATGAAATAATTTTTCAATACTGTTGTAAAATTCAAGACAAAAGTGTAGAATAAGTGACCCGTTCGGTTTTTTCGATATTTATCTAGATACGAAAACGTGAATTCGGTTCTTCATTATTTCGACTTCGCTTGATGACTCGTGGACGCGGTAGCCGAGTGATAAACAGTGGTGGCAAAATCGACTATCTATCTGAGAAATTCTGGGGTAGAATTTCTTTAGCCATCTCCCTCATTGGGAGGAGGTCTCCTCTATCCCTGGAAAATAAAGTTATTCTATACAAGCATATTCTGTGTGCGCCCAGTTATCACTTATGGTTCAACCGTATGGGGAGCCGCAGCCGCCACCCACATGAAAAAGATTCAAGTAATGCAAAACAAGATACTCCGTGTCATAACGAACTCACCTTGGTACGTCCGAAATGACGTGATACACAACGATCTACAAATGGAGCCGATTACTAATTACATCACTAAACTCCCTAGAAATATCTTTAAATCTATCGAATATCATGACAATCCAATTATCAAAACACAAACACTGTTTACGTATCCTAATCCTAAAATTAAATATTCATACTCTTCGACGAAGTGGAGAAACCCGCTCCGCCCCCATAACTCAACAAAAAACACTCTTTTCACACTCTTAACAACACGATTTAGCTGCACTGCACTGCGTCTTTTACTCTGGGTTCTTGGGTGATATCTCACCGCCTTGGTTCACTGCCTTCGGCCGTCCCGCTTTTCTTCCTGCGTTCTTCCCCTCGACCCGCCGGCGCTTTGCTTCGATAGAACGTTTCGTGCTTTGGGGTACGTCCTCCCTCTCCGTTTTGTCGTGGGAGTTTTCTTGATTAGATCCATCCTCACATCATGGTTTATCTTTTTCTCCCATCCTTCTGGGAATAGGCGCCCGCGATCATCTAATTTTAGTAGTCCTGAACACACTCATTTTTTTTGCGTAATTTTTGTGTTTGATTTCATTTTTCGTTATGAAATTATCGCACTATCTTAAATATTGTTATTGATTTTAATTTATTTTTAATGCTGATTTCAAATCTGTTTGTAGATTTCATCTAAAGTAAATAGTTTCATTGATATGTTGAAAAACCCTTGACAAGAAAGCACAACCTTACTGTAAGAATGAGAGAGTGTGTTTTCCACCGATGAAATGCTCCGTTATTTCAACCAATCAGAGAGCAGTAGCGATAAAGGGTTGAAAGAAAAGGTGAAACCTGGTTTATTGTATTGAATGCAGCTGTGTGCATGTGGAAAATAGTGTATTGAAAGCAATTTGAAGTGTGTTTGTCAAAAATATTGGAATTATGACTAAATTTTCTTATCTGCCTGAGAATAAAAGGTACAAAATAATACATTTGAACGAAGAAGGTTGTTCCATGTGCCAAATTGTTGCTAAAGTACCATATGTGTGGCCTTTCTACTGTTGTGAGAACTATGAAAAGATTTTCTGAAACAAACTTTATTGCGGACAGGGGGCGATCAGGACGACCAAGAAAAACATCTTTACGTAAAGACAGGTTATTGCACAGAATTTTACTTTCAAACAGAAAGCTTAATTCCTCGCAAATTTTGAATCAATGGACTTCGACATCAAATGTGAGTGTGTGCCCAAGAACTGTTAGAGGAAGACTGCTGGAAATTGTGTTACGAGGCTGTAAAGCGCGCCCAAAACCATTACTGACTGAATATCAATGCAAGAGGCAATTGACGTGGGAAAGGGAACATTCATTATGGACTATTAAAGACTGGGAAAAGGTAATATTTAGTGGCGAGAGTCGGTTTTTCATTTCTGGCAACCAAAGTAGTGCCTATGTAAGATGACGCACTCATGACGAATTCATCCCTCAGTGCCTGAAGCCCACAGAAAGTTTCTGACAAAAGTGATGGTATGGGGTTGTTTGTCTTCTCATGGTGTAGGAAGACTTCACATCGTTAGCGGAACAGTAAAAGCCATGGATTACATTGAAATACTACAAAATAAATTGCTACCAACTGCGAGAGATCTTTTTGGGAATCAGTCATGGATTTTTCAGGACGATAACGCCCCTTGTCATCGTGCAAAGTTAGTCCAGAAATGGTTGGAAGACCATACTGTGAATAGAATGAACTGGCCAGGACAGTCTCCCGACCTTAATCTAATAGAGAACTTATGGTTTAAAATTGGTTATGAAATTTCAAAGAAAAAACCTTCAAACAAACGTGAATTAATTGAAGCTTTAATATTTTCCTTCAACCATATTGTCACGAACGATCTTCTTTTGAAATTGGTGCATTCCATGCCAAAAAGTTGTTATCAATAAAATATTGATTTTCTAACATGTGACAACAATGTAATTCTCAAAATGTTTATATATTAAATATACCGTATTTGTCAATTTTCGTGTTATTTTTCTTTGCATATTATGTTATTCTATATTGTTTTATTCTGCACATATTTCACATTATTGTGTTCAGGCAGCTTTACTACAAACAATATTTTAGTCATTAAGAAACTAGTATTAGATTTGAAATCAGCATAAAAAATACATTAAAATCAATAACAATATTTAAGATAGTGCGATAATTTCACAACGAAAAATGAAGTCAAACACACAAAAATTACGCTAAAAAATGAGTGTGTTCAGAACTTTTTGCCACCACTGTAGGTATCGGATCGTGGCTTGCCTTGTCCCGAGTTCGAGCCCAGTACCACTAAAAATCCACCGTGTTGGCAGCGATGCACGTTAAATCTATCGAGAGCTGAAACGTCCTCCCGTTGGTGTGGTGTGGTAGTTAGGAGAGGGGGGTGCCAGCTCAGGTGTCGTCCACGTCACTTGACCATGGTTCAAAATTACGTGGTCCATCGCCAAAAGCCCTCGTGTAGCTCAAATAGTGCGACGTTAATATTCAATCAATCGCTTCATGACTCTCGAAACACCTATCCCTACATATAGATAGTTTGGCGACAGATTCTAGTCGCCAAAAGATTGTTTTCTCCGAGTGATTAAATATTGTCGTCATCCAATTAGCGGGGGCTTTTCGTGACGTCATTTTGAACCATGGTCAAGTGACGAGGACACCCCCTCTCCTAACTTCACACCACACCAACGGGTGGACGTTTGAGCCTCGAGATATTTAACATTCATCAGCCCCCTCTGCAAGGCCGGTCTTCAGCATGTTTTAGGTTCGAACTCATGACGCTCCAGCCACGCGTCATTTACCTAGACCACTAGGGATTATAAAGTAGGAGCTATCCATTCTACACTTGAACCGTACGTTTAATCCATTACTACGCTCAGGTCTTTAATTGTATGTTTAATGTTTTAAGATACATTTGGGAAATTTTTTTCCATATTTTTTACATGTATTCTGGTTATAAATTTGAAGACCCTTGCGAAATATACATATGCGGTAATGTTAATAATAATGAATTATAATTATTGCTTAAATTACCTAAGCAAAGTTTGTTGTTGTTGTTGTGGCTAACGCCACCTGTCTGACGTAGTCAGAACGAGGCCCACGAAATTCCTCGTGGCATGGGCAAGAGGTACGCCTGTCGTTGGCCTTGAGCACCATACAGGTGACAGTGCGATTTAAGCTCGGTGAAACTCCCAGAAGGGACGATAGATGACGGCACGACCTCTATCTCCACCTCCACAATTTCTGCAAGTGAACTGAAGGGGAGGGAAATATTCTCCAGTTCCTGCGCTCGTGAATAAGCCCACAAGACTACGGACCCACTGATTTAACGAGCACGTACTCCGTGTGCACTCGGAGGGTATTTGGTGACAACGAGCATCGAACCCAGGCCTTCCGGTCTGGAGTCCGATGCTCTAACCACTAGGCTAGCCACGGCAAAGTTTGAATTAAGGAATTAAAAAGAGACAGAGTTGATTTTTTGCTTTCTAATTTTAATAAGTTGCATTTACTGTACTTAATCATAGATGTCTCTGTTATTTAAAATATGTTGATTATTGTTTTATTATTCTGTTTCCATTTTTTTTAAATTTTGACTTTTGAACTTTCTCTTTCTAAATTATTCTTTTAAATCTGCATATTGATTTCATATTTTCAATTGATGACATATTGCGATTGCTTGAATTTATTTTCTGATCCAGCATTTTGATATATATTGTATTGTGTTTTGTATTCATGATGGCTAAACAGAGTATCTTGTAGATTATACAATTCTCCTATGTTTGATTTTATGGTAGTTTGGGGAAAAGCGTGCCTGCACAGGTGTCATCCTCGTCACTTGCCCGAGGCTCAGAATTGCGAGGTTCGTCTCCAACATCCCTCATGTTGCTTCACAGGGCGACGTTAATACCCACTCACTTGAAATTTTTAAAATATGCTATTGTTAATTTATTTCAAATTATTTTCAATACTTTTACTTTTATTTAAAATTTAAAAAAAAACATTGTTTTTGTTCCTTTGCTTTGCCCTCAACTACTCTCTCCCACTCTCTCTATATACTTATTTATTTATTTATCTTCGTGGAATTTTCAATCGTTAATAAAATACATTTTAAAGCGCTCCATTGAGCTGAAATTTTATGTACATGATTATTTTGGATGACAATACAGTAATTTCATTATAATTAATAAAAATATATTGATTAAAACTAATTATTCAAATAATTATAAATACAACCAAGTTGGCCTAATTTTTGGCGACATAGCGACCCTTTTGGCGACTTGTGTCAAAACTTGAAAAGATTCTTTTTTTCTCACGTTTTAAAGCATTCGGTTGAACTGAAATTTTATATACACGACTGTTTTGGATGACAATACGAAACAAAAAAAATTTCCGAATGAAGGTAATAGATGACAGTATATTTACTTAAAACAATTTCAAAAAAGGTTACAGTGTCTATTTTATACGTATATAATTACTGGTTTCTTCCGCCATCTTAGATTCGTCTCTAATGTTGTAACAATGTAACTGTTAAAACAAACAAACGTTGGAGTCGAAAACCTGTTTTGCAGCCAAACTAGCCAAACCAGGTTTGCATTGTCACAACAATGCAAACAAATTATACTCTTTTTCCAATTCCTACTATTAGTTCCCTCCTCCTTTCTATATATATATATATATATCTTATTCAAATTTACAATCGTTAATAAAATACTTTCTATTCATCCATTTAAAGTAGGAGATTTGACTTAAAAAATTTTTTATATTACTTATTACTTTAAATTAGATAATCATAGTGTGTGAATTAATAATGTAGGTGTGCGTGCGTGCGTGTGTGTATCATTGCTATACGAAAGAAAATGTAATGCTTTTTTCCTTTTGACACTATTTTATCTGAATCAATAAAATATTTTCAAAAAATTATACTTCTCAACACAGAAATAAGGAGAATAATTTTTCCATTTAATTTCTCCATCCCACTTAAATCACTGTCTCCTAGAAGGTGCCTACGATTAAAACAATACATAATCATTAAGCTGCAAGCTACAGAATTAAATAAGGCCTTCTTTACTTTCATTACGTGGCCAGAAATCTTCCTTCGTTCATCGGAACCTTTGTGAAAGTAACAAAAATTGAGTTTAAAATATAATTAGTTTCTCCTTACTCAAGGGTAGTTTTTCTTGCGTCTCGCTCGAGCGCTACAGTTACCAAAAGTTATCTTCATCGGTGATAGTTAGTGACATGGGATACTTTGAACTAAAAGGAAATTTTTTTGAAATATACTTAAGTAAACCTTTCGTATTGCTTTGAGATATTTTTACAATTTTTTTCAGACATGTTTGTTTCAGAAAATTCTGTTCTTTGTTTAATCGATTTTCGATTTGTATTTTTTTGTTGTTAATTTGTCTAGTTCCTGACTTAGATATGGCCGCGGTAAACTAGTGGCTGATGTTTCAAGAGTTCGATCCTAGTGTCGCTGAAAACCCACCGTGTAGAGGAGGCTGGCGCTCGTTTCATATGTTGAGGCGCAAGAATCCTCCCGATGGTGTTGTAATGTACAGTCTCATTCCCCTAATTGCTAATAGGGGACGCCGACAAACGTGGGAAAATTCCATTCATTTCCCTAATTGCTGGGAAAAAGGTTTCGTAAATGGGTGGTCAGAAATTCTGACCATTTTTCCCCATGCCAGTCTGAAAGTTAAAAGAGACTCCGTACAATGTGCTTTTCGGGTTCTCATGGATCTGGGTCGACTGCGTGTCTGCAGGACCGGACTCAGCCTATGAACCCAGAGAGACTCCCGCTATAAGTTGCCGACGGACAAGAGATCAAAGGAGATAATCGGTGAGTGATCGTGAGAAACGAGAAGTTTATAAAGACAGAGCGAGGGAGTACCAAGTAGAGATTTGGACTAGAGAGAATCCGATAAGACGCCTCTCGATTAGCGATAGACTTGAGAGTCAGCGATACCTGAGTCCGCGAATTAAGGTGAACTTCGAACCGAAGAGGTTTCGAATCAGCAACCGCATGGTGGAGATAGAGCCAGAGAGTTCACCCGAACTCGGTGTGGGAATTACCGCGAGTGAACTGAGAACTGTGTGTGTGTGTGTGTGTGGACCCCTTTGACATATCCTATGTGTAGGACATTTCTCTAAGGGATCGCCTTATTTAAGTGTTTTTAGGCGAGCGATATAAGACATTGCAGTGAAAGAGACTCCTTCTCTGGGGACTTTCTTTGCTAATTAATTGCAATAGAAACAATTTTTGGAGGATTTTCTTGCTGTGAAATAAATAGTTTATCCCAGAGCTGCGTGAAGTCATTACAGTGTGGAGAGGGGTTGTCAGTTCAGCTGCAGTCTTCGACATGAACGTGGCTCAAAATTTCGTGGCCTGTCACCTCTAGGCCTCGAGTACCTCTCACTGAGACTGACTATTTTAACTTGGATTTAATTGGGATCGATAGTAGAAGCAGTTCATCATATCTGTGTGTGAAAGCCTTAACTTCATCAAATACAACGAATTAAATGGACAAAGATAGCACCACTAAAAAAGTCTTCAATACCCAACCAATTAGCCCAAGAAGTAACGGCAGACCAAATCCTAGTTGGATTGACGGGCTAAAAAAAAATAACTCCTATTTTTGAGAACTAACAATTGGAGAACACTAGCAGGAAGAATGCTGGCCTGGAAAAGGCTTCTTGAGAAGGCCAAGACCCATCCTGGGCTGTCGAGCCAGTGACGAAGGAAGGAAGAAGCTGATAGCCTAACACCAAGCATTCATTTTGAGATAAAATATCATATCATTCTTAAAAGTAAAATGTATTTCCAAGTTAGAAATATATACTTAGAAAAGATCTGATATTTTTTCTCGAAATATTGCCTTTTTGAGAAGATATTGATTCCACAAAAATATTCACCACTGTACGAGTCTTTTATTTTATTATACTTTATTTCAAGAGTTATATTTCACAAAATCTATCTCAAAACTTTTTTTAAAAAAAAAAGAAAAGGAAGAAATTTTTTATCTTGCGAGTACACGATGCGGCACTTAATCTTTCTGATGTGGGGGTTGGCGACACATGTTTAGACACGTCACGCGACCTTGCAAAAGCATGAAAAACGACGCTTCTCTCCCTCTTTCCATTGAATCGGATTCCCGCAGACAAACTCCCAAATAAAAGAAGATCCTCTTATCCTCCCCATTTCACGCTGCCACGCAAAGATCATTTTTTATCTTCATCGATATCAGAAGTTTCTCGGCGCAGAATCTGTGCCGCAAAGGCTTTTCCCTGTTCTTCTTCATACTCTTTTTTGATTCTAGATATTAAAATTTTAAATTTTTATTCTATACGAATTATCGATAACATGGGGCTTAAAGGTACCTTCCGTGACTAAAAAGAAATCCTTAACTCTTCTGTGGGTGTATCTGAATCACATTGTTATATTTATTTTAATAAATTACGAATCGTACTTGTTTAAAAACTGATATTGGAAGCTTTATCGCATTATCAAGAAGAGATTTGTGAAAGAGGTCACTTTGCGTAGGATTTACCTTACCTACATTTTGTTAAAAAGGACTAAGCTTAACTCATTCTCTGTCAACGACGAGATGCGGCCGCGGTAATCGAGTGGTCAAGGTATCGGACCGTGGCTTGCCTTGTCACGAGTCCGAGCCCAGTACCACTAAAGACCCGCTGTGTAGGGGAACGATGCACGTTAAATCTGTCAAGGGCTCAAACGACCTCCCGTTTTTGTGGTGAAGTAGCTAGGAGAGGGGGTGCCAGCTCAGGTGTCATCCCCGTCACTTGACCATGGTTCAAAATTACGTGGTCCGTCTCCAAAAGCACTCGTGTAGCTGAATAGAGCCCCGTTAATATTCACTCCCTCACTCGCCAACTACGAGATATCTCGTGGTAAGCTTGTGTACGAAACTTGCCAGCTACGAGATATCTCGTAGTGAGTGTTGCAATTTTAAATTGATTACATATCTCCATTTGAGTTGACAGCTCAGGTGTTGTCCTCGTCACTTGACCATGGTTCAAAATTACGAGGTCCGTCACCAAAATCCCTCGTGTAGCTGAATAATGCAACATTAATATTCCCTCGCTCTTTCGTCGTACAGAAAATATACATGAACCAAACATTTGTATTTAGTAAGTAAAAGGTATGATGACATAATAGTAGATAAATTACAAACGTTTTTTTTTTTTTTTTTTTTTTCCTTTGAGGAGTGACCTAACAATAAGCATCTTAATATTCCGTCATTTATGAATTTAACAATATGTAAGCCATAATTTTTAGATTTTGGGAACTAAATTGTTGAATTGGGATCCTATAAACAGCACCCAAAAATATATTATCTGGAAAATTTAACTTATTTGTTCTTGCACTCATCTTTTTACAAACTATAAAAGGTTTCGAAACTCGTTTAAAGAAAGTGGATTTGGTGTGGGCCCTATTGCAGTGGAGATATAAAAAATGTGATCCCAGATTTTACAGTCACAGCAGGAACCAGACCATAGCGTAAGATAGAATAATAAATTCTCGCTATTGGAGATGAACTTTGTTCTGAATGGCTTAGAAGCTGGTGTCACGGCCGGCCGAGAAAGGATTGAAGTAATCTCTTGAGTAATCTGGCAACGGAAACGACATGTTAACAGAGCCGGCCACGTGACCCTGCATAGCCAACAGAAGCCGGCTTTCAAAAGGAGGACGAAAAACTTCTTTTCTTTTGAGCTGAACTTGCGGATTACTGTTTATTACAAGGGTAAAGAAGCCAAAGAAAGTTAAGAACACGAACCATCGGTGTTAAGGAAACTTTTCCGTTTTCCCTTTTTCTTTCTCCGTCGTCATCTGGAAACTTCACACACTTTCGTGAACTCTTTTTCGAAAATGAATTGTTGAAATATACCTGGGTCTGCTTCACGCGTCTTATAGGAACATCTTGTATGGAGACTTTCAGAGCTATAGTGTGATTGTACCTGTGCATATACTTTACTTGACCGTTTTACCAAAAAGAATTCACAATGGAAAATAAACTGTAGAATAGTTTCAACTAAAGCGTAATTAGCATGCTTCGTGACTATTTTAACACGCTTTTATAAGTTTCACTTGTATGTAACTTTTATTTCACTTGTATGACGACCTTTTAAAGTGGGTTAAAATCGAGTTCAGATTTTAACCCACTTTAAAAGGTCGGATTAATTGAAAGTTTTGCACACTTGTCAATGACCACGCGATGACAATACAATAATTTCATAATTTTGTTCCATTATCCTGAACAGGATAATCCTGATTTGACGACTAAATTCATTATACCATTCCCAGATTTGGCGACTTAATTCATTATACCATTCCCAGATTTGGCGACTAATTCCATGCACCAATGCCAGATTTGGCGACTAATTCCATGCACCAATGCCAGATTTGGCAACTAATTCCAGATCCCATTTCCAGATTTGGCGACTAAAAGATCAAGAGAAACCCTAAAAGCGAAAACGTCTTTTTGCGTCAGCAATTTCTTATCATAATGTAAGTAATTATCCAGTCTTTCTGAATGACTGATTGAATATTAACGTCACACTGTTCAGATACACGAGAACTTTTGGCGACGGACCACGTAATTTTGAACCATGGTCAAGTGACGTGGACGACACCTGAGCTGGAACTCCCCTCTCCTAACTACCACACCAACGGGAGGACGTTTCAGCTCTCGCCAGATTTAACGTGCATCGCTGTCCTACACTCGAACTCGTGACAAGGCAAGCCACGATCCGATATCTATACCACTCGTCTACCGCGGCCACCCAGTCTTTCTGAAAACGGAAATAGAAAAAAAAAAGCTTTGTACATGCGAAAAAAATCATTTGTTCTAACTCAGGGATGGGCAAACTATTTCGGTCGCGGCCAAAAATTTAAAAAAAAATGTGTATGAATAAATGATAGCTTAAAAAAAACTAAAGAACACGCTTTTATGGTTCATCGAACTAAAAAGTTAAAAAATAATTCTGAATATAGGGATAAAATGATTTACGAGAAAATTAATGTCATTGTGGTAAAAGCGTGGGGTGCTTTGTGCTAAATTTTTACGTTAACTCAGCATTTCGGAATAGAACTAGTAAGAAATTGTAACAATTGATATAGAGCACCTCACGCCTTTACCCCAATGACATTAATTTTCTCGTAAATCATTTTATTCTTATATTAAGGATTATTTTTTACTGTTTAGTTCGATGAACCATATAAGTGTGTTCTTTAGTTTTTTTAACTATAATTTATAATTTAATAACCGTACATGTCATCGTATGAAGAGCACTTTCAACACAAACAATAAGATCGAAATTTATGGATGAGTCTTATACGCCGGGTATGAAATTGATAGCTATAAAAATAAAGAAAAGATGAGCATATACAATTACATTTCTGCATATGTATTTGGCCTTCTTTTGTAAATGTTTTTCGAACATCTAACACTCACATATTCCACTGTTTTAAATTTGCTTTGAATGATATACTGACATACAGCTAAAGGCTTAACTAATGGCTTTCATCCGCTGAAATAACTAGCATGTCCGTGTTGCACTCTGTCAGAAATTTCTTCGTTTTATCCATTAGATCAGGAGGGGGGAGGGGCAATTAGCAATCCTCTGGACTCATGCGGCCCGGTCATACCATTCATTACGAAACAAAATGTGTTTTGCGATTTTTCAAAAGTTTTTGAAGGCAAGTTTTCAAACGTTTTAACTTACTAGTACACATGCAGGGACGTCATAAAACATGGGCCCGGGCCCAGGGACTCACCCTCGGTAGGGGTCTCGTCTCATTCTCGACTCTGTCTCAATAAGATCATGATCCGGATAATTTTAATGGTGAAATATTACTCCCGCACATATTCTCCGAAAAACAGGGAATTTCAAACTGTATGTCAACTGGAAAAAGTGGCAAGACCGTATTATTACGCGCGATGGTCGTTGTCCATGCCTACTCCAATACCTAATACCATAAACAATAATTGAACTCATTTAGTCAATATGCAGCCATCGGCTTAGCCGGTTTGTGCCTAGGTTTTTGAGATTGGGAGTCGTACTCATTTATTTGCTTCAACTTACTGTTTCAAAGAGTATTTGACAATACATGTTGTATACTGTCTACTTTTAAAGATCTCAGGTGGGGCCTACTTTTGCGTAGGGGCCCAGAGCCTCAAAAAATCTTAAGATTTCTCTTGGCCCAGGGACTTAAAAAGTTTTAAGACGTCCCTCTGCATATGTGGCTTAAACATTAAAGCTAAGCATAATGAACGCTAAAAGAATTGCAATTTGCGTAATACTGTGGTACTTTTTTAGCTGACCTTGTTTTGTCCTTCAGTTCAGAAGTTAATTTTTTCAAGATGGTAGAATACCTAGTATTCCATAATACCAGGTACTAGAATAGAAAGATTGTATTTGGGACTTTTTTGTAAATGGACTCGAACCAGTAATGACTTTCAAACGTATTCTTAAAAATATGGCTTTTGTATTTAAAAATAACTATGTTTTGTGAAGTTTTAATTAGTTTTCCAATGGTTTAAACCAGGGGTGGGCAGACTTTTCCAGGGAACAGGCTACTTCTAACTTTTTCAAGGTGTTGCGTTCTACCCAGTGACGTAGGTATAGTGAGCTAAAAGAAACATACAGTATGCTACCAGACCTCTATTTAACGACCTCTATTTTACCAATTTCTCTATTTAGCAAATTTTTTCCTGGAACCAAGAAAATTTTAAGATTTTCTTCGTAAAATCAGCTGCAAATAACGAAGCGCATTTTCTATTCAACGAAATGTTCTCTTATGATTCCATTTTTTTCTCCGTATTTTTTAAAATACCGTATTTACTCGAAATTAATCCCCCTTCCCCCAATATTAATGCCACTGAAAATCGAGTGGTGCTCAGAATCGAAGGGAAAAAAAATTTGTTGGATGGGGGTATTTAGAGCAATTACAGCTTCATGCATGTATTTAAAAGTTTATAAAACAGATAAAATAACTATTCACTTATTTTTAGTTTTCATTTTTAATTTATTTTAATTTCGTAAAATTGGATATCGATAAACCACATTTTAGATTATTTTTCCGTTTTCACAAAATCTTGCTGAGAGTTCGGAGCACGGCTTAGAATCAGGGCGACTTAGATTCGAATAAATACGGTATTTATAGACCTTCATATGATGGAATGATTATTAGGTCTTAGCGAAGTCGGTCACCCCAAAATGTCTTTGTGGTCCACCGGCCGATCGTGATTGACTTAATGCCCACCTTGGGTTTAAACCATTGGAAATATATTATTACCCGATTGTTCCATAATACCCTTTATTTATCATTTTTCTTTGAAATTAATTTTTATAAAAAAAAATACATGTAATATTTTTGATAAATGATAATTCCTTACAATCGTTTATAGTATATATCTATTATATATGATTTGAGAAATTTTTATCAAAAACTTTTAGAAATGTAAATAGTACTTCATAATACCCTACTCTCCTCTACTGTTAAAAATGTTATTTTCTCAAAATAGTATTGAATTTTCTAATCTTTGTCTATTTCAGGGATTTTGTGTGCGTGTCGATAGATAACTAAATATGCCTGATAAACGCACACACATATATGTATAATCAATAATCGTATACTAAATTGTCATGAATTTATTAAGCAAATCAATAAATAAAAATATAATAAAACAATATAAGTGAAAAATATGGTAGCCACAATAACATAATAGCAAACTTATAGCCTTAGGAGTTAAGATTATAGGTTTAAGCATAGTTTTAAAGTCAGCTAACCTTCGCTTACGTATTAACGAGCTGCGAAAAAGCGAAAATAATGTTAGAATTATATATTATATTTGTGTAAGTAATATATATTAAAAGTATCTCGAAAAGGTTATACAGTCCTTTAACTATAGACTATTTAATTTCTATTCTATTTCTCTCTTTCAAATGGTTTTAACGCACTTACCACTATTTTTCAGTCAGAAAGCCTACCCATTTAATATATTTCTTTTCGAATGCCTTCATTGTAACTAAAGATAATGCTCTTTTTAAACAAAGAAATGGTCTGAAGATCACAAACCTATTTTTTATCTCCCTCTTTTTCCAGTTGATGTGTCAACCCAAAACAAAATAAACGGAACTAAACTTAACCCCAAAGCAAAATAGTTAGATTCTCTGAGGTCCCAAAACAATGCTGTGTAAAAGCAACAAACAGATTATATATCTATATAAATTGTATTTCTAAATCTATACAACTTCAGCCAATTTCGGGTGTAAAAAGAAAGCATGTGAGGTTTTCTCTCTTTGTGAGAAAAAAAAACGTTGTAAAAAGTTTTATGTTTACTGACCTCAACCCTACTTTTAAGAAGATTAAACCCCCGAGTCCCTTGACAATAAAAGGGAAGGCTCGGTGGAGGAGAGGGTTGGAACAACAACAATTGGATAAGAAAGCGAACGGATGGCAATCTAGTTAGCGAAACAGTAAATGAGGAATCGCCGATATCAGATAAAGGGTACTCCTAATGCTCTTGCTGGAGATTTCTTTTCGGTTGTAGTGAATGAATGCTTCCTTTTGTCAAAGAGAGAGGTACGGAAGGGGGAAAAAAGGACTGGAAGTTGTAGTGATTGTCGATAGAATTTTGCTTTTATGTTTCTCGAAACATGGAGTGCATCAACGCGTAGATGACACCTTATCGTGTGGTACAAAGCTTTTGCATTAATCATTCCCTTTTTTTCCCCTGCAACTGCTTTTTTATAGAGTTAATTTGGTTTGTTTGTTTTTTGTTGAGTAATGGAAACTTGAATTCACAGGTTTCAGTTTTCTAAGAAATCAGAATCTTAAGAATATTTTAAGCTTAGTGTCAAAGAGCTGGATTCGAAATCCAGAGGCATCTTCAAGCAGGAAAAAATCCTCAGTTTTTGCTTAAATTCACGACACATTATAACACACACACAATTTCTTTTTAATTCAACTTATCTAATCAATATATATTATAAAGGAAAGTGTGTGTACGATGTCGTGCCACTAAAACTCAGAAAGGAGCCCTGATACGATCAAAGAAGTTATATGGTGTGATAGCCATCTATCCCGCATCCATGAAGGATATTCTCTTTTTTACCTGAATCAACCCCTAAGGGGCGTTGCGAGGGCTTAAGGGGCGTTAGAGATAAATATTCCTGTTTTTGAACTATTAAATCTACAGACTTGAAATTTTATAGGTACGTTTCTTTCATGGAGTAGAGATCCGCTGCAAAAGTGCGTTTGTGAAAATTGACCTTCAAGGGACGTTGCGAGAGCTTAAGGGGCATTATAGATATTGTAGTGCCTGGCTACTGTTGGCGGTAAGTTATGGAATGTTTGGCGCAATTCTCCAAATCTTCGGGGTGGGTTACTGTTTTTTTTTTGAGAAGGTAATTGACCTTCGAACAACACGTTAAGGGGAAGAGGGAGTCCCTTGGTTCTTGGAGCGTCGAGGCACTGTACCGAATTTTGTGTTAAGGAAAGCGAGTTCCTTTGTTTTTAGCCCGATGCTCAGGACTTGGTTTGCGCTACCAAGAAGAAATAGGTTCTTGCGAGTTTTTTTGAAGTGATAACTTCTATTGGCGCGATTTGAAGGAGAACGAACGCCACGCTCGGGAATGTAACGCTCATTCGGCTTTTTTCGCCTTTATTCGGACATACACACCCCTAAAAAGGAAAGGAGGGACATTTCCCTCCGCCATTCTGACACGTTGTAGTTTCCCCGCCACACACACAGTAATACGCCGTAAAAGGTAAAAGTTAAGTTCCTAGCTTCGATCTAAGTGGGCTCCCTCTTCACGCAACCTCTTTCTACTGACATGAATGCGGGATTCTTTTTAATCCTAGTTGAAGCATGAAAATGAAACGTCATATTTTCGAGAACAAGTAATATAAAAAAATTAAGTCAATTTCTACTTAGATCAATAAAGAAAATTTTAATTTAGCTACTTTTTATCAAATAGTTACATATAATATAAATATGTATATACATGTGACAGAATCACAATATTAAGTGGTAATTAATTTTTATTCATTATCATTAAAGTATCGTATTGCCATATAAAACAATCGTGTACATAAAATTTCAGTTCAACTGAATGCTTTAAAACGTGAGAAAAGAACCTTTTTCAAGTTTTGACACAAGTTGCCAAAATAGTCGTTAAGTCACTAAAAAGGAAACCAACGTGGCTGTATCTGTAATTCTTTAAACAATTAGTTTCAGTCAATTGGTTTTAATTAATTATAATTAAGTTATCATATCTTTACCCAAAACAATTGTGTATATAAAATTTTAGTTCAACTGAATGCTTTAAAACGTGAGAACATAAAAACACAAGTCACCAAAGAATCACCAAAAATAATGCCAACGTGGCCGTATTTATGATTCTTTGAATAATTAGTTTTAATCAATTACTTTTTATTAATTATAACTAGTGGTCCCGACAGACGTTGTCCTGAACACACGTCTTAAATACGAAAATTACAAACTTTATTGAATAAGTTGTAATAATCTGTGGACCGTTTTGATGAAATTTTTTATAAAGAAAGTTGTTACAATACCTGACATCAACACATGTACAGTTACCACAATTCGACCTATCGATTGCGTGTGAGTATGTATTTACTATGAACTAAGTTGAATATAGAAGCTATTCTGAATAGAAACTTAAACTTGTTTTGATTAAGAGTAAAAAAGATAAAAATTGAAAAATAGGCTTAGAGAGAAAGAGAAATCCTACTCTAAAATTAAACATAAAATCTAGAAAATGGACAAATTTTTTATAGAACTAAATAAATAGTATAAATATCATTAGCAATATTGCAGTGAGCTTAAGAATAAAAATCTATTTTTGTAAGCGAATCGGAATAGCAATGAACAAATAGTTCTATTCATCACATTACTCAAATATACTTTGAGTCTAAAAAGAAAATTAAAACAATTTAAAATTTAAAATAACAAAATTAGGTATACAGGTATTAAGAAAAAGTTACATTAAATAATTTAAATACAAGAAAACAAAATATAATGAAGAAGACTTTCCTTGCAGCAGCAGCGGATATATTTGTACAAAACTGCCAGACTCTGACAAAAGAGCTAGTATAAGCCAGATATTAGGTGATATGTCTTCTGATTAAATCCCATTTTAAAGGTTTTGACCTAGATTCCTCTCTTCCCAATCAACTACCTGTCTTACTATCTATTTGCTTAAATTAATTCATGGATAGAATTGAATATTGTTAAATTACAACCAAAATTCACAAAGCCGGATCGGGTCTTCTGAGCAAATTACCTATGATTTTAAGTGGAAACTTTAAAGAATTTTCAAAAGACAAATCAAAACCTTTAGTTAATTTTTTAAAATCAAAATTCAATTTAATTATGTCAAATAATCCAAATGAAGCACGAGGAAGTATGGAACAACGCTTGACGGGTTTTTTAAATCGATATTTCAATAAAATTTTGAATCTCTAAAGGATTTATAACCTATTTCAGCTACCATAAACATATTGTTTCCTTCTTAGAATACAATTAATTCCCAAACATGATTCTATATTTCACACAAAAATATTACTTTATGAGTACAGACATATGAACAAATAATTTTATAGGACAAAACTAATATCCTCTTGTTTTATATTCACCTAACTAATCACTGATATAACATTACAAAATTTGAAGTTATCACTTCTATCGTGTGGTCACAAGCACACACACTTTTTTTTAACACGACGGACTGCGGTTGGTTTGATTGTATTGAGAAGCGAGATAATTCTATTGGCTGTTACGCGAAGTACGGCGTTGAGAAGCTTTTAGAAAGTAATAGAAAGACATTAAAGCAGTGCTTCTCAAACTTTCAATACTTGCGACCCAATTTTCAATCATCATTTTCATCGCGCCCCCTCCATACGATAACAATGTGTTGATTTCAAAATTAACGTATTAAAAGCTACATGCTTAAGCTACAATATGACTTTAATTATAAAAAGCACAAATTATCAAGGTAAGTGTTAAAATTTGTGCATAGTTTTGAACCCACGGGAGTGAATAGTAATTATTAATCTTGTTCTTTACTTAGTACTGATAAATTAATTATACATTACAGATGCATTTATAAGTACATTAGATCAATGTAAATGTGTACTTTACTTTTTTATTATATCAGAATGTATTTCGTTTTGCTAAATTTCAGTAAATTTGCAACTTTTTAAATCTTTTACTTTTTACTTTTTGATATGCTTGCCCCCTTGTAAGGTTATCACGCCACCTAAGGGGGCGTGCCCCACAGTTTGAGAAACGCTGCATTAAAGATATAATAAGTGCACTCATAAAAATTACCTTACATGTTTTGTATATTGTTTACAATTTAGCTACAATATCAAGAATAATATTTTTTTTTATTTTTAAAAAATTAAGAACGGGAATACATATAAATGAGATTCATTTTTTTTTCGTATCCACGAGGAAGGTACGAATTTACAATATTCTTCTTAATTTTCAATTATAAGCAAATAAAGACGAAGTAATGATTTATTTTGGTTCGGGCAGTGGCAACGATAACTCCGGTTTTGATTTACTTTCTTTGTGGATCGATTGTTGCAAGTTGTATAAGTATTTACGCAAAAACATTTTTTACGGGCCACTATTTTCCCAACCTTGCTGAAGAAAATTCACAGAGGAGACAAAAATCTAGATCAGGGATGTCTATAACCCGTGGCCCAGGAGCCGCATTTGGCCTGTCTTGAATAATTTTTCAGCCCGCGAGATTCTTTACAACTTTACAAAATTCGATTATTTTGTACAATATTTTTGTTTAAAGATATTTTTTTGTAAAAAACAAATCCCATAACTGTTGTTATTTTATCACGTTGCTTCTGTTATGCGAATCTCTTTTTTTTTTCTAAATTGAAATTTATCAAGCATAAAAATCGTGCTAAACATAGCGTAATCGTGCATAAAGATAAATGTTGCATGAAAATCTGCAACATCAATTACGATATGCAAATACACATGCATTAAGATTGACTTGCAAAAACTAAGTGAAAGAGTTGAGAAACAGATATGTCACTAATTAAATAAATTAAACATTATTTGACCATTGCATTATTATTATTATATTATGTATGTTTGTATACATGAAGAACAATGAAAAAAATAGTAATATATCAGTCTGTTTTAAATTTTCACTCCAACAAATGTTTGTAATGGATCCAAAACTAATATAAAGATATATATTTTTATATGCGGCGGATTGTAAAGTTCTTCCAAAGTGGCCCGCGAGGTCATTTGGGTTGACCACCCCTGATCTATATTATTCCTTTTAGGGGTTCTCCTTTTAGTTTTTGATACTGTTCTATAATTCTGAATAATTTCTAAGTCAATAATCTCACTAATGATGCATAGAGTATGAAAATCTCATCCTTATTGCTGTAATTACCCCCATTAGATCAAGTATTCTTTGGAGAGAGTATAGAACCAACTAAAACTTTTATTTTCCCCAACAAGTATGTTCTAAACAACAGTCAGCGTAAAAAATAAATACTCTTAATAACTCTCCTAATTCTCATCGCTGCTAAATACAATTAGCATGTTACTGGCTCAGAGGGAGCTAAATTATGGCATTAATCAATTAACAGAATCAGCATGATTAATTATCTTCTAAAGTAGAATTTTTCCCCATTAGGGATTTTTTTTTCTTTTTTGAGTAAAATTATGTTGAGAATGGTCTCAGTGGCTTGTGTTCTTATGTTCCTTCTAATTCGATCATTAGTACAAGATATATTCGAGGAAAACTGTGTGTGCATTAGGGAATTTTAAATTATAGTTTTTATGTCTCTTAACATCTCATTACTTATACTTACAATCGTAAGATTTGGTCTTGAATCTGAAATGTGGGAGAAATTTGTATGAATTCTTTTGGATTTTTGGATTTTGTGATATAAGGAACCTCAATATGTTAATATTTCGGCACGTTTCAATTTATTGTGGGTTTTTTTCTTGCCTATATTAAATAGTTCATATTTTTGTATAAACGCGGAATTGCATTTCCAAATAATTCATATTTTACAACGCCGTGCTAAGTGGAGGGGAGAAAAACTCGAACGACGGAGCAAAGGAGTCAAAGAAGTTTTTTAAAAAAATAAATATTTTACTTGCATGTAATTATATAAATCACACCCACCCCTGGAAGTGATGATATTGAGAAGGGAAAGAAAAATTTATAAACTCGAAAAAGCCCATGCAACGCCGGGCCATGCATCTAGAATCTCTAATTATAAGAATTACATAATTATTAATGACATTCTAGAAATCACTCACATCACTCGCGCACGCATACACACATAAATTCTGGCATCATGAAGGAAAAAGAAAGCTCGTGCAACGTCGGGCCATGCAGCTAGTATATACATATTTATCGTTTGGTGCGTAAACATTTGAAAAGTCTTAAGTAGAAATTTTTTATTGTCAAATGCATTGAGAAACTACATTTAATCTTAGGTGACCAAATTTTTTGAGTTCCTAAACTCAGAAACTCTGAACATTGACCTAATTGTAAAAGGAGAAATCAAATACAAAAAAAAGCATCGGATTCCATAATGGGAGTATTCCGTTTTAGAACTTGATCAGAAATTTTAATTCTCTTAATGAGCCTCGACTTTTGTTGTTGTTAGCCCATCGCATTGCTCTGTTTGAAACGAGTGACTGCGGTAGCCAGGGATTATGGTCACGAACTTGCGGCTGACATGCCACGAGTTCGAGCCCTGGTTTCACTGAAGACCCACCGTGCGGAGGATCTGATGCTCGTTAAATCTGCCGAGGCTCAAAATGATGTGGTATTGAAAGAGGGGGTTGAAGCTCAGGTGTGTTGTCCTTATCACTGACCGAAGCTCAAAATTACGAGGTATGTTGTCAATAGCCTTTGTGTAGCTTTATAGTATAATGCTAATAAACACTCACTCCGTTTCAGGTGAAAGGTGCCTCTACTGCAGTGTTTTTCAAAATTCCCCCTTAAGGAGGTGTGTAATTCTACGAGGGGCTAGGGATGGCGAGTATAATGAAAAATCGATAACCAAAGAATATTTTAAAAAATCATTAATTTATACTGATCGCAAACAAACAAAATACATTCTGACATAATAAAAAAATAGAATACACATTTACACTGATATAATAATACACTTATAAATGTATCAGTATTGTATAATTAATTTAACAACACTAACAACAAGTTGGATAATTACCAGGGACCCCATGAGCTTGTCATATATTAAATTATATGCAAAAATTAACACTTATCTTGAAAATTCGAACGTTTTGTAGTTAATCCCTTAACTGGTGATTAAAAAAGTTACGCGGTTCGCTCCCCCAAGGTCACCATTTTCCACGAAGGCGCGCGTATAGGATGTATTGGTGGGGGGAATGAAAAGAAAAAGATAAGTAAGATGTTCTTTGAAATAAGTAAATCCTTCGAAAACACTGTCAAAGAGTCCTTTTATTGCATTCCAAAACCTTCTGAATATTTTTACGGATAGCAGAGCACAGAAAAGATCGTACTTCAGAAAGACATATACATACTTCTTCGACAATTAACGTTTTGGCTGAGAGAGAAGTTGATATATGAAGGTGGTACTTAAGAGGTTCAAGTCATAGAGTGTAGCTTTATTGAGATTAATACATTATTATTGTTTGTAGTGGGGTGCCATATATGAAAATTAAGATTGAATATCGGGTCACAAATATTGAAAGTTTGAGAAGTCCTGCTGTGTGCTGCAATACTTTCGAATAGTTGTTTGCTGTTTCTCCGTGAATTCTCACTTGTTATTTATAAATCATTTTTGTAATTCTCTATCTAAAATGACAGTTCTTACAAAAGAAAACAAATGGGCAGCTTCTAGAAAATGGAAAAACCATTTCTCGCATTCACCTTATGAAGAGTGTGCAGATTGTTGGATTTAAGAAACAGAAATCTTGGATTCAGTGCGTAGTGTTCCGCCCAAATATAACTCTGAAAATATCACTTGGTGCGAGACAGACTCGGATTTGCATCTCATTATACGACGGCAGCGCGAATGTGAAAGTAGAGAGCAGAGAACCCTGGTGGCCGATTTTGCAACTTCCTAATCCTCGCTTTTGCTGTTGATTCTTTCGCATTTTGAAATGATTCGCTTTTTGAAATATGTCTCCAGCGGGATATAGGCTCTTTTTCTAACTCGCGATGAGAAAGATGCAAAAAAATATGACTAAGGAAAATCTCTATTTCTATTATTCCTTTTAAAATCTTTATTCGAATTCTTCTATACAATTCTATCTTTCTCTTTTAGAGATTGAAAGCGGCTTTGGAAGCCCGAATCCTTCTTTGTGAAACTCCTATGAGCTATGAATGAATCCTTTAAACAAATAATAAATGGTTTCCATTTAGAAGAAATGGCAATAGAGAATCGTCAACACTGATCTTCAAAACTTCAGTTACACAACCAGTTTTTTTCAATTCCTTCTATCAGTTCCCACTCTCACTATCAAATTTTCCTAGCTCAAATTTTCAATCGTTAATAAAATACTTTCCATTCATCCATTCTAATTCAAATACCTTTTTTTTACTCTTGCATTGGAAGACACTTGTTGCTAAGACAGCTTTTTCTAGTGTTAATTCATTAATTAAATTAATGAATAAATAGTAGCAAAACAAAAAAAAATAGCCCAACACCTTATGTAAAAAGGAGTGAGTGAGTAGATTTTAACGTCACACTGTTCAGCTGTACGAGGGCTTTTGGCGACGGACCTCGTCATTTTGAACCATGGTCAAGTGACGAGGACGACATTTGAGTTGGCACCCCTCTTCTAACTACCACACTACACCCACTGGAGGACGTTTGAACTCTCGAAAGATTTAACGGGCATCGCTCCTTTACATGGCGGGTCTTTAGTGGTTCTGGGCTTGAACTCGTGACATGCCAGCCACGCTCTGATACCTTGCCCACTAGGCTACCGTGGCCTATATAAAAAGGAAAATCACTCGTTGTGTCCCTGTAACGCAATGGATAGCGCGTTGGGCTTCTCATCCAAAGGTCGCGGGTTCGAATCCTACCTGGTTTGACATTGTTTCTGAGAATATGAGGTCTTTTTATTATGCTATTTTATTAGAATAATTAAATTTAATTAATGAATAACTAGTAACAAAAACAAAAAACATAGTCCAACAATCTATGTAGAAAGGAAAATGGAAAATCGTTTCCTATTTTGTCACTTAGTATTATGATTCTGTCCTATGTATATACATATTTATATTAATTGTAACTATTTAATAAAAAGTAACTAAAATAAAATTTTTCTTTGTTGATCTAAGAAGGAATTGACTTTAAAACTTTTTGTGTTAATTGTTTTGTCTACAAATTTAAAATAAATCAATATATAAGCATTGAATGTAGAAAAAATGTCACTAGAGGTAGTTATTCATCGAATTTTAGGTATATTTAGCATCAGGGATCATATTTTAGAAAATTATACTGCGTTTTAAAAAATAAAATAATTACTGTAATTACATATATATTTATATTTATAAATATAATAATTAATAAATGATACTTTTTGTAAAATATTTTATAGTAAATATTAAATGATATTTTATGTAAAAATTAGTTACAAAAAGTTTTGTAACATGATATACAATGTAATATAGATAAAATATTATGTATCTATACACGAGATTTTCTCTTTTACTGCTACTTCTTAAGCAAACGATATGTCACAATTATTTGGTAAATGAACATTTTTAATCCGTTTTCTTATTTCAAAACCTATGAAGGAATTTATTGTTAAAATAATGAATATGAGTTAGTTTTGTATAATATACTTTTTTTTGTCCGATACGTGTTTAAATAATTTACTAAACACAGTGGAAGGAAAAACTATAAATTAAAATAAATTATCAAAATGTTTTTATCAGATAGCTTTTTCTTTCTTTTTGAATGTTTTTTTTTTCAGTACATGTAAATATATATCTAGGCTTTCACCCATAATGTTTCAAGCATTAAAAAAAAGCTATCATTTTAATAGCTATTTGTAAATTTTTCTTTTATATATTACTTATAGAAAATGGATTTTAATTAATATATATATATATGTGTGTGTGTGTGTGTTTTAAATGATCTCTTATTTCATTACTAAATTAATTATTTGTTAATTAAAAAGTACATCGTCTATTATTTTGGATAAATATACATTTTAGAGACATTTTTAAGCTAACTATATGTAACATTTAAATGATTCATGAAATCTGAAATTTATTTTATTATTTTAGATTCTTAGAAACTATTATTAAAAAATGATGAAAGTTTTTTTTTTACTCTTAGTATCAGAATCGTTTTTTTTTATTGCTTCGCATTAATAATTTTTTAACTAACGCAATATTGTTTTTTATAAGTCATACATCGAAATTTGAAGCTATATCTTATATGTGAGGGGAAAAGGGAACAATAACTTTACTCTAAAAAAAAACCTGTGTTATGCTGGGATAGAGAGAGGGAAAAGAAACCTGTCTTAAATCGAAAATAAGTGGAACAAATTTCGAAAAAGGGAAATTTAATGAAATAATTTCAGAAATCACTCACATTGTGTGCGGGCGTACAAACACACACACAGAAACTGGCGTCATGAGGTAAAGCAAAAGCCCGTGCAACGCCGGGCCATGCAGCTAGTATTGTCTTATAAGTTGTCAGTCAGAGAATTGGGAAACTAACCTAGATAAGCAACATCAGGGCTGTTGGAAAAGGACTATATAATTTTGTAGCTAGGTCATGTCCAGAACGGCACCTGAGTTGGCATCCCCTCTCCAAACTACCACGCCACACCAAAGGGAGGACTTTGAGCCTGTAACATCCATGGGAGTAGGGGGAGTAGATTGCCTTAACCCTTTATCTACCGCATTATGATTTACTGCAGTTTTTTTCATGGTATATTCTTTTTTGAATCACTGCATTGAAAATTAAGGGATATACATAAACAAAATACTCAACTTTGAAAAATTTAATTAGTTAGAGCTGATTAATTAATTAAAGATGTTCAACCGTAAAATTAATTATACACACTGTTCACTTAAATAAATAATCAAATAGTTTTCTAAGGTCTTCATTAAGATACAAAAGAAAATAAAATAAAAATAAGACACCTTTTGACATTAACTTTTTTTTTCGGAACAAAAATGACAATATTCGCAATCCGCTTAAAAGGCCGTCAGATGAAAACGAAATTTCTGCTATAAAGCTATTCGCCTCCCCACTAAAATACTCATCATATAACCCGTGCTGTCATATATCTTGGAAGAGTGGATTTCAAAGGATAGTCCTGCTAAGTATCGTCAGAGTATTTGTAAAAATGGTTATTCTATGTAATTTTAAAGTGAGTGGTACTCTTATAATTACCATTAGTAGATAAAGGGTTAAACTGTGGTGCACACAAGAGTAAAGTTTTGGGGAACAGCCCCAAGAGATTTTTAACTTTTGTCATAGAGATTCTCTGTCTCGGGGTTTTCATCTATGCATTTTTAAAATGTAAACCAGAGGTCGTCAACTTATGCCATGTGTGCAACCCGTGGTACAATTTTTAGTGGCACTCTGCACTACTTTACAAATTTGTCAAATTTTGAGTGGATGGATGTTGATAAATCGGAAATGGACCTTCTTTGACAAACATCTTAAGAAATATGGACATTTACGGAATTATGAAAATTCTGAAATATAACTCTAAAGATAAATGTGTGACGAATCTACTCGTATACGGAATTTTATCACTAACCTTCTGAACCGACCTTTTTAGGGAAATTTAATTCCCTACCTATTTCCAATCAACTCCAAAAAGCGGACAGGATTCCTTGTTATGTAGATTAGATTCAGTATTTAAGTCAAACGAAATAGTAAAGTTAGAGCAGTAGGAGATAGATATTGAAGCATAGAGTTATAGTGAATTTGAATTGAAGTCTTATTGTTGTTGATAATTTAATCTCATGAAGAATTGAGATTCCGAGTGGTAAATATTATTTTGAATTTAAAGTCTCATTAAAGTTTTAAGAATCAGATTAAAGTTAGATGTTCAATAAGAACATTATTAAATATAATTCTGGGATCTCTTATCGTGGTAATTTCTGCGTGATCGTTATTTAATAAATTAATTAATTAGATCATTAATTAATTGAGTTAATTTAAAGGATATTATCTTTAAAACCTCATAATATTGGTAGAAATAATTGTTAATAAGTCTTTGATTCTATTTGGGAAAGATAACTAAATAAAGAAAGTTATTTATAAAAATGGCTACTGGTTCTTTTGTGACTCAAAATTATTCTCGTTCTCAAAGTGAGGTCCCGAGAGACCTTCACAAATGTACAGCTATTTTGTAAATTATTGAATGTCATTGCTGGAGAGATTCAATCATTTGGAGAGAAAATTACATGCACTCTGTTTTCCGGTATTGATTCTGCATATCTAAGTAAAAAAAATCTTTCCTCATGTGAAAAATATTTCAAGTCCGCAAAGAAAGTATTTCACAACTGAATGCTCAGAATTGTGTGTTGTGTCTAATTGAAAGTTATACATTATAACCCTTATTTTGTGATATAAAGGTAGAGCGGTGAAAGCAGTAGGTTCGCATTAAAATTAATATTTATCCTTTCATTTAACTGTAATGATAGGAAATATTTATATTTTATGTGTTGTCTATCTCTTATTTTAATAAGTATGTTTAAAGATACATCATATATGTACAATTTTAATTTCTTTTAAATTTTTCCTCAAAAAATAGTTATATCTTATGCTGTTTATTTTTATGTTAAGAAATATCTTTAAAGAATGCGAAAATAATGCATGATAAAACTGAAAATATCTATATTGTTTACCTCTATTCTCTAACTCTGCATGCATTATCGTGGGAATCAGATTGTTTCAAAAATGCATGGCATGCTGAGCCGTATTGATAGATTGGTTTGGCACACAACGGCTAAAGGGTTGCCGACCCCTGAAGTAAACCCTAACCCAGTGTTTCTCAAAGTGTGGGGCGCGCTCCCTGGGGGGCGCGATGACCCTACAAGGAGGGCGCGAGCGTATCGAAAATTTAAAGATTTTTTTAAAAAAATAACCGGAAAGAGAAGTAAAACATAATGCTTTTTTCCATAATAAAAAAAATTACACACAACAACACTGACATAATTTATGTTTATTATCTGGCTTTTTTCCGTCATCAAATAGCTATCTTTGATCCCAAAACCAAATTAAAGAAAAAAAAACATTTTGTTTTATTTGCTGTATTTCCTCAATGAGAGATTTTTTTATTACGTTTTAACATAAAATATTACTCGTTAAAAGAAAAAACGAAACCCAGACCCTGAGAAAAATTCTAAGAAGATAAACAATTCACCACTGTAATTATTATTGAAGTACTGTACATTAGTTGTAGAAAAAGAAAAGGAAGTCATGATTCACTTTTCAGCCAGGCTGCATAGTACGTTTGCTAATCATTTGATTGACCTTCAATCTTATGGTATGGTTATTATCAATATTAGTTCTCTCTCATCTTTTATGCGTTTGCTTTTCGCTTAGGGAAATTGTAAATAATTGAGTTTTGTGATATTTGGAAAAGAATTTATTAGTTTAACATTTCTGTAGGATAATTGAAAAGTGTCTGATTTGCGTCCTTTATTATGGTCTTGTACTTTTGAATCATTTTAGTTCAGTTTTATTGGATTTCTTCTCAAATCATCAAAGAATTGAATAGTCCTTGAAAGAAGGTAAGTATACTTTCTATAAATTAAAATATTCACTAGAATTCCGATTTGTATCGTGTACAGTAAGAATAATTCTAAACAAATGATTGGGGTGACTGAGTCCCCCCGCACTACCATAAATGTTAGTATCGAGTACGCGCCTGCTCCCGGGTAAAAACATTTTGAAGTCTTCTCGCTTTAAATGTTAAAAAGTAACACAATTATTCTTCATCGGAATTTTATATTCTTTTTCATAATTTAACATTAATTCTAAATGCTAATTGTGTGAGGTTTAAAATTACAGTTCTTTTAAACAGTTATTTACAATTATAGCATTTATCTAAAAAAAATCATTTTACATTTTTGTATACAATGTCGTGCACACAGTTTTACTCTCCTTACAGTTCAGCTATTATATCAAGAATAATGTTTTATTTTTTTAAAAAATGAACTCGTGCGAAGAGTTGGTGTTTCAGCCAGTATACGTTTGATGTATCAGTACTGAAGAAGGTATTTTATAAATAATTTCTTATTACTGAATTTGGACGCGGTAGCCGAGTGGTATAGGTATCAGATCGTGGCTTGCCTTGACACGAGTTCGAGCCCAGTACCACTAAATACCCTCCGTGTAGGGCAGCGATGCACGTTAAATCTGTTGAGAGCTGAAACGTTTTCCCGTTGGTGTGGTGTTGTAGTTAGGAGAGAGGGGTGCCAGCTCAGGTGTCATCCACGTCACTTGACCATGGTTCAAAATTACGTGGTCCGTCGTCAAAAGCCCTCGTGCAGCTCAACAGTGCGACGTTAATATTCAATCAATCAATCTTATTACTAAATTAAGAACAAAATTAATAATTATTAGGGACTTCTACGGGCTTATCTTGTAGAGGAAAGTTTTTCAAAGGAAGGTTTATAATATCAGAAATTGACACTTAAAGAGTTATTTTTCTATATTTAGCTGAGATATATATTTTGTCTTCAAGGCATCCACTGCAGAAAATCCGGTTTGAAAAAGGTAGGATGTTGAAAAGGGTAATAGTATACGAAATGCTTTTGTTTTCAGTACAGATAATTCCTCATCCACCTCTACCCCAAATTCAAAGAGCGATTTATTACAAAATTGCCTTTTAATTTTTCACTGGATGTGAAATCTATGAAGATTTCTTCTTCGGAAGTTGAGAGCCCTTCTGGAGTATCTTGAAATAGATCCCTAATCCACTCGTAACTTGCTACCAAGCTGTCCTCATCCAGAAAATACTTTTTAAAATTCTTTGCCAACATAGCTAAATGATTTTACATGTTTTAAAAACAACTTTCACATGTTGTTCTACAGATTTGTAAGTTTTAACACATATCGAGCAGGGGCTTTTTCCATCATTTACTTCAGTAGTGGTAAATCCAATATTTAAATATTTTTGAGAAGATCGCCTTGATTTAATTTTGGGAACCATGCTCGTTCGTCTGTGTACTTGTTGATTCTTTATTATGGTCGAATGTTTGCTTACGACTTAAAAATGTATATGTATGATATTGTTTTAATCTACTGCCGTAAATACTTAATTACCGTGAATTACAATTAACGTGGAAATTAAAAAAAATGTACATTCAAGCTAGATTCGGTAGCTATAGGAGTATCGAGTCGACCAAAATTGACTGGAATTGTACGAGGAAAAGCATTTTTACATGTTTTGCGCAGACGTCCGATAGGTTGCCCAGACTCACGCAAACGTACCCTATAATGCCAGATGTGATGGATATGATAGAGAGTGACATTGACTAGACTATTTTTCTAATGACATTTGCACTTTGAGAAATGAATATGCTGAAGGAAATAAATCTTTAATTAAATACATCATTTTGCGATCTGTTCCAATTTAAAAATTAGAGAAAGAAAAATAACATAATTCTAAGTAATATATATTTTAAGTAATTTTCTTAAAATATATATTAATTAAAAGTTACATATACACAAAATGTAATATACTTATCGTATTAATTTGTACGGTTTATAATTAAGATCGTATTGTAATTTTAGCGTCTCTCTCTCGAAGTGCATTTTTATTGCAGTAAGTACATTATTGTTGTACAGGGGGGCGAGACAAAAATTATGATTGAAAATTGGGTCGCCAGTATTGAAAGTTTGAGAAACACTGCTTTTAATGTATGAGTGGTGCACAGAGTATTTTATGACTAATTAATTAATACTAAATTAAGAACAAGTTTAATAATTATTAGCTACTTCCATGGGCTTGTCTTACAGAGCAAAGTTTTTGAAAGGAGTTTTAAGATAAGAAATTGACCCTCTGAGTTCATTTTCTATATTTAGCTGATATCTATATTTTGTTTTCTAAGCAACCACCGCATTTTGTAATATGTTCCAATTTAAAAATCAGAGAAAGGAAAAATAACTTAGTAATTATCCTATTACTTAACTTTTTTGCTTAAAAGTAACATATACAAAATTTAATACTTATGTCATGAATTTGTACTGTTTATAATAAATATTGTTGCGTTATCTTAAAAGTGCATTATTATTGCATTCAGTAAATTATTATGTATGAGGGGGGCGCGATATAAAAATTGTGATTGAAAAGTGGTGGGCGCCAGTATTGAAAGTTTGAGAAGCACTGCCCTACCCATAAAAATAATATGCGTATGTTATTGCCCTTAATATCAGTCAGGGCCATTTTTAACATCCCTAGCGTGCTAGGCACTTCCAATTGTCAAGCCCTCCCGCAATATTTCTAGAGTGCCCTCTCCTTTTGTTCTTACTTTGCCAGTTTTGGTTCGAGAGAGATTTTGCCTTAACTCTTACTATTTTCCTTTTTTTTTTTTTTTTTTTTTGCTCTTTGTATAGTTCTTCCATTATCCACCAACTGTGGACCCGCTATGTCCCGGACAGGCAACATGCATGCATAAGGAAAGGACAATGACATGGTTTGGCCACTTTTGTTCATTTTTTACTTTAGGGCATCACAGACATCCCACCCTTTTGTGAATTAGTATAGTAAATTAATAAAATCATTTGCAATTATAGTATAGAGTATACATTATTGTATAAACGGTTATCAACCTGTTAGTTATCATTGCTTATCGTTTTACTATCTATTACTTTAAGGCATCCTTTTTCTTAAAAGTCATTGTTATTGTTTTTGTACAATAAAGGTTTTCTTCGAGCTTTGATCATTGCAAAATCATTAATGATATCATTTGAATCAATTTGCATTGTAACATCCTTTTGAGTACATAGCTTTTAATTTTCTATAATAGATGTTTTTCCTAGTTCCGCGCACATGCACACGCCTTATACATGATTCGCTAGGCGGTGGCTTGTTCGCTGTAATTTAAATTTTTTTTCGCCCTCAATTTTTTTGCGTCCGCAAATCTTTTGTGCCCTAGGCACGTGCTTTGTGTACCTAAGCTGAAAAGCGTACCTTATGTAAGCGTATCTTAAAACACAAAATAACTCTACAGAAGAAAATTTCATAAGTGTCTCAAATAATCGAAATCCGATGGTTTCTTAGTTTCATAATGAATATGTAGCTTCTCAAAAAAACCAATTTCCAACGAGACATCAATTTAAAAAGAAATCATCAAATACTCTCGAGCCCAGACTCCAATAAGCCCTCATTTAATTGGTCATTTGATTTGAGAAGTAAAACTCGTGACTTCAAAGCTCCGAGTTTCTTTTACTCAGTTTTTGTGAGACTAACGCTACTGTGTTCTAAATTTTGTTTCCTGTTTCTTCGCTCTCTTTAAGTAATTAGAAAGACTACGAAGAGAAGAAAAAACCCAAAAGACGCAGAAAGAAGAAGGGAAGGGGAAGGAACCTTGCTTCATTAAAATTAAAGTAAAGGAACTGTCACAAAATAAAAATGAAAAGATTGTGGAAACATTTTAGAAGCTACTTTATCTCTTCCTCTGGCTTTTGGCTGCGTGTTCTGTACCAATTACTAAAAAATGTTTCTTTGTAGTTAGCGAAACGGACACATCTTTACAGATTCGCTCTTTTAAGAAATTCAGTAGTACAGAACGGAAGAACATCCTTTTTAAAGAAGAAAAAAACGTGTTTTAATCGTTGCAATTCTACGGAGAACAAAAACGTAGGTTTCGGTAATAAGATATGAATAACATTCTTGCTGCTATTTTTAGAAACGGAAAATCACGAAGAGTCAATTACGGTTTCAGTTAGTATCGCATTCGATTATTAATGTATCATTATTGAAAATTCCCAACTTTTCTTGGGTAATTACGTATATTTATGAAATATGAGGGATATTACTTTTTAGGGTGAATATATTCTTATTCCTTTCTTATGTCATCCAGCAAGTGTAACGAAACTATTGAACAAGTGTAATTAATTTTTTTTAATTTCAATTGCCAAAAATATTAGTTGATCTTTAATATATTTTTTTAAAAATATAAAAATGGTATTTATAATTAGTCTTTTTAAAAAGATATCTAACTAAATCAGGGGTGGGAAACTTGTTTTGGGAGCGAAGGTTACTGGAGGGCTGTACTTTTTAAAAATGATTGCATTTATTATAAAAATAATAATAATAAATAAATGTTAAATAAAATAGTGGCAGTTTTATTCAATTTCTTTATTGTGCTAATTTCATATTGTCTACAGCTACATAATTGCAAGCACGTGTAGCGGTATCATCTACATAAGCCAGTAACAGCCTCCAGACAGGGGTGATCACTTTTGTCTAGTGGTATGTTACGTGATTACGAATCCATAGGCCGCTTGTTCTGTCCTCCGGAAATACGCCACTCCATTCGTGACCTTGGCTAACTTAAAAAAAAAAGGCAACCTTCTGATCTGTCGTGGTGCCGCGTCTACCCACAAAAAGAGCAACCAAAATCGTTAAAACTTACTTGACGAAGCAATCAAAGTCGTCAGACTCATTTGACGCAGCAATCAAAGCAGTCAGACTCACTTGGCGCAGCACCACCAAATAACAGGAACAACTCACACACGCGCCATAATAAATATATCGTTCGTTCCTATATCCACCGACTCACTGGGGGTGGTGTGAAGGGTGTAGCGGTATCATTTACATAAGACAGTGACAGCCTTCGGACAGAGGTGATTACATTTTTGTCTAGTGGTATGTTACGTGCTCACGAATCCATAGCTCGCGAATTCTATCCTCAGGAAATGCGCTACTTCATACGCAAAATTTTATAATCATTTTCATGTAAATAATATCTTTTACCTTTCTACATTTTTTTTAAAATTAAGAGCGAGGTTAATTGTTACGAAATTCTGATCACAGCCTTAAAGTTTATGTCAGCCAACTCGCATAAAAATTTACTCTTGTAGGTATTCATGCAATAAACCCTTTGCTCACAAATATATGTCGACTAAAATATAAAGAACAATTTCCCCACAAATGTCTTCATACATCGAAATTTTTCAGCTGTAAAAGTCAACGTCACAGTATTACACATTTCCTTCCCAATGTCATCTGGCTTCAAGTCAGTAAGTCCAAGTTGTAGCTCCTCAGCTGCTGCATCAATATCAGAAACAATGAAGTAACATAGCAAATTGAACTTAGACTCAATTTTCTTAAAAAATCCTGAAATCTTCTATGGGATCTTGTCCTCCAAACTTGCAAAAATCTCTAAATTGAAACACTTTCAAGTACGTTGTTTTCTTAATAGTCAAAAGTAAAAGGAAAATCTTAGAATGCTCACGGGAAAAAAAAAATCTCGGTTCATAGCGGATCCTCTAAATATCTTAGCGGGTTACATGAAAACTCTTTGCGGACCGATAGTTGCTCAACCTTAAACTAAATCATATACTTTTATATTACTGTTGTACTACAAATTTTGTAGCAATTTAGGTAGCATAACAAGAAGTTACAAAATTGCAATTAATTCCATGTATCCAAATGCATAAAACTGCGCTATATACTATACTTCTACTTAGGACACGAAACTTTCTTTGGAGCCGTGAGTAGCCTAGTGGTTAGAGCATCGGACTCCAGACTGGAAGGCCTGGGTTCGATGCCCTATGCCACCAAATACCCTCCGAGTACACACGGAGTACGTGCGTTAAATCAGTGGGTTCGAAAGTGTGTGAGCTGAATCACCAGTTCTGGGGACTGGAAAATATTTTCCTCCCCTTCAGTTCCATGCCAAAATGGTGGAGATAGGTGGTGTCGCCATCTATCGTCCCTTCGGGGAATTTCGCCGAGCTAATTCGTACTGTCACCTGTATGGTGGCCAAGGTCAACGACAGGCGTACTTCTAACCCCTTACCACGATGAATTTCGTGGGCCTTGATCTGACTACGTCAGACAGGTGGCATTTTAGAAACAACAATATACTTTCGTTGTTAGGATATGTTATGTCCTGTGTTTTTTTTTACAAAACTAAAAATCTGAAGGCAATTTGACACTTAATTTACTTTGACGACAGATATTTAGAAGATACGCCCCCAAGAATATTTATCCAAGCGAGGGAAAATAGTACTGTTACAAGAGTATAATATATTTTATTTATAATAAATTCATTTTTTTAAATTCATCCTGTGCCTTTACATTTGCTCATTTTAAATCGAAAAAAAATGCGGATTTTTTTTGTCTTTATATTTTTTCTAATTATTATTTTTTACATGTTAATTTCTTTTTAATGACTATATGTTTAGAGTACAACACTGAATTATTTAAAAACTAAAATGTATCCGTTTTTGGAATTTAGGCATTTCAATTTCACGAGTAATTATAAGTTGCGAATTTGATTCATATTACAAAAGTATAATTTATTTTATTCAAAATGTTGGAGGATCAGATGAAAAAATGAGTGACTCAACAAACATTTAATTTATTTAAATAAAAAATATTATTACAATATTATATCGCGCAATATTAATTACAAAATAAATTATAATGTAAACAAGAAAAGAAAGAAAATAACTTTAAACATGTCTACTTTCAATTTCAGATCAAGTTTAATTAAAAACTGATAAAAGTTTAACCCTCTATCTACCGCATTATGATATACTGCAGCTTTTTTTTCATGCAATACTTTTTTTTAATCACCACAATGAAAATTAATATACATAAACAAAATTCTCAACTATGGAAAATTTAATCCGTTACAGATAATTAATTAATTAAAGATATTCAACTGTAAAATTAATTATACACACTGTTGACTTAAAATAAATAGTCAAATCATTTTCTAAGGTCTTCATTAACACTTAACACTTATTAAGACACTTATCTTTTGACATTAACTATTTTTTCGGAACAAGAATGACAATCTTCCCAATCCACTGAAAACGCCGTCAGCTAAAAACGCAATTTCTGCTATAAAACTATTCTCCTTTCCCGCTAAAATACTCAAAATAGAACCCATGCTGCAATATATCTTGTAAGAGGATTTAAAAGAATATACCTGTGCAAGGAGTATCGTCTGAGTATTCGTAAAAATGTTTATTCTATGTAATTTTAAAGTGGTGGTACTTATAAGTACCATCGGTAGATAAAGGGTTAAACACACAATGTAATATCATTCAAAATGAATGTAATATTATGTAACTCGTTATATTCCACTTTGCAAAAAAGTATCTGATAATGAATTATAAGGGGAAAAAAATGTTTTGCTTAACAATTGCTGTGGTAGCCGAATGGTCATCGTCATTAACTCGTTGTGGCTTTGTCAAGTTGCGAGTTCGAGTCCTGATGTGACTGCAGACACTCTGGGTAGAGAGGCTGATGAACGTTAAATCTGTCGTGACTCGAAGTCCTCACGTCAGTGTGAAGTGGAAGCTAGGAGAGTGGGGTTCCGACTCAGGTGCCATCCTCTTCACTTAACCACGAATCGAAATTCCGAGATTCGTCGTCAATAGCCCTCGTGTTTCTTTGCGATTTTAATAAACACTCAACTTAACTCTACATCTCTTCTTTCGCGCGCGCGCGTTTGCTTATCTTAGGTATTAAAACTATTCTAAATTATAAGTGAGCAAAAGCGCAATTAAACCAAAAAATTTTTGAGGAAATTTAAAATAGAAAGAAATCGCTTAAATTCATTTCTAAGTTGCTTCAAAATCCTAAGTTTTAATTAAGTCTTAAAAAATCTAGTTCAACCTTACTTCAAGATTTAGACGGGTTTTCTGTTTTAAATCATTTTTCATATTTAGTGAAAAGTTAGTTGATTTCTTGGTATTCATATTGCTGTGAGTTATGGAAACGCAACTTCCAAATATTTTGATTTGCTTCTTATTTAAGTGGATAATATATTACTTACATATTTTTGCAATTAATGAATTAAAGAGATTTTACTTATAAATAAAGTAGATTTTCGAATAAATTGAAAATATTATAACTATGAATAGAGCGTAAGTTTAACAATTCATTTTAAATGTTTTTTTCTGTGTGAAACGCAAATGTACTTTCCATTAGTAAAACAGTAGGTGAAAAACACACTTACACACATATTGACGTTAAACATCCTTTGTTAACAGTTAATGGAACCCACATGATTCATGTAAATCGCTGGTTTAATTAAAGGATTTTTTTCTGTACTGTTTTTATTCCTAGATTATTACTTTCCCCCTATTTTTCTTCCTTTCTTCCTCAGTGGCTCGACAGCCTAGGATGAACCTTGGCCTTCTCAAGAAGCCTTTTCCAGGCCAGCCATCTTACTGTTTTGTGTGTGTTCTCCAATTCTTAATTCTCAAAACTAGGAGTTCTTTTTCTAGGCCATCAATCCATCTAAGATTTGGCCTTCTCTTTCTTTGTGTGCCTATTGGTTGGGCATTGAAGACTTTTTTAGTGGTGCGGTCTTCGTCCATTCTGTCTGTCAACGAAACCAACCTATTTAATTCGTTGTATTTTGAAGAAGTTAACAATGTCAGATTCTATTATGCGATTGATAGAGCTCAAAATTTGATTTTGTTCGCCACGTTCCATTTTACTGAAATCCTCCAAAAAGTAAATCTTAAAATCTTTCTTTCATAGATACTTATCATGTGCTCATCTGCTCGAGACATTGACAAAGTTTCACATGCTTAAGGTATCCGAATACGTTTGGAACCGTGATTTTAATAAAGAGCATAAATCAGTGCTTCTCAAAGTTTCAGTATTCGCGACCCCATATTCAATCATAATTTTCATCACGCCCCCCTCCACATAATAGCAATGTATTCAATTAAATAATACTATATTTTGATGCTAAAACTACGATACGACTTTAATCTCTAAAGTGACACCAGCCTTTATAAACGTCTCGCTCAGCCAAAACATTAATTTCTGCTGACGTAAATATACGTCTTTTCGAAGTACTATCTTTTCTGTGCACTCTGTTATTCATAAAATTTTTCTGAAGGTAGTGGAATGCAATAAAAGGACCTTGTTTGCGAAGGATTTACTTATTTCAGATTATTTCCTTCGTTATTCCCCCCGCCCCCAATATATCCTATACGCGCGCCTATTAGAAAAACAATTAGCATTGGGAAGCTAATAGCGTAACTTTTAATCGGCAGTGAAGGGATCTATTATATAAGTCCTACAAATTGTCAAGATAAGTGTAACTTTTTGCATATAATTTTATGCATGACAATCCCATGGGGGGGTCACTGGTAATTCTTAAACTTGTTCTTAACTTAGTATTATTAAATTAATTCTAAAATACATTGTGCACTACTGATACACATTTATAAGTGTAATATACCAATGAAAATGTGTGTGTTTTATTTTTTATTATGTCAGAATGTATTTTGTTTTCTTACTTTCAGTAAATTAATTTTTTCAAATAATCTTCTGTTTTCGACTTTTCAATAGGCTCGCGCCCCCCTCGTAGAGTTGTCAAGCCCCCAAGGAAGGGGGCGCGCCCCACAGTTTGAGAGACGCTGGCATAAATGAATAATTTTCAAGATATTTAGTGTCACTTAGATTAGAATACACGTATAAAATTGTTTTAAGGACATTTTGAGAAAAAATTAGCTTAGAATAACTTTTTTTCAAAATGTTCTCCTTTTGTGAAAAATGCTTCTATTATAATAATATTTTGCCTGTATATAGCCCAGATCTCTGTACAGAGGCTCAACTATGATTGTTGAAAAATTCACATTATTTTCTGAGTTACAACCCATTGAAATAATTATTGGCGTTTTTTTCTTAAAGCACTTCTACCCTCTGTTGTCGTAAAATATGGATAAACCCACTTCTAAGTTATATATTTCAAAAATTCTCGTTGAGCCTCGGTACAGAGGTCTCAGCTATATACAGGCAAACTATTATTATAATAGAAGCATTTTTCACAAAAGGAGAATATTGTGAAAATGGGTTATTCTGTTTTCATTTTTTGTCAAAATATTGTACTTAAATAATTTTTATTGTAATACTATTCTCAAAACAATTTTATATACATTTTCTTATCTAAGTGACACTCAATATCATAAATATTATCCATTTTCACACTTTTGCAAAATCACGGTTTTGAATGTAGTTGGATACCTTAAGTTAATACTGATCTTAAAAGACTTTTATACAATCGAACTTTTTTTTTTTAATCTTTTTACTTCTCCTTTAATAAGATAAAATTCTGAAAATAAAATAATATCTTAAACTGTTTTCTTATCTTTAAATTTTTCAATTTTACAATCAGGCAAAAGGGTCTCTGGAGAAGTTTTAAGCAGACAAAAAACAATAGAAAAATTTCAGAAACGTTAACTGTATACGGAGCATCGTGTCTAGACTGCTTACAAAAGATAATGTGGCCAGTAACAAATGAAGCTCTGAGTTGTTACTCGCTACGTGTTTGCAAATATTTGTAATAATCTTGTTTTTTAATTAGAGAAAAGTGTAGTTTTGTAATACAAAAGAACCAAAGTTTTAATATTGTAAGTACTAATTCGTTTTATCCAAACCATGCGAATGAAAAGCATTATAACAACTATAGCATAATGGTAACTATTATTTCTAATTATAAGTAACGTGTTTTCTTCATTTGAGATCATTTAACTGTTTGTTAAAAATAGAAGTGGCTTTGATAGACTAGTAGTCATGGTCACGAAATCAGCGCCGACGTGATTGAGTGAGAGTGATGGATCTCGTAATTTTGAGATTTAGTCAGGTAACGAGGAGGCCACCTGAGCTTTCAACTCTTATTTAAAACTACCACACCACTGCAATGGGAGGATTTTGGGCTCTGTCAAATTTAACATGAATCAACCCCTCTACACGAAGGGTCTTCAGGGACAAAAGGTTTCGAACCCGTGTCTAAACAACGCCGGCCATGAGTTCATTATTACCGGGCACACTATAATCACTCATGACCATGGTGGAGTGACGGGTTCAAGTCCTGATGTCACTAAAGGCGTGCTATGTAGAAGTTGTTGCGCGTTAAACTATCAAGACTCAATGTTCTTGCGTCAGCGGGAGGGTCTAAATTTGAAGAGCGAGGTGCTGGTTTAGGTGCCATCCTTGCCATTTGGCCGCTGTGTAAAATAACGAGGTGCGTTGCCAATCCCCCTGGTGTGGTTATAGAACGCGACGCAGTTACAATTAAATCAGATCAGCAAATTTCATCTGCAATCTTAGTTTTCAATAATGTATTTGCCGTGTAGGGCAGCGATGCATGATAAATCTGTTGAGAGCTGAAAAGTCCTCCCATTGGTGTGGTGTGGTAGTTAGGAGAGGGGGTGCCAGCTCAGGTGTCGTCCATGTCACTTGACCATCATTCAAAATTACGTGGTCCGTCGCCAAAAGCCCTCATGTTGCTGAACAGTGCGACGTTAATATTCAATCAATCAATAATGTATTTAATTTCGGGTCATTTCTATTTAGAATTAGTTCCATTTTTAATACGCTTTTATTGGCTTCACCTGTATATAACGGAATCTTTCAACTCGATTTTTACCCACTTTAAAAGATCAGATTAATTTGAAATTTTGCACGCTTGTCAGGGACCAATGACGATACAATAATTTAATAATTTTGTTCCATTGTCCTGATCAGCATCATCAAGATTAACGATTTCCCACTTCCAAATTTGTCGACAAATTTCAGGTCCCATTTCCAGATTTGGCTACTAAAAGATTGTTACAACCCTAAAGCAAAAACGCTCATGGTTAATACAAATACAACAAACAAAAAGTGTCCTTTATGTGAAATTTTTTACTTTCTATTTCGTCTAACTATAAAAAAGTGTTTTTTTATTTTTATAATAACTATAATTTTTTTATCGAATCACCTTATTTTGTTTTAAAGGCTCTACTATTGTTGCTGTAGGGAGTGAATCAGCATTTATCTTATTTTGAAATCAAAATTTTTACCAACTTTTTTAACCTAACTAGATTAAAAATAAAACAGGTTTCTTCACTCTCCCCCCCCCCACCTCTTCAAACTTGATTTCGGAAACTTAAGCATTCGTATAATATTAAGCCAAATTTTATGAGACACTTCGTCTTCAAGGGTTACACACTAAAAAGAATAACTTAACGAATACTAGGACATCTTGTTAAAAGAAAGTTTACGCACATTCGTGCCTCTAAGTGGATTTTGACTAATTCTCCCGTCGCACTTCTCGGTTGCAAATTTACGACGCGGTGAAACTGAACTGCGCAGCTGGTTGCACATTTTTTACGACGCCTTTTTACGACGCTAACACAACAAGTAATTTTTTTGTGAGATGAGTTGTAAAAGAACCTGGCTACTCGCAAATAATCAACCTATGGGGCATGCATCTTTGGTTTTAAACCACTTTATGAAGGTTTAGTTTTGCTAGATGTACAATTTTGCTAAAATTCATTTAAAGAAACATTCTGGCGTGATTTTTTTTATTTTGTTGTTTAGAATTTTTGTATGTGAAAGGCTCGTCCACTGTTATGTATTATTAAATTTTTCCTCACCTATTGAACCTTTCTTATTGGGGTTCTCTCTGACTCTCTCTCTCTAATGTAAGTTCAAATGGTCTTCGAATTTACGAAATAACCCCCTCCCCATCTTCTGATTTTTTTTTTCTTTTTTTTTTTTCAATATCACAATAGCGAATAACACACGAATACAAAACAAATGAGTTACATTCTATAATCGAACAAACCACAACTCATTTTAAAATACGATCGGTACATGCAGAGAGAAAAACTCACGTGCTTTGCAAATAAATAACTTAAGTCTTTTATCTAGATGTCCAGAATATATCAACTTAGAGAGAAAGAGAGAACACATAAGCCGTTCGCTTCCAGGCCTTAACTTGAAAAATAAGATAAAGACTACTTAGAAGAGATGATAAGAGTTACTAGATTGGCTACTTTATCGCCCTTGGTGACAAATGTTGCCAAGGAAACATTGAGAAGACTGTATGATTGATCCTTCTAGAAATTTCCATGAGGTTTATAAAGGATTTTTGAGACAAAGATCGAATGTAGCTCAAAAGAGAGTGTAGTCGATATCAGAATCTATTTTTTCGTTGACTGCGATAAAAAAAGAGAGAGACTGTCTCTGCTGGGGGAATTGTTCAAGAGATCTGTTTCTGGAACGTTACAAAGCTTTTTTTTATAAAGAATACGTTTTTACACTTTAGTAAATAATCTGTTATAATACTCATTTGTGCTTATACGTCGATTTGTTTTCGTGTAGTCATTTGTTCGTTTTTGTCCATTAATAAATCTGTTATATTATTCAAATGATTGGAGTGGTCGACTGTTTTTCCTCCACGCAAATTTGCACCAATATGTACAGCATATTTGGCAATATCTACTGCGCACAAGCTGAATTATTGTAATTATGAACCAAACCGTATTTGTGACTTTAATTCAAGTAAAATATAGAAAATATCTCATCCACACTAATTATTCAGCATGTCTCCGAGTGAAGCATAACCGATATTTACATTAGAATAGTAATATGGTTGCTGTCTGATATATATATATTTGGTCCATATTTGAGGATACATCTCATAATGCTTCACGTGTGCTAGTATTACCTCCTTTTCAAACATATTTAAAGACAATAGTTAATTACGTGAAGTAGCATTATACATCGGTCATACATGTGCGGAACTACATCTCCTGCTAAAATTGATTCTAGAAGTATATACTTCTGGAGATAGCTTCTGGAGATAGCTTTCTAATTGATAACATAGCTTGGCTGCTATGCTCACTGTTTTCTTAAGGTCATAAATAATGACAAGAAAATAATATGACTGTAAAATTTGATTCCAAGTTTTTATTTAATTGAACATTATATAAAAATAGAACCACCGTATGATAGATTACATGCTTTGTGACACAACGTAATCAATCAGCATGGGATACAACTGGACATTATCTATAACTTTTTTCACTCTGAAGCGCGATAAGAGGAGGAACACAACGCGCCAGAGTTGTTACTTCGTTCTCCGTACCTTCTCACTTACGGCATTTAATTTAACGCATAAATGAATATTTGTTATTTCCGAATCAATTTTGTTTCATAAACCACCAAAATGGTTGTGGTCATGAATTCATAGCTGGAGAGTCTGGTGACACTGAAAACCAGCCGTGTTGAGATTCTGATGCATTTTAACACTGGAATGTCCATCGGTGTCATTTGGACACCGGAGCCTGTTTACTTTCTTCTCCTTTCCGCCTTTTTGCAGGGAGTTAAAAACATTTTCATGACTTTTAATCATTTTCCCTGGTGATTATACAGAAGAAGCTTGGTGGCTTTAGGTTTATTAGGAGGAATTTTGCAACTTAATATACCTAGAACATCCGCTGGTGTCGTTTCGAAACCAAGGCAGCTTATCATTATAAATTAGCAGTCATACAACAAAATATAGTTCACTAAGTAGATACTATTAGTGAAACAAACTTCCCAAAGTCCTATCGCACATATATTTGACCTTGAATGCAAAAAGACTGTTAAAACGTATTATTGTTAAACTATTAAAACTGTTCTAAGTGTTTTGAAATATGGTATTTGCTTACCCACCCATAAAATAATTCCATTCGATTTTCGGACTTAGTTCAGAGCAGTCATCGTGAAACGATGGCTCGTAGAAAAAGTCTAAACCTTAATGAAATTGCTAATTTGCTGCGATAGCTTTCTGAGAATGAATCGGATGGGTGTTTTGCTGTCTTGTTCTAATTTAGATGCCGATGAAGACATAATTGACTACGAAGAATCTGAAGAAAGTGCAGATATAATTGATAATATTCCAGTAAATCCTGGTATATATGTCGATAAGGATGGCACAGATTCGATAATGCATAATAGTAATGTTCTTGGCAGATTGCTACTAGAAATGTCCTGCCATAAAGCAGTGGTCCAACAAGCTTCGCGAAACACAATGTCAACGTCAGTTTTTTTATGATATAAAGGGTCATAATAAATGATAATTACATGAAATAATATTAAAAAGTCTTAAAATTAAAACCTAGTGAACATATTTAGTTAAAACAATTATTTTATATATTTTATATCACGGTGACGAAACGACACCGGTGGTCATTTAAGGATAATCGAAATCCCGGACGTTCTAGTGTTAAATTTTTGTCATGCCTCAAACTTATAAAGTTGGTATAATATGGAGTGCCAGTGAATTAACAGGTAGTGAGACTTTTGGATCAATCTAACCCACGACTTCTATAAAAAAAAAACTCTGCCAACCTAAAGGACGATAGGTATGTAATTAACTTGTGACGTTCCTCCCCGTGGGAGAACATCTCTCTAAGTATCAGCGTGAGCTAGTGTAGGATTAACGAAAGAACTAGAAGGAATCATTATCTTAATCTGACTTTATTAAGATATTCAACTTAAACGTTTAACAAATTGAATTATAATTAATATGAGAGACGCAAAATACGCAACACACAATATATATATATATATATATATATATATATACTTAATAAGACTTAATCTAATTCAGATCACTATCAATAACTGATCCGTCTAATCACTGATTCTAATATTAAATAGTCAATCCTACCTTATTAATAGTCAATCCTACCTGGAGAATCACTCTGTATTGACTTGTATGTACTGGTGTGCAACTTGAATTAAATATATTCGATCACTTATAACTTCTAATCACAGTCACGTAAATCTCGTTCAGACTTGAACCACAATTCCGCTATTGGATATCAACTACCTGCCAATTTCCATCCACTAACACAAATTGCCATACATTTCCATCGTGTTTACTCTAAGTTCCGATATTTAAAAGCTTGTTCATTTGCATCTTTCATTCACACTTCACTTCTTGGATTTGGTTGGAAAAGAGTTGCCATTAATTCTGGCCCAAAGAACCCAAAGGACATGTTAAAGAAAAGACGCGTGAGCCCGTCACGAACTACCAGTCTATTTTGAATGTGAAAGATTGTGAAGAGCTCATATACACATTACTTTTAGTTTATCATGGAGAGAGGTAAGGTTTTATTTCTCCTCCAAGTGATTGAGTGGTCGATCTAAGCATTATATCAACGCTACATTTTTGCAACTTAGTCGACCCATTTAATTTTTTAATAACTGTCTGATCTGATTTAATACACGGAATTTTAGAAAATAATGAATGTTTGTCAACTGATGACGAAATTGCAGCCCTTAATTTGACTGTGCAAGTATACATAGCACTTATTGTCATAGTACTGTTTCATGATGGCACCATCTAGTGGCAGTGTGACGTATTGGTTACGAAAATTCACAGCCAGGCTAGAGATATAAATATGTACAATTTATTTACAGAACATTCTAAAAAACAATCTTACATCCAGAGCACGTTTATATCGTCTCACTCTCTTCTGGACCCTCAAAACCTGTCATCCGCATGTCCTTTTCAGACGAGTCTATCCGGAACGTAGGGGAACGGGATTCTAGTAAACCCTTCTCCCCCCCCCACTTCCTCGGAACATTCGCCACAGCAGCCTCGTTACCAAATTTGGACGCTTGAATTAATTTTTAATTGAAGCCCTCGTCGGATGCTAAATATTGCTATGAATTAATTTTACAGAGAGATCTAAAGCCAAATTCACACTCAAGGGAGCTCTTGCATTCCACATAATCATATGACTTGCGTGTCAGTGATTTTCGCATGCAGAAAATATATCGATTCCAGTCGGGTTCGAACCCGCAACCTTAGACTTACTAAGCGGACACGCTACCTCTAAGCCACCGGAGCTCATCGTAATGAAACGTATAGTAAGAAAACGTATTGATTCAGGCCTCCAACAAATACTTAGTTTTGGTTATGACTTAACACTTGGAGTCTGCGTAACTAACTGGATGATTCCGAACGTGGAAGAGACGTGGTGAGAGAAGTAGAAACCACAACTAATTACAAACGTAAATAAATCTTGATCCGTCTAAATTTATGATGGGAAAATCAACTATCACGAACTAATAATAAACAGAATTTATCTTTACTAATCTGTTGTACAACTAGAAGAAATGCAGGCCACTTCTACAATCTTTATAAACATTAAATAGGTATCCGCGCACAACCCTGGAGGATTCTTCTTTAAATTAACATATAGTATATATGTAACAAAGTCGGGTTAATATGATCCGACAGTAGGATTACTGTTGTGATTAAACTCCACTTTGGATCTGTATAAAGGAGAAAAAAAAGACTCATACACATTAATTCATCACGATATCTTCGGAATTATTAGACCTACACACTTATATTTGGTTCGCATTGTAATGACTTCACACAGCTCTGGGATAAACTATTTATTTCTCAGTAAGAAAATCATCAAAAAAAAAAATATTCTAATACAATTAATTAGCAAAAGGGTTCACAGATTTAGAGTCTCTTTCGCTGCAATGTCTTATATCTCTCGCATAAAATAATGAAATAAAGTGATCCTTTAGAGAAAAGTCCTATGCAAATGATTAGCCTAAGAGTTCACAGTTCTCCGTTCGATCTCGATAATTCCACCCCAAGTTCGGGTGAGCTCGCTGACTCTTATCTTCGCTGTGTCATTGCTGATTCGAAACCTCCTCGGTACGAAGTCCACCTTAATTCGCGGACCAAGGTATAGCTGTATCGCAAGTCTATCGCTAAGAGAGGCCTCAAATCGGTTCTCTCCAGTCAATCTCTGACCTTAGTACTCCCTCGCTCTCCTTATAAACCTCGTTTCTCACGATTTTTCACCACCTAATCCCTCCTTGATATCTTTTCCGTCAGCCGCCTATTTGGGGAGTCTGTCTTGGCTCATATTGTAGGTTCTCAGACGCGCTGTCCTCACCGAATCGTGAAAAAACGATAAACAATATGACGATGTCTCTTTTTAACTTTCGGAATGACTTGAGAAAAAAGGGTCAGAATTTCTGACCACCCATTTGCAAAACTTTTCCCCAGCAATTAGGGAAACGAATAGAATTTTCCCACGTCCGTCGGCATCTCCTTTTAGCAATTTGGGGGAAAAGACCGGCTTCATCACAGCATGTTTCTTTCATGAAGTAGAGATCCGCAACAAAATGGGCTTTGTGAATAATATAAAAATACGCGTGTGAATAAAATTATAATACATTTTAAAGTTTACTAAATGAGAGAACACAATATAAAAAACATCCAGTTTATAAGCGATCCCTTAACTCTCTGATAAACATCGTCATTTGAACTCCAATAAATGATATCAGTACTTAGAACCTACTGTAACCTGGTTAATGTTTTGTCAAAACAATACGATACTTGATTGGTCTTCAAAATACTCAAGTTCATTGGCTACAATAAAATGAAAGAGAACGCTACTTCATATTAAACTAAGCAAAATATGCCTCTTTACCCTTGTTATTTGGCTGTACCTTTTGATAGAATGCATGTAATGAAATAAACTGTGTGTTTGTATATTGCATTGTACTTTTAATTAAATTATCTTTCTAATGATATACAATTTCATTGCGTTATTCCAAAAAAGTATTAGATAGGAGCCTTCAAACTTAAAAATATGTTTTTTTTTTCAAAATGTTTCCACCATTTTGGCCAGTTTTATTTAATGCAATAATAAGCGTGATTATGTAATTAAAGAACGCATGTTAAACCGTCCTTAATGGTTATCGAATCGATTTTAACCACCTAACCTCAGGAGTTTTCATCTTCCTATGGCAAGTTAATTTACAAAACTAAAATGGATAGTTAAAATAAAGATAATTAAATACATAAAAAATAATAATTAAAAGTAATATACAACTGGAAGGTTAATCCACTGAAAATTTCTGGGGAGAAGAAATAGGTCGTACACCAACATACACAAAAATTCTACATTAAAAACATAAAAGTATTTGTACTCATCTTCACAGACCATTTAATAAAGTACCTTTTTTTTCCTAAGGAAAAAAAATCGTTTAAAGCTCATCAACCCCTCAAAACGATGTTCGAAAATAAAAGCCCCGCTGTCATCATCTTTTCGCATTCCCAATTAGATTCCGATAATGCCAGCATCGTGAACACCAGTGTAGCATCATTATCAACGCCAAATTATCTCCTCGTTCCCAACACGGATGAAGAAAATCGTCTGCTTATTAAGCAGACGATATTCTCAAAAGAGGAGAGGGTACTGTATTATGCATCGAGGAAACGGAGCACATTCGGATGATACTTCAACCCTTCCTTCCCCCCCTCTCCTTTGGAGGGATGGAAGATCTGAGGGAGGACGTGACCACAGTATAAATTGGATCGCGTATCGGGTGGCTAAGCAAAGGAAAGCGCGGCCGACATTTGTGTCTTTTTCGGTGCACAATCGCAGATTGAATGGAAATTCGTAAGTTAATTTTCAAGAAGAAGAAAAAAGGAATAAGGGAGATGTGCTCTTTCTTTCCTTTTGCATATTAAAAGGGAAAGTGTGGGTGTTGCACTCTAGGATTTCTCTCTATGTAGTATGAGGCAATGCATTATTCAAATACGGTCACAGGGACAAAATAAATCGTGATTTATTTTTATTTTTTTACTTTCAAGAAGGGAAAAGTGTAGTAAAAGCATCGAAATGTTTTTGCGTGAGAAAATGTTTTTCTTTGGGGAAAATGGAAAACTGTTCGTCAAACGTATTCTTTTAAATAGTTAAACATTCTCTTGAATAGTGTTTAAAGTAAAATCTCGGTTGTAAATGTTTACAAATTTATAAATTAAAACTTTCTTCCGTAAATGTTAAAGAATAGGACCCGAATTCGGAACATTTTTTCATATATAAAAGAAATGAAAAATTAGTATGATATTCTGGCTTCACTATCCTTTAGAGAGCTGCATTTTTTTGTCACACTTCCCATTTTTAACCGAGTGGATCTAGTTTATCTGGCATAAAATGTGTGTTTGCGTTTTTTCTCCTATACAGTAATCTTAAGGTATCCGACCACGTTCGAAACCGTGATTTTGCAAAAACGTATAAAAGAATAATATTTATGATATTTAGTGTCACTTAGATTAGAAAATGTATACAAAATTGTTTTAAGAATAGTATTACAATAAAAAATTATTTAAGTACAATCCTTTGACAAAAAAATGAACATAGAAGGACCCATTTTCAAAATATTCTCCTTTTGCGAAAAATGCTTCTATTAGAATAATATTTTGCCTGTATATAGCTCAGACCTCCGTACAGAGGCTCAACTAGAATTTTTGAAATATATAACTTAGAAGTGGATTTATCTACGTTTTACGATAATTGAGGAGATAAATTTTAAGAAAAAAACGTCGATAATTATTTTAATTGGTTGTAACTCTGAAAATAATGTGAATTTTTCAGAAAAAATAGTTCAGACTCTCTAGAGAGAAGTCTTCACTTTATATAAGCAAAATATTATTATTTTAGAAGCGTTTTATATAAAAGTAGAACATTTTGAAAAAAGGTTATTCTAAGTTAACTTTTTGCCAAAATATTGTATTTAAATAATTTTTTGTCATAATGTCCTTAAAACGATTTTATACATGGATTCTAAATATCATAAACTCAGTGACTCTAGATACTTTGAAAATAATCCATTTATGCATTTTTTTAAAATCAGGATTCCGAACGTAGTCGGATACGTTAAAGATCTCGAATTAGGATCATTTTCTCAGACATAAAAGAAATGGAAAACTAATAGGATATTCTGGCTTCACTATCCTTTAGAGAGCAATATTTGTTATCACACTTCCCATTTTTAACCGAGTTCATTCAATTTTTCTAGTATAAATTGTTTTGCACGTTTTTTTCTCAGTAATCTTAATTGGGCTACCCTTCAAGTGACATTTCAAGACTCTTTCATGCCTTGGGGCCTGTGCAAAGTGGGCCTCACTTTCGCCCTCTTCGGTACACAGTATACACTGGTGTGCAAAAGTTAAGGACCAAGTCGAAACATTAGCATATCAGCTGAACGAAGAGGCAGAGCGGACAGAAAGACCAATCAGGAGATTAAGTAAGGTGATGTATGGTAGCACATGCACAGATATGCAGGTAGACGTAATGGGGGAGTGTCTGAGTAGTATAAAGCATGTTGTCGGTTAAGATCAGTATTTCTGGCAAAGAGGTTGCACGCCGTATAGCAGTTAAAATCACACCGAGTTGCTGCCTCAGCGAGAAATGGCGAATAATCAATCTGTTAGACGACATCTGGATGCTTTTACCCGAGGTCGAATCATTGGGAAGTTGGAGGAAGGCCGCAGTGTGACAAGTGTGGCTGCAGAGTTCGGAATTGATCACAGCATCGTTTCACGACTTTGGAGACAATTTCAAACTACAGGAACAGCTATCCGGGGGTTCAGTAGTAGACGTCCACGAGGAACCACACCCGCAGATGAACGGTACATTGTCTTACAGGCCAGAAGAAACAGGCGGCAGACAGCGGGAGAAATCGCTAGACACACGACACGGGCGACTGGACGACCGATATCACGTTTTACCGTGGCCAGAAGACTGCACGGTGGTGGTCTGTTTGCACGACGCCCTGTACGGTGTGTACCTTTAACGCCTGCCCATCGGAGAAAGCGTTCTCTGTGGTGCCAGGAACACCGGAATTGGAGAGACAATGAATGGGGACGAGTACTCTTTAAAGATGAGAGCAGATTCAGTTTGAGTAGCGATTCTCATCGCATACTCATCTGGAGTGAGCGGGGAAGCCGCAATCATTCCTCGAACATCATTGAAAGGGACAGGTATGGAGGTCGCGGTGTTCTCGTTTGGGAGGCATCATGCTTGGTAGTCGTACATACCTTCACATCTTCTACGCAGGTTCAGTCAACGGGACCCGTTATTGTAACGAGATTCTTCTTCCCTATGTGCGTCTTTTTAGAGGCGCTATGGGTCTGCAGTTCCTTTTCATGGACGACAATGCACCCTGTCATCGCACAGTAGCTGCCGAACAGCTCAGAGTGAGGATATTGAACGTATGGATTGGCCGGCACGATCTCCGGATCTCAATCCCATCGAGTATGTCAGGGATTTTCTAGGCAGACGCTTGGCAGCTCGTACCTTACCACCAGTAACGATGCGGGAGCTTCGATTGGCGCTGCAAGACGAATGGACAGCAATGCCTCAACAACTCATTGACACCCTCATTCTCAGCATGGGCAGACGCTGTGAAACCTGCCTAGCAGTCAGGGGAGATCATATCCCCTACTAAAGACCGGATGTTTCTTGCTGGACACCCATCACAGGGATGTTTCGGCCTTCAGTCGCATTGCGCTCCATGCTACTTTTTCAATCAAGCTTCTTTTTATCCCTCTGATTTCTCTTTTAGTTAGTGTTGCCTACATTACATATGTCCTTACATATTGTGGATCTTACGGTATTAAATGTGTTGATTTGGAAAGCTTTTGTACAAAGTTATATTGAAAAAACCGTCTCGTCCTTAATTTTTGCACACCAGTGTATATAGCATACGTTGTCAAATATTTATACAAATAGTTACCAGTAACAAACAAATGTGCGTGACTCACTAATCTCACAATCCTGGGTACAAACCGACTGCCGCCTTTCGATTAAATGAGACATAATGGTGTATGGGGGTAGGTCTAGGCGTAAATATGGACGTGACAAAATAATACAGTGCTACCACTGTTGCCAGTTGATGTATCGTTCGAAAATCCCCGTTTCTGAGCGAAATATGCTTGGGAATTACATTTGACGATTACAATTATTCGGATCATATGATCTTATCCGGGTGGAATCGAGAACGAGTCGATCTCCTTCCCCCCTTCCCAAATCTGACGGCCTAGGTACAGGTCCTGGATTTAAATCCTGACGTCATTTCAGTAAGGGTAAACATATTTGTCTGGGGGTTACGATGCATACATAATTATACAATAATGTAATGAAAACTTTTTAAAGGTATCCGACTACGTTCGGAACCGTGATTTTTCAAAAGCGCATAAATAGAAAATTTTCAATATATTTTGTGTCACTTAGATTAGAATGCATGCATAAAATTGTTTTAAGGACATTTTGACAAAAAATTAACTTCGAATAATCTTTTTTTCAAAATGTCCTCCTTTTGTGAAAATGGTTCTATTATAATAATATTTTGCCTGTATATAGCTCAGACCTCTCTACAGAGGCTCAACTAGAATTTTTGAAATATATTACTTAGAATTTGGTTTATCCATAGATTTTACGACAACAGAAGGGAGCAATTTTAAGAAAAAAACGCCAATAATTGTTTCAATTGGTGGTAACTCTGAAAATATTGTGAATTTTTCAAAAATTCTAGTTGAGCCTCTGTACAGAGGTCTGAGCTATGTACAGGCAAAATATTATTATAATAGAAGCATTTTTCACAAAAGCAGAACATTTTGAAAAAGATTAAGTTAATTTTTAATTTTTTGTCAAAATGTGTCCTTAAAACAATTTTATGCATACATTCTAATCTGAGTGACACTAAATATCATGAAAATTATTGATTTATGTGCTTTTTTAAAATCACGGTTCCGAACGTAGTCGGATACCTTCAGACGAAATATGATCTTGTACAAATATACGAGGGAAAGTTAAAAAGTTTAGGGACTTTTGCAATTTCTCTTTCCAAGGTTTTCCTTCAGCACAAGAATCCAGCGTTGAGTGAGGGACAACACTTCTATACAGTGTGTCACTCGTCTTCCTTCGTAGTTGTTTGAGTATAGCAGACCGTTTACCATATAGCAGCTCCATTGTCGATCTGCGCCAAGGAGGGCAATGATTCGCTTTTTATTGGCAGAAGGTGGGATAACTGCGCTGGAGAATACGGGTTGTTTCAAACGTCGCGCACATGAACCTTTGTGGTTGAGTTTCAAAGACATATGCATTATGTTAACAAACACAATTAATGACAAACAAATATTGAACGGTTATCTTTATTGTAAGGCGTCAGACATGGTAAAATCCCAATAAATGTTAAAAATGTGATGTCCGTTTTCCTGGACACAAAATCGAACTCATTTAACCATATTAATTGACACTTTATGAAGAATGTGAAAATTAATGTCCGATAATGCATGAAGGATGTGTGATGAATCTATACGGAACTTTATCACCAATACTCTTGGGCGTCTTTGGGGATTGTAAATTCGCGTATATTTCCAATCAGCTGTAAAAGGAGGAAACGGGATATGCAAATAAATCAAAGTATATAAGGAGAGTGTTGTAGGATAGCGGAGAAAGCTATTGAGCCAAGAGATACATAGAAAGAGCGCTAAGAAGATTCAAATTAATTGTGTGATTAGTTTCTAGCTGAGATCAGGCAGAGCTCTACATTCGGAAAGTTGAACCGACTGGAAGGGAGTGAAGTAGTAAAAGTCAGGTGATCTTTAAACTTCAATTATAGGATAGTAAGAGTAAATAAATATATTAGAGTTAGTGTAAAGTTAATGATTGTTAGTAATTCAAATTGCGTATACCTTTCGGAACTCTTAATTCCGGTAAACCCGTTCGATATTGAGTTTAATAGTTGATTAGTATCATATTTCGTGATTTAATTTAATAGTAAAGTTAAATCCCATTGACGTAGACATATTGCTTAATATTTGTATTTAGAAGGTTGATAATTGATTCAAGTGAATAAATATTATTTGTTATTGTAAAAATGTCGTCTGGTCATTCTTTGCCTCAATTCAATCTTAGTGTCCAGGGTGGAACCCAAGGGAGGTTCTCACAGATGTTACTTTTAAGTTCATCAAGCGTCTGGGGATTATTCCTAAAGGCAACATTTTTCAGATATCCCGAAAGGAAAAATCCTGAATTGACGTTCGCTGAACGTGGGGGCCAAAGTCCTTCGGAAATGACACGATTATTAAAAAATTCAGTTAAAACTTCCATTCTTTCTCGTGATGTGTGACATGTTTCGCCTTCTTGCTGCAACCAAGCGTACCTTTTATCACTGTTCAGCAAGGATATGATTTCCGTAATGATGTTCATGTAGACGGACGGTCTTTTCGTTGGACTTCTTTGTAAAGCGGTCTCCACATCTGCCACTTTCGTTTCCCTATGGACGCTCTTCCCTATCGCTTCCTGTCTGCAACCGAAACTACTGCACTAAAAGTGTGATGCATTCGGTGCTGTTTCACCTTGATGTTTCTGCTGAAATGCATTTACCACACGGCAATGAGATTTTGTAACGAAATAAAATTCCATGATGACTATTCTTTCCTCTTGGAAAAACTCCGTGCACTTCCCGTTGTGCTCAACTAACTAATATTTTAAAACTGATGCCTGATACGTTCAAAACTTCTTAGGATGGGGACCCTGCTGCCATCTAGTGACAAAAATCTCAACTATCCCTTTTGGTTTTTAAGCAACAAGGATTACCATGTGGATGTGCGGGACTTTTGAAACACCCGTAGCTACCCCTTCCATCATTATAACCTTGCACATTGACTTTAATGATTGATGTCAATGGATAGCCCGATCTTTAGTTATCACATTAAGAAGTTCTTCCGTGCTTCAAGCGCTTTATTCATTCATAGGTCTTGCTTCGCGATAAACAGCTGTCATGCTGTTATACACAACTAATAATTTCCGCAAATTTTTCACCTCCCGCAAATAAAACCCGGATCATTGCCCTCCTTTCCTCCTCGGTGCAGATCGTCAATGGAGTTGCCATGTTGAGCGGCTTGCTACACCCCCAACGACTACTAGGGAAGACAAGTGACATGTTGCACAGAAGTGTTGCCGACTGCCCCTCATTCAGCGCTGGATTCCAGCGTTGTTGCCAAACCTTGGAAAGAGAAATTGTAAAAGTCCCTTTACTTATTGAACTTCCCTCGTAATATCAAGTGTGACATTTTTATTGTTAACCTATGTATCATATATAATTATAATAAATGCCAATGTTTCTGATCATTGTATGTATATCTTTCATTTAAAAGGCTTCTGAGATATCTCGTTTGAAACATTAGGAGAGAAATTGTACCCAAAAGCTGATTTAATGTTAATCTTAATACTCGTTCCGTTTCTATTCAAATGTTTGTCTGTTTGAGAGATACATTACTACACTATCTGTAGTTTAGGTTAGCTTACCTTTAATTAAATGAGATACTCATTTACCGGGTCTGCAATAGATCTAATGTATCGAAAACGTTTAAACTAACTTTAGAGCTAAAGTATTGTTAGGGTTATAAGGGTTAGAGAAATATATTATATCAAGTTAAAACGTCTTCTATTTTGTACAGAATTTGTATTATTCGCTTAAAAATAAGTAAATTTTTAAAATGTATTTCATGTGTGTGTGTGTGTAAATAGCTTTTTGATATTTAAAAAAAATCTGATGTTTTACTCACCAGATATTTGTTTTCTCTGTATAATGAAAAATAAACATTATACACTACTATTTACTTTTAATTTTGTTGAAGATATCTTTCTTTAATGCTCTAAATGTTAAGTTAGAACGATCTTGTATACATAAACAATATTCTCTTTATTTTCTCTTTCTTCGTACATAGAAAAGCTTTAATTAAGAACACAATTATAGTTCTCATTAGAGTGGCTTCAAAAAGTGTTACTTATTAAATCATCCTGAAAGCAGTTTAGGTCATTCTTAATATCTTGTATGCTCTAAAGAGAAAGATAATAATATAGCTGAGATTTAAACAGATTCTGTACAATAGTAAGCTGTTCACGTACATATTCGATAACATTAAAGTTTATGTATAATATTTACATGCATTCATCTGAGTGCGATGTACGTATTTCTCTACATGGGTTTGGTTTCTAACAACACAAGTCTGCTTACATTTTAATATATAAATGCATTTAAAATACACTTTGCATTCTGTTTTTAGGGATGCTAACTAGATTTGTATTGATATAAAAGGATTTTACAGACAGATAATATAAAAGAGAAACGCCCCAACAACATCTCATCACTAATTTTCAATATTTTCACTATTTGATTTATGTAATTTTTTACCTAGATGTTGGCACAATAATGCATTAGAAGTTACAAAAGATGATGGATAAAATAAATGCTCCAGCTAAAGTTTGCTTACAAAGCGAACTCTCCTGCTCCATATCGTCACTACTTTGTTGACGAACGAAAACGATTGTATTTGGGCCTATAAGAAACTCAAAACTCTATTCTTAGAATTTGATTTGAATATATGTTACCGTTAAAGTGTATAATTCAGTTTTATTCCATAGAATAACTAGGTATTTCATGAAATAACTAGACAAGTGAGTTAAAGTACATAACAGTTGAAAAATTTCATACCTAGTTATTCTATGAAATAACTAATGATAGATTATTAAAGTGAAAAATAAACTATTTCAAAGTTATTTTATAAATTAACTTATTCAAAATAGCTAAAATGTATCGAAAAATTTATTTATCTCTATTCATGGTGATTAATTGATAAATTATAAGGAAAAGCAGATGATATAATTTATTATTTCTCATATTGCTAACATTAGTTAAAACGAAATGAAAAAAAATGTTACAGAAATAGTTATATTTAAATATTATTAAAAAAAATAATTCTGGTGCGAGAAAAACTGTTGCTTCGTAAAAGCATTGTGTAAAAATTTTCAAACAAAAATATAAGAGAATATTAATGTAAATTTTATGAAATACCTTTATTTTTTACTTTTCATTATTTGTTAGAGGACATCTGTTACGCATTACACATTATTTTTTAAACAAGCACACTTTTTACTATTACACATTTTTTTTTACACGGACACTTTTTAAATACTTGTCGAGTGCCCCAATTTTGTGCTTTGCAACAGATAGAAGAGTTGCGTTAAAAAAAAATCAGAAAATCTTCAGTGAAAATTAATCCTCGCTCCCACATAATGAACTGAGATCGAGAGTACAATTGTTTTATTCGGCCATCTATTGTTCCTTATCGGAAAGCCTCTAGAACCATTTCACAGAACTCTTTCGAGTGCCGTATTTAAACGATCAAGTAATTGTTATTCAATAGAGTACCTAGTTAAATAGAAGAATTTAATAATTTTATATACTTTAACTGACTTGTCCAGTTTTTTCATGAAATACCTAGTTATTCTATGAAGTAACGGTTTTCAAACTTTAACGGTAACATATATACTCTAAAGAGCCATTACATTATACCGTATATTTCTAAATATAAGCCAGTGTTTCTCAAACTGGGGGGCGCGATCATATTTAAAATAAAAGGTTTAAAACATAATTTTTTGGAATGAAGTAAAACAAAATATTTTCTGACATAATAAAAAATACACATTTAATACACTGATATAATTTATTTTTATCATCTGATGATCATCAAAAATAAAAAATTCCCCTTCAAACGTTCATTAGACATCTTTGATCCTATAATCAAATTAAAAACATATTTTGTTTGCTTTGTTATAATCCCACGATGAGAGATTTTTTTATTACGTTTCTTTTAACCTAAAATATTACTTTAGCTGACCTTCGAACTTACTGGTATGGTTATCTCCGTCCTTTTTTTTAGGGGAAGTTGTAAATAATATATTTCTGTTTCGCCTTTTTCCATGTGAAAGAGTTTTATGATATATGGATAAGTATATTGTGCACTTTGAAGAATTATATAGCCAAGATGTATTTTTATTATTCTGAAACATATAATGCCTAATGAAAAGCGTTTTACACAATTATTTTTTAGAACATGCTACACTTTCCCCATGAACAATTTTGTGGTTTTGATTGCTGTGTTGTACGACTTATTGTTTATAAATGAAAATGAGCAGAATATTTAAAAAAATGGGCATCTGTGATCCCTATTGAAGGAAGTTGAAACTGATCAAGCAATTGAAGAACCTACTGCAGTGCTTCTCAAACTTTCAATACTCGAGACCCACTCTTCAATCATCATTTTCATCGCGCCCCCTGCACACTATAACATTGTATTGTATTCAATAATACTATACTTTTATACTGAAGCTACAGTATGTGTATGACTTTAACCTCTCTTGTGTGCCACCGACGTATATAAACGTCTCGCCCAGCCAAAGCATTAATCTTCTGGACGTATATATACGTCTTTCCGAAGTACGATCTTTTCTGTGCCCTGCTATCCATAAAATTATTCCTAAGGCTTTGGAATACAATAAAAAGACCTTGACAGTATTTTTAAAGGACTAACTTATTTCAGAGAATTTTGCTTATTTTTATTCCTTTTCTCCCCCTAAAAACCCCATCAAAATACGCCCGTCTATGTGGAAAACCGTGACATTGGGGACCGAACCACGTAACTTTTACTCGGCAGTTAAGGAATTAATTATAAACTGTACAAATCATCAAGATAAGTGTTAATACAAACCCATGGGGTCACTGGCAATTATCAAACTTGTTCTTAACTTAATATTGTTAAATTAATAATAAAATACATTGTGCAGTACAGATATTTTTATAAGTGAATTATATCAGTGTAAACGTGTTTCTTATATTTTACTATGCCAGAAAGTATTTTGTTTGCTTACTTTCAGTAAATTAGTAATGCTTTGAATAATCTTTAGTTTTTTCAACTTTTCAATATGCTCGCGCCCCCTTGCAGAGTTATCACGCCCCTCAAGGGGGCGCTCCCCACAGTTTGAGAAACGCTGACCTACTGGAATAATGTATATTAATCAAGACAGCGAAAGTTAATATCAGAAAAGCGTTAGACATGAAACGTTTGAGTTGATTTGAAATTTTCAAAAGCTGCCTAAAGATCTCTATGAAGAAAACTATGAAACCATAATGTAGTACTTTGCCTTGTCAAAAAGACACAAGGAAGAAAAAGTTCAAATGCTATTTGTAGATCATCAAATGACAGCAAAACTACAAAAACGTGAACAAATTATGACAGTTTTGTGGAAAATAACGTTCCTGTGTTGTTAACGAAAAATGTCTGTGATGTATGTTCTTTATTAAGGACACGCACATTTGGAACATTTTCTTTAGTTTTATAGGGGTTTTCTCAAATTTTCAAAGAAAATTTAAAAGTTTTTGAAAGTAGGTAAGTATATTTTCTCTTAATTAAATTATTCACAGGAATTGTGATTTTTATCGTGTATAGTAAAAATAATTATAAAATAAATTATAGTTTTAAAACAAACTAAAAAACACGCTTTCATAGTGAATCGAACTAAAAAGTAAAAAAAAGTAAAAATATATATTACTTAAAAGTAACAAAAGCAAAATTTAATACTTATCTTGTTAATTTGTATGGTTTATAGTTATGATCGTATTGTTGATTTAGCGCCCCCTCCCTCAAAGTGCATTATTATTGTATTCAATACATTATTATTTTTAGGGGGGCGCGATAAAAATTACGACTGAAAATTGGGTCGCCAGTAGTCAAAGTTTGAGAATCACTGATATAAGCCAATCATAAGGCCAATGGTCCCATCTCTTAGGATATCAGTTGGATATAAGGTCGCAGGATATCAGTTGATAATTGGGTAAAGATTCTAATCATATTAAAGTTCTTCCAAAAAATTTTCAAAATAGAAAATTAATTCTTATATTACACGAGTACTTTTGAACCAAATACATTTAGTTCACCAAAGGGATTTATTACCGTTAACAAATATTTACTTTTTAAAAGAAAGTTTTTGTGTAAGGTGAAAGAGAGAGTTTGCAACAGTGATGCACATAAATTGATTGGTTGAAAACACGAGATTGAATTTAGAATGTGACTACGACGTCATGTGAATGCAGCCCATTGAGAATGAGGAAGCATAAAAAAAACATCATCACAAGTTACGGAAGTAGAATTTTCTCTTAGTTTTCTCTGACTGTTACACTACAAAAATGTCCAATTTCTTTTTCTAAATAATTTTTTTTTAAAAAAAATTTATTTAGTATAAGTGTTTTATAGACTTTTCCCCCTTGAAATTATTTCTTATTAGCAAATAGATTATATTTTTTCGTTTAATTTTTGTTCTTTTAATGGGGAGTATAAGGAAAATTACTGTACGTTTACTTTTAGAGTGAGTGTTCATTAACGAAGCCCAGTGGCTGAGTGGTAGTGTATTGCGCTTCCTCACCACAGGTCCGAGCTCAAACCCCGGGCTCGGCAAGGTCAACTCAGCCTCTCATCCTTCATAGAGGGTCGATAAAGGAGTACCAAGCTTGCTTGGGAACTTAACTGAGGGTTTCGCACCAGACTGACCACCTTACCGGAACATCTGCTCATGCACACAGGTCCCAAAGCTACGTATACTAAAGCGGGCATAGTAGGCTTTGGCTCTTATAGGCTGTTGCACCACTGAGTTAAGTTCATTAACGTTGCATTATAAAGAAACATGAGGACTATTAGAGTCGGACCTCGTAGTTTTGAACTATGTTCAAGTGACGAGGATGACACCTGAGCTGCCATTTCCCCCTCTCCGAACTTCTTCGCCAACAAGAGGATTTGTTATGCTTATAGAAATCAGAATATTATATTTATCTTATCTTATTTTATTTTTATTTTGTTTCCGTTTTTACACATTTCTTTTCTCTAATAATTTTTTTATGGAAAAGAAAAATGTCAAAATGTAGTCTCATTAAAAAAAATTATTTCATTACATTAATTGATTGAAATGCAACGAAGTGAACAAAAATGGCGAACGTATCAGAGATAGAGAGAAGTTTTGTCTTTTTTTTTTTTTTCCTATCGGATCTTGAGCTTTTTGGAAAAGTTTTGAATGGGATTGAGGTCAATCATTAGCAAATCATTCATTTTTTCCCCTTTTTTGGTAGGAAGAAGGGGAAAAAGAGTTGGCGGGAAAAGAAGAGATTCACCATGGGAAGCACGTTTCCCTTTATTAAGATGAATGGGCAATTTGTTTCCAGTTAAGTTTTTACCCATCATTCAATGCTCGACTTGAAGACGAATTGGATTTTAAAAATTGGAAGATCAAGAGCGCACGGGTTCTGAATTTAAAAGAGGGCTACAAAAAAAAAGGAAGGATTCGTTAGTTCACTTCAAATGGAAGCACGCTTGGGAAGTTATTCGTATAATTGGACCCGGTTCAATGTCTAAAGCCGTTTCAAAAACTCTTCACTCTGTCCTATTTTTTTCATTTGCTCTAAAATTACTTTTTGAATTTGTTTACTTAGAGAGAACAAGAGAGATTTAGTACATCCGAGGTATCCGAATTAACGCAAAACATTTTTTAAAGTAAAATATTAGCATTCTTTTTAATTGTTAGGTTTGTTTAGTAAGTTATATGAGGAAAAAGCTAAAATTGTGTGTAAAGAACTTTTTTTAAAAATATCAAAAAGGGCAAAATTGGTACGCATATCTGTGTTTCGAGGATTTTATGCAAGACACTTCTTCAGGAGCGCGATGGAAATTTATTATCGAAAAACAATCCTTGAAATACAGCAGCGATATTCACAGAAATAAATCTTAGGAGGCATTCACATCTTTTACATTGTTCAGGCACAAGTAATAGTGTCTAAAATACAAGTACGTAAAAGATTATTCACAAGCACTCGCTCGTCCTACGCAACAGCCGAAGTAATGACTGATCGCTGGTCGACTCTTCATGGCCAAGTCAATACTATTCTTTAACTGTCAAAACAAGACTAACTCAGTTTCAGTGAGTGACTCCGTAATCATAGGCCTCACGGATTTTTCTCGAAAAATCCGCTTGCGTCAAAGATCGTGATATTTGTAGATCTCTCCACTAATTTCCAAAAGAATCCACAGGGTCGCAAACTCGCCAAAAGTGGTCGCTAAGTCGTTAAAATGGTAGTCAAAAATGATTCCAACTTAGCTCTTTTCCATTGAATCGCCATCATAATTCAAGGAACGGTGTTTCTACGAATATGACAACTTTTACATAAAATAAATACAACAGATAGCAATAATAACGTATTACACATCCAGATATAAATTATTTACACTTCTTTAAACATTCACTACACAAAATTCGTAAAAATATATATAAAAAATTGGCACCCAACAAAGTTGTTTCTTCATACATGTGTGCTACATTACTATTCATTTTAAAAGGACCTAAAAGAAAAAAGGTATTTAAATTTTTACAAAGAAATAAAAGGAACGCACTTTAAAAAAAATAATTGTTACATTTGTACATGGTGTCCCGAAACTCAAAATAAAACGGGCGTGGGCTAAAGCAGGAGTCATGTCAGTTTTGGGAAAAAATGTTTTAAAAAAATACTAAATCACTTGTTTAAACGAGGGATCGTACATTCTTGAAAATATAGAATATTTACACCCTCTCTCTCTCTCTATATATATATATCACATCATCAGGTACTGTGACCACACAATTAACAATTTATTGTGATTTATCCTCGAGCTTGGTCACAAACATCATAGCCATGCTTTTAATCACAATCACAAATGGAGTAAAACATTTTGCTGGTTTAGATAAAAATCATGTATTTTTGAGTTTTTCACCTAACTTTGGCTATAAAAATGTTTTTGAAAGCATTCGAAAATTTTGTGTTTAGAAATATCAAAAATGTAAAGTGTGTCCCAAAAATTGCATCTAAAATTGGCACAGCCAGAATTTTCCTTTTGAGTACACAAAAAATGTCCAAGGAACTGTACCTCAGCAATCCATAGTTTACGAGAAAAATTTGAAAAATGAATTATGACGTCACAGCTGTATTGAACACGTCAGCAGCTTTATTTTCAAATGTTTATAAAGACAGATGTTCAAAATGTTCACACTGCATATCGAGGCAGGCTGTGAAATGGAGCAGAGCACAACAGCGTGGTGTCCACCGAAGTACAAGCAGTATGAAGATGAGTAATTTTTTCCAGTACGTCCCGATACACCAATTCCTTGAGATGGCCCCAGAGGGCAGCGTTTCTCAAACTCAGTACTGCACAATGTATGTTATAATTAATTTAACAATACTAAGTTAAACACAAGTTTAATAATTACCATGGGCTTGTCATATATAAAACTATACGTATACAAAAATTAACACTTGTGACGAGCTCACGCGTCTTTTCATTAACATATCTTTTGGGTTTCTTTGGTGCCAGAATGAATGACAACTCTTTTCCAACCAACCCAAGAAGTAAAGTGTGAAGGAAAGATGCAAATTCGGAAGCTATTAAAAATCAGAAGTTTAGAGTAAGCCAGGTGGCATTTGGAGAATGTTATGGTAGTCCATATTTCCAGTGTGAAGAGGTTTTGAGAGGTTAAGTGACAGTCAATAGAAGTTACCCGTGACAGAGAGCCCTTAGGTCAAAGTGCATACCATTGCACGCCAGTGAGCCTCAACTTCATCTAGGATCAGATTGATTGATACTTCGTTCGACATTAAGGTAGGAGTGACTATTTAAGTATTCGGATCTGTGATCGCATAGGAATTACGCTTAGGCGAGTTAGTTATTGATATTGGTCCGAGTTACGTTATTTCGGTATTATATATTGTGTGTTTAGTCACCGTAGATTCTCTCACATATCATATTATTATCTAATCTGTTAAAGGTTTTAGTTAAGATCTTAATAAAATCATTTTAAGACCATGGCATCTTCTAGTTCTTCATTTATTCCTACACCTCTAGCTCACGCTGATACTCTAGGAGAAGACACCCGAGCGGGGCGCCCTTACTCACTTATCTTCATAATTTGTGCAGTTATTAGTTTATCCCATAACTGCCGATTAAAAAGGTACGCGATTCACTTCCTAATGCCACCTTCCACGTGAGCCATGTATTGTGGGGGAGGGGAATAAAAAGAATAAACAAATCCTCTGAAGTCAGGAAATCCTTCTCAAAAACTGCCAAGTTCCATTTATTGCATTCCAAAGCAATCAGTATAATTTTATAGATAGCAGTACATGGAAAAGGTCATACTTCGGAAAGACGCATGTATACGTCCAGGGCAATTAACGTTTTTGTTGAAAAAGACGTTTATATACGCGGTGGCACTTAGGTTAAAGTCGTACTGTAGCTTTAGCGTCTAAGTATAGTATTATTGAATTCAATGCATTGTTATTGTATGGAGGAAGGGGGGCACGATGAAAATTATGATTGAATATTGGGTCGCAAACACTGAAAGTTTGAGAAGCACTGTCATAGGGGGGGAAATCCGACAGTGTGAGATCTAGGGATGGTGGCGGCCATTGAACCGGACTCCCTCTTCTGATCCAGTGACCGGAATATGCCATATAAAGCCAATAAAGCACAGGAACACAGATATGTGCCAGAGCCCCATCATGTACCATCATTCTTTTATTATCATTTACCGTAATTTTTCCGCATACTATATATAGTACGCGTACAGTTAGTTCTAAGGGTATTTTTAATGTACTCTCAACAAAGAATCTGGCTGGGCAGAATTTGGGCTCTATTTTTGGGATACCTTATACATTCATATGTTATGGTGGGATAACGTCTAGTACACCCTACAAATCAGATACAGATTTTGTGTTAATGTGATCATTTTACAAAATATTTGTCCCTTTATTATTGAGTATAGTTCAGAACATTTTTCAATTCCTACTATTAGCTTACACTCTCTATATGTTTATTTATTTATTTATATTGTTGGAATTTTCAATCGTTAATAAAATACATTTTAAAGCGCTCGATTGAGCTGAAATTTCATATACATGATCATTTTGGATGACAATACAGTAATTTAACTATAATTAATAAAAATTAATTGATTAAGACTAATTATTTAAAGAATTACAAATACAGCCACACGTTGGCATCATTTTTGGTGACTTGTGTCAAAACTTGAAAAAATTCTTTTGACACATTTTAAAGCGCTCATTTGAGCTGAAATTTTCTATACACTATTGTTTTGGGTAAAAATACGATAGTTTAACTATAATTGATTAAAATTAATTGATTGAAACTAACTATTTAAAAAATTACAGATACAACCACGTTGGTTTCATACGTTTTAAAGTATTCAGTTGAACTGAAATTTTATGTACACTATTGTTTTGGATGACAATACGATACTTTAATCATAATTAATAAAAATTAATTACCACTTAATGTTGTGATTTTGTCATTTATATAGACATATTTATATTAATTGTAACCATTTAATAAAAAGTAGCTAAGAAAAAAATTTTCTTTGTTGATCTAAGTATATAGGAATTGACTTGATTTTTTTCTATATTACTTGTTATGTATTTTGGGCGTACACAGCTCGAGAAAATAACCCGAAATATTCAATCGCACAATTGCAGAGTAATGGATAATCTAATAATACACAGAGCAGAAACAGAATTACTATATTCATCGGTTGACTTAAAAAATAGAAACATTTTTAATATAAATATTAGAAAGGTACTATTTTGTCCTCTAATTCTTTTCGCGATTTTATGGAAGAAACAATATTCATGCAATAAAACTTTGCATGCATTTTCATCTTATTTCTACAATAAATTCACTGTCAGATTGGAAAAAAAGGAATTTTTAATACCTTATTTTTTAATGCCACCATATTCTTTATTTAGCTTAAAAATTTATCATACTAAATTAAAAGCAATTAGCGTCATCAGTAGTTAAAGATAAAGAAAATATAACTATGTGATTAATGAGTTAATTTTCTGTCACTAGCAAATTCTGTTATGCGTGCGGGAAATTAAAAAATTTCCCCCATCTTCCTTAGCGAACTCTTCCCGTTTACGTTATTTATATACAGAATTTCCCTTAAAGATGAAGTTATTAAAATCATGTTTTGTTCCTTCCAGGTTATTCAGGGACCATGACCATTTCAACTGAGGGGAAGACAGTCATCGCTGTAGAAATCAACGACGGTTGATTGTCCATAACCAGGTAAACACTGTCCATTTGGAGCCATTTTTCTCTCTCGTAGCATTTGTTATTGTATTTATTATTACCGAGTGACACTGAGTGAATATTAACGTCGCACTGTTCAGCTACACGAGGGCTTTGGTGATTTTTAGTTTTGAACCATGGTCCAGTGACGAAGACGACACCTGAGCTAGCACCTCCTTCTTCTAACTACCACACAAAAGGGAGGACATTTAGCTCTTGACAAATTTAATGTGCATCGCTGCCCTACACGGCGGGTCTTTAGTGGTACTGGGGTCGAACTCGTGACAAGGTCAATCACGATCTAATACCTTGACTGCTCGGCTACCGCGGCCACGCGTATACTTTAAAGGACCACTCAAAAGAAATAAAAATTTTGAATATTAGAACTTAGAACAAGAAAACTGTTAAAAGAACAAAAAGAAAGAAAGAAAGAAAATGGATGGACCAAAATGTTTATTATTATGTTACTAAACAAAATTATTATGTTTTCTAAAGCTGTCACTGACTTACGTTAGTTATCTGGTGTTAAGCATGCTTTACAGCTGTGGGATTCAAACTGTGTTTCTCGGAACCTAGGGGCTTCGCGAGTTAAAAAATGGAAAAGAAAATTATAAGTTGAGTATGAGTATTTTTTGGCCACGGGAAAGAACGCCACCAACTACGATGGTGAGGTCTTGGCTGTCTTTGAAGCTACAACGCATTTACTATCTGCTGGCCTAGTTCCTGCAAAAGTTGTCTTCTTCATAGACTTCCAAGCTGTAATTTTATTTTTAAGTAGTAGCACACCAACTGATTGCCTTAACACAATTCAGTGCCGAACTAAAATAAACTCATTTCATATGGCTGGTTTGCGGCCTTACAGTGGGTCCCAAGTCATGTTGGGATCCCCGGCAATGAAAGAGCCGACCAAAGAGCCAAGCAGAGAGCAGAGTTGACTCAACTGGATGTCCCCTTCACCCTCAGAAGAGCAAAGAACATAATCTCCACACAGATTGACAAATATACTGTCATGACCCAAAAAACGAAGAGTTTTGGAAAGCCATGGGAAACTCTGGACACTGTGGGCCCAATCCCGAGGCACCTGGAGAGAGCCGAGGGTGTTGTCCGCTTTCGCCTAACTACTGGACATGACTTTTTGGAAGTATACCTCCATTGACTTGGCGTGGCTGCTAACGAGACCTGCCCACTCTGCGGCCATGCCAGAATGGATGGCGACCACCTGCCCCAATACCGCTTTATATTTAGCTGATAACATCATCAGTCGGTACTGGGAGGCTCGGTGTCAAATGGTCAAAAAGACAAGCACAGGTGTTGGATAAATAACAATAAAATAAGTATGAAAAACATATTCACGTTCTCTGTTAAGTTTGTATAAACACGAAATATCTAAAACCTTGCTTCCCTACCCAAATCGCACGCACCACGGGGAAAATTTTTAAAAATATATGCGTGATTCCGGTCAGCATCTTTTTTTTTTACGTAATTTGTTGAAACTTTTAATTCTTTGCAAATGTCAGTTTAGGAGCCATTACAGGGAGATACACGATGACAGAAATTAACCCCGACAAAAGGGATAAAAGAAGCCCAGTGGCTGAATGGTTAGTGCATCGCGCTTCTGCACCACAGGTTCGAGGTTCAAACCCCGAGCTGGGCAAGGGTTACTCAGCCTTCCACTACAAGTTTCAAAAAATGTATTTGAACTTGAATGTGGATGAATAGAAAGTAATTTATAAACGTTTGAAAATTTGAGCAAGATATATATATATATATATATATATATATATACAGACAAGGACAGAGTGAGCTAATAGTAGGAATTGAAAAAATGTTTTTGTATTATGATTACCTCTGACGATTCCGTAAGACGCAAATGGAAACGATTTTGTATCTAGTGCAGATATACTTGTGTCTGGAGTCCTATAATGCTCTTAATGCTTCTTTTCATTTCTCAATAATTGAAGCTCCTTTTGCCGCGAGAAAGTGCTATTTATAGTTAATATGAAAATGCATCTTTATGAATATAAATGCCCGCCATGCATTTACTGAAATTGGATGAAGCGCGTGTGAAAAATAAATCAATAAATGCATTGCCAAGGTAGAGAAATGTAATCATCTTGACCTGTGGTTGCATGAATTAATGTTAGCTCTTTTTGCTTTTGTTAGTGATAACTTCTTTGGAATAAAGCGTGGAAGGCTTCAGATGAAATGAGGAAACTAACATCTTGATCCAATTATGACAAAAAATCATTATTTTGGAGATTTCATCCGAAAATGAAAGGGCGAGGAAAGGTCTCTGACACATCTACAAATGGAACACGCGATAATGAGCTAAAACTAATTGGAAAGCGCACATCTATTGATTGGGAGAGTTCTTTTTTTTTAACATTATCTCGCTTCTTTAATTTAATTTTTGATATTGCTAATCATCTAGATTTAGGCCAACATTGCACGTTTTGTAATTTTATATTCTGTTCGCTGCTTGGTACAATTTTAAAACAATTAAATGTCAGTTCAAAAATCTCAGAAGTGAAAAAAAAATTTAATATAAATTGGAGCTTTATTGCCCCCCATTTTTCAGTTTTTAATTAAAATTGGTTTCTTTTTCTATTTACAAGTTAATGTATTTTCTATTTTAACGATTATTATTACAGTAATGCCTCGAACTTATGTGATAGGAGGGACTGAGTGATAACCGCGGAAATCGAATTTGCGTAAATTGGGGTATGATTTCGCATATAAATTATTTTTGTTTGAGGCCGGAAACAAAAGAATATAAAAGTTCAGAAAAAAAATAAAGTTTCATTAAAATTTCGATAACACACACACAAAGTCGTAAGCCGAATTTTTTTTATGTGTGTAGAAGGTTTCATATACATCTCTAACTATACATTCTCTCTCTGTCGGTTCAAAAATTTGTTTCCTCCAGCAAAATTTCCTTACAGCATGCTAATGATTTTTTAATCCTTGTTTTGTTGAAAAACACTGTAACGATTTCCGCCACACAACAGTGAATCGGCTTCTTTGTGGAAATAATCACCACACGTGCAAAGACACCTGTGCAACTTTAAATTATTGCGTAGTATATACGTCTTGGACAAAACTATCGTATAGCTAAAACAGTGCGACGTTAATATCCATACACTCACCCGGATTCACGTAAGTCGGGGTTGCGTAAGTAAAGGTATTTCTGTACGTTAATAATACCAAATGTTACATGGATTATGAAGTAAAATACCTTAAAAGGAACGAATTCAAATGGACCATGGTTTAATTTTCCTCTGCGAATAATTCTTTTTCCTAGAATTCTGTTAAGTTTTTCTATTTTTATAAAGTATAAAAGCACTCAAGATGTGTAGGTGGCCGAGTTAGTTGAGGGGCCATGGTCTCGAACTCGTGGCTGGCGTTTTCCAGTCGTAAATTCAAGCTCTAGTGCCACTGAAGATCCGCCGTGTAAAGAGGCTGATGAGCTTTAAATCTGTCTTGTCCTCCCGTTGGCGTGATGAGGAAGCTAGGAAAGGCGATTTTAACTCGTATATTGTCCTTGTTTTCGAAATGTGGCTCCAAACTATGAAGTTCGTCGCCAATAGCTCTTCGTTGCTTTCGAATTCGACGTTTAATACTCCCTCACTCAAGTGTTGTTGGTGTTGTTACTAATGGCACCTGTCCGACGTAGTCAGCACCAGGAAATTCATCGCGGCAAAGGGCTGGATGTACGTTTGTCGTTATCCGTAGCTTTAAGCACCGTAGATGTGACAGTAGGTTTTGGCTAGTTTCCACCTCAATTTTGAGGGAGAGCACGCTGGAGGTGGTCAGGGGACTCCCACCTCTTTTCCCCTTCCACCAACATCATGAGAGGACTTGCGGCTCGAAGGCTATTTAGAGTGCCTTCATGGCGCAAATGCGCTATACATTTACAAACTTTCATGTCTTCTCCGGGATTCAAGCCCGGGCCCTGCGTCACAGCAGTCAGCGTCACTAGCCACTGTACCGAATGGGCGACGATCTAAAATCGTTCACTTTTTCTATGGTGAATGATAAATAGAAAAAAAAATGCTCTCTATTGAAGTTTTTTTTTAAAAAAAATCTAATGAATTTTTAAGGGGAGTTGGAAGCCTGTCTGTCTCTCTCTCTATACTGACAATGTTAAATTGGCTGTTTTCGATGTACATTTTCTCAAAATCTGTTATTTGTACATGCTTAAAATTTTTCATACAACTAAAGTACACCTTTCTCATTAAACTGAAATGGGCTTTTAGCTAATTTTGAATTTTTAATAATTTATGAAATATTTTATCAAACATTGCGAAATTTGAGCCATTTTTCTCATAAAAAATTTGTAAAAAATGAAGTTTTTAGTTTTTTTCAAAAAGTTCATTTCCGTATACATTAGCCATCATTATAAATATATCATAAAAAATTTACATACCTGTGAACAGAAGTTTCTCGGTAAAGGTACATAGAACATCAAAATTTACATTTTGAGATAAATTGATTTTAATGTATACAGTGAGAGACACTTCTCATCAGCTAGGAAATAACAAAAAAGAGAAGAATGCTCAATTTACAATGAAAGATACATAATTTGGTTTATATCAGACATTCAACTTTTAAGCAAAAACGAACTATTTTTTAAACATTTTTCGCCATTCAAATGGGAGTGGCCCAGTTTCAACGATTTTTTTAAAAATAGGTTTTAAGGGCTTCTAATTACCCTAAAGGTTAAAGTAAAGTATTTTTAGAATGGTTAAAATGCATACAATTTGAAAATGTAAGAATCTCAAATTGTCAAAAAAAAATATCATTTTAGCTTTCCAACACGCCTTAATTCCATCAGAAATTGCATTGAATAATATCACTCTCTAAAATAAAGGAGATAAGTATATTATTCTCTTTATCTTATAAAACAATTTATAAGATTGTTTCTACTATTTTAATGTGATTTTGTATTTGAGCTGTTCTCTGAAGCAATCGGAGGGGTATTGGTGACGAAGCTTGTCAGGTGATGATCCTGAGTTGACACGCTACTCTTTGAACTCCCACACAATGCTAACGTGAGGACTTGATAGAATTTAAACGCGCATCATCCTCTCTGCACGGCGAGTCTTCAGAAGCAATAAGATTCGGACTTAGGACTCTATAATACTAGCCTCGAGCTCGTGACTATGACCACTTGATGACCAAGGTCATTTATTCCTCTTTAAACAAAATGAATCAACAATCTGTTTTCATTTTAACCCAGAAGAAGACACGCACTCGATAGTAACGTTAATGGTTGCGCCTGTGAATAAGTTAATTAAGAAACGATTTTTAGCATATATATCCTCGGGTTTTTGTGTCTAATTTGCAAATGAATGAATGTAGAAACAAAAAATTTGAGGATATGTGCATTAAATAGTTTTTTATTGAATGCGTCATAGAAATTTGTATAAGAGTATTGCAAAAACGATTTATAACAAAAAAGCAATATCTGCGGAAAAGTCCATTCTGGAGAAAAACAGCACATCACAGTGTTATCTGGTAAAATGGCATAAAAAATAATACAAAAATGGGTTCTAATAAGGAATGTGTCCACTAACTTGAATGCATTGGCGGCATCGATTTCCCATGCTGTTTATTAAGTTGTCGGACACCGGAATAGGAAGCGAAGACCAGACATGTAAGCCTTGTTTCAGCTCATGACCTTGAGGATGAAGGCAAACTCTCTGCCAAGATTTATTCGAGCTGGCCATTCCATTTTCCAAAATCCTCCAGATAACAATCCGAACTCAGTGAGGTCGTGCATTATCAATCAGAATGTTTTCATATGGGCGGACATTTTATCTCATCCCGATATCTAAGACCAGTTACGGTTCCTCCATGGAACACATGCAAGCCACGAGCGAGATTGCCCAAACCAGGATTCCACCACCTCTATAACTGTGTCTTTCAACAGTGTTGATTGATGGTATCTAGTGCTGCCTCCAGATCAGTAGACGCCCTGAATCACTCTCCATTGTAAATCTGGACTCGTCTTGAACAGCACAGAAGCCCATTGTTGCTGCGTCCAAGAAACATGTTCTCTTGCCCAGCATAAGCGGTTCCTTCGCTGTCGTCCGTTGAGGGAACGCACACCTGCTGAAGACGATTTTAAAGTGGTCTGCAACGAGTTGCGGCACAGTAGTGGTTCTTCTCCTTTTTGCAGGTGTTGTAGCTCGTGGTCGGCCTTATATATGATCCCAAATAATTTGCGACAATATTTCCATCCATCCGCCACTAACTTGCGCTATTGACTATTGTCACCGAAAGTGCCAACAACTTTTAAAACACAACTTACACACAAAAGTTTGATAATAAATGCAATACGTTCTTTTCTATAAAATAAAAGTTGTAGCAATCGTTTTTGCATTAATGTTTTTAAAGTTCGTTATTATCATTCATGTAAACTATGCATTTTATTGTTACTGATTGCGAAAAACATGTTGTACCTTAACTTTTTTAGTGTTGATTTATTTAGTATATATTTTAATATATAAATCCGACTACTTGCGCTAACTTTTTTTTGAAAAAATGCAAATATGAGAATTTTTTGTGATTTTTAGATTTATTTAGTATATTTTAAGGAAAAAATCCTAGCATTGAAAACGGAAAAAAATTTATTATCAAAATGGGAAAAAACTGGTAAAAATGTACAAAAAATTGCATAAATGGGGTCTGCTCTGTACAAAAATTTTATGAACAAACTCTCAATTTTTTAATTTTGATGTGTTCCTTTGTTATTCATGTTTGAAATGACCTTCAGGATAAGAGATCTTTATTTTTACAAAAACTAGAGCACTTTATCTTAGTGATTATATGAAATTGCTTAAAAAAACAATGATTATATTCACATAAAGGACTGTAAATTTTGAAATAAAACAATGATTGGTAAATCTGAAGGTCAAAACACTTCTACTGTTATACAAAACGCACACAAAAAATTTCAGCAAATTATTTTCAAAGCTTTTTGAGCAATCGCTGTCCCTGTTTGAACTTTTCGATAAAAACACGTTTCGAGTAAAACGCATTATAAAGTTCGACATCTTGTGTTAAGTTATGGCATCTGCTTTTACTAAAACGCTTGTTGTTTTTGTTCTAGTGAATGGAAAATAAAAAACTTGGTACTCTTATTAAGCTAATAAAATGGCCTATTAAATAAAATCATAAAAAAATTGTCAATTTTTGAAAAAAAATCATGATTTTAGAGTAGTCGGATACCTTAAGAAAATTTCAATCAAACTGAACTAAAATGTTTCAAATGTATGTAATTTTAATTAAGGACACAAATCACAAACATTTTTCGCTAACATTACAGGAATCATATTTTCAGGCAAAACTGTCATATTTTGTTCGAGTTATTGTAGTTTTAATGTCCTTTGATGATCGACAAATGGCATGTTGAACTTTTTCTTGCTTGTTTCTTTTTGACATGATGCATTGTGTCTTGTGGTAGGTACACTTGTGGCTTCATATCTTTTCTCGATGGAGTTTTTTAGGTAGCATGTGAAAGCTTTTCTTTCAACTCAAAAATTTTATGTTCTCATCACTTTTCTCAAACTTACTTTTTCTCTTGCTTAGTTAGTTTCATCTTGATCCAATAGAGATCGCACAGAGAGGCCAAGTTCTATCTTTAATTGTATTCATTTACATTTATAAACCATAATGAGTTATACAACACAGTAATCGAAACCACTAAGTCGTTCACAGGGGTCAAATGTATCAAGTTTATAGAAAATATTTTGGAACAAAGTGGTCGCGCGAGGAACTCAGTCACCCCAAATACCTTAAGGTTGCAAGAAAACATTTACCACACTTAAAAAAGACGAAGGAGGGAAATATGTGACAAACACATTGTAGTTCCCATGAAGATTGCCACATAGGAGGCATTACCACATAGGTCATTGGTAACAAATAAACAGTTTTTCCAGAATTGAAGATTTCGTGAGCCTGGGGTGATTCTGTGCCCCGTGTGATCACTCTCTGTTTAAGTAGAATTAATTTTAAAGAACGATTTCTCTATTGAAATTTACTAGATTGTTTACTCGCGAAAACATTTTCAGGAGAGTTTAAAGACCCTCAAGTCTAGACGCAGGCTACTTTTTGCAACATCGAAGCTAGTTATTTGTAACATCTTTCTTTCATGTGAAGGGTTTTACTGCAGCACATCAAAGAAAAACCAAGGGAAGCGTATTTCCGAGATGAGGAAGTAAAATGATTCTCATTAGTCAAACTGTTTAAACGAAAAATTCGCCAATATATAGCACTTAATATCAGGTTGTTGAAGGAGGAAAGAATCATCAACAGCACAGAAAGAAAGTGTTTGTGTGGAATAATGACATGCTTGATTCTGTTTAAAATAATGTCTTAAATATATTTGTAGAACTAGCAGAAATTGAAGATTTGAACAATGTGCCATATATACACTGGTGTTGAAATAAGAAAATTTTCCGATTTGGTTCATTATCTCTAGAACTACTGGATAGATTTTAATGAAATTTAATATGTACATACGGCTTATGTAATTTAAAAAAATAACCATTCAAGTTATAAGACATACGCATGATTTTGCGTTACACTCATCGAAGGTATGAAAAAGCTGTTGCAGAATAGAACAGCAACAACAAAAAGAATTGGTTAATAGGGGGTACAGTTCGCTTTTACGAATACACAGACTTCGCACCATGATTTTATGCTAAAAGTAACGGCATTTCTTTAGCAATTGGACTCATTCGTTCAGCAGCTCTCTTTTTAACCTTTGAATGATTCTAAGAGGAGGGTTGAGAGTTATAATTTCCCTCTCTACAGCGTCTCATGCATGCTCTATAGGGTTAGGTTCTGGAGATCTGGCTGGCCAATTCATCCCACACATATCCTCACTTTTCAGAAATTATAAGATAGATAAACATAGATAAGCTCTATGGGGCCTCGCGTTGTTATCCATTAAAAGGGAATTAGGACCCACTGCACCCACGAAAAGACAAACATTCTTCAAAACCTCTTCCTTGTACCTCACAGCAGTAACAATGACTATCTCAAAGAGATAGATGTGAGTGTGATCATCCAACGGGGTGTCTGCCTAGACCATCAAGCCTCGCTATCGTAATTTCTTGGACATTGCAGGTCAGGTAGGGGGTTTCTGGTTCTCTATGTATGATAGTATGACGAAAATATCTGGTCAAAGTGAACCGGTACTCTTCAGTAAAGAGAACGGTCGTTCATTGATGTATGCATTATGATCTCTGCACCAGTTTAAAAGGACTCCTCTGTTCCTCGCAGAACTGAGCGAACGCAAACAACAGGTTTTCTTGTACACAGCCCTCTCTCGTGAAGTCTACTGGAAACAAACAGCCTTGAAATTCTGGTTCCTGTGGTCGCATACGAGAGAGCTGAGAAGTTGTAGCACCCTTATTATACCTAGCTATAATGGACAAGTGGTGATCTTCTCTGGCATATATCAAGGCTTTTGGGCGACCTTGCCCAAGCTTTCTCTCGACTTATCCAGTATCTTGAAACTTTTTCATAAGTTGAACACGACGCTTGGCGTTAAATTGAATTCTCTACAAATATGCATTCGAAACTGGCCAATTTCTAGTCTACTCACAATTCGCCACATCATTTCCATGATCTATACGTTGGTGGTTACTCATTTTTACCGTATCAATTTTATTTTAATCGATTGCTGCAAAAAACGCCAAGAAATTCGGCAAGATGTATTAGCTGGTACTACGTTGGTACAACTAAAGTGCGAGAAAGCTATTAAAGTGGAAGTGGAAGATAGGAGTAGTGATGCATCATTTGTACTGTGCTGCATGCAAAACTGTTAGGGATAAACGGGATTGCTTAATGAGTTTGGAAGTCCTCGAAACGTCAGAACTAGTATCAACAAAATAGCTTCACTTGTGAAATACTCGAGAGCAGCAGGCATTAATGTTTACATTGAGCGAATTTCCAAACAGAAAACTGGTACTTAACGTCAGGCTCGGGGTCGTCCCAATCTACTCAAATTCAACTCTTAAAGAAAAATTGCGCAAGTTGTTATGTACAACAGAAAAGAAACCGCACGTCAAATTACAAAGAATCTTAATCAAGGAGAAATGGCTAAAGTCTTAAAGAATTGTTTACCGCACATTACACCGTATAGGCTATCTAGCCAATGAACGATGCGAAAGTCTCTACTATAGGCATTAAATAGAAGCAGACGTCTCTAATTTGTAGAAAAGCACAAGGATTGGACAGTAAATGATTGGGAATAGTTCATGATGTTCGATAATCGCGTTTTCAATTACGCCATGCAGATGGCAGGGGGCGAATTGGAGAACGAAAGCATGTACCCCACTTGCATTCCCACAACTATTCAAGCTGGTGGAGGCAATATTATGACTTGGGGGGATGTCTTCTTGGAATTGCAGGAGCCCTATGATTCGTGCGGAAGAATGTCTGAATACCTAAGTTTACTTAATTTCTGTTACAAATCGTGTACATCTTGTCATGTTAATGATGCACCCTACCGGGGATGGATACTCTCAGCAGGACAATTCTTCCTGTCACACACAACTGGCATTGTCTGCAGATGGTTGGAACGGCGTGAAGGGAACTTAACCTTGATTAGTTCACCTGTACAACCACCAGATCTGACTCCCATTAATATCTGCGGGAATAGATTGAACGGAGCAACAGGTAGCTGGATCCAATATGAATGTATTGAAAATTGCAATTTATTGATTGTAGTCGCAAATTCCTCATAGTACCAACCAGTGGCGTAATGGAGAACATTTGGGCTCCCTTGCAAAGTCAGATTTTGGGACCCCAAGTTGGATTTTACAAAGGGTGGCAGTCAGGCTTAGGGCCCTCTAGAACCCTGGTCCTCCCACGATGTGGGGGTTGCGGGGGTGTACGTTAGGCCACTGGTACCAACCACCATTTCATAGAGTCCATGCCAATAAGAATCCATGCTGTATTGTTAGAGCCCAAATGTAGAGGGCACTGTGAAAGCGCGGGCATGTAAGGATACAGTGGAGTTTACGCCCACACACTTGAGAGAGAGACACAGTGAACGAAGGTTCCTGTTGCGAGTTTACCATATCATTGAGTATTTTAGCATATAATAATAGTATATTTTAAAAGTGTGTAGTGTGTTAAGTCCTGTTTTATACAAAGAACAGTGTGTAGGTGAATGATTTTGAGTAGTGACAGAGTTATTCCATCTTGACCTTTAAAACATAAACGTGAAATCACTACGTATGAATACCAGGTTCGAGTGAGTCTACAACAGTATTAAGGGCAAATGAGGGTCCAATATTGTTTTTAAAGGGTGGTCAAAATATATAACTTGGCCACTCAGCGTAAGTTTTACTTTAAATCACGAGTCATTGAGTTATATTTTCTAAGTTTTTATATTTATTTTACTGACAGAATATTCTAAGAAATTATAAAGTTTGCGCAATAATCCAATAGCAACACATTGAGAAGTAAATCAATACTATACCCTAATCCTTTAGTCGATGGCATCAGACTCCAGATAGTTCCAATAATCTGATTAGTTAATAAATATAAGCTATTTAATTAACGAGATATAATTAAAGAAGTAACTACATTTAACCTGCTTAATAATATAACCACATAATCACATAAAAATTTTAAGTGTTGCTACAAAGTATAATTGGACACATTTTATGTAAATGCTTGGTTTGAAATTTAAATTAAAAGTCGTTATTCTTTTCAGAAAATATTTAGAAGTTATCAGTTTTTGATGTAAGTATTTATTTTAAAACTGATGAAATGAATGACAAACCTATTCAGACTCACAGTTCAGGGCGCTTGATAATTTTATGCCAATGCTCTTGACTAGCGTGAATGGAATCGCTTTTCACTTTTCGCTTCGCAAATCATTTTAATGAAATCTAGAAATTTTGGGGTCCACTCAGCAAATCTCATCTGACGTTTCGGACAAAAGGTGGGCAAGCCCCAAATTATATTATTAAATTACAAAGACAGCGTTATCAGAAAAGATGAATAGGGGGGACGTTCGAAGGACATTAATCATTTAGAGTTCATTCCTTTAAAAGACTTTAATATTTATTAAAAACACTATGAAAACTATACATATGTATGTATGTATAAATTATATTATTATTTACGTATAATTATATAATTGATGCATAAATTAATGTTTCTCTTTCATTTACACACAGATATATATAATATATATATATATATATATATATGTATATATATGTGTATATATATATGTATATATGTATATATATATGTATATATATATGTATATATATATGTATATATACATATATATATGTATATATATACATTATGTAAATATATGTATATATATATGTATATATGTATATATATATGTATATATATATGTATATATATATGTATATATACATATATATAATGTATATAATGTATATATATACATTATGTAAATATATGTATATATATATATATATGTATATATAGTATAATAAAATAAAAGTGAAGAATAACTAGAACCCACAGTGCTAAAGAAGTAAGAAATTGGAATTCAGCAAACACAACAAATGTAGATACAAAAAGTCATTGGATTAAACTGGAGACCTATTATGATTTCTAAAGGTGTAGCTGAATTAGGCCAGCGAATTAGGGTTAGCAATGCTTTATGGATCCACCTTCGCCATACAGCAGAAATTTGCGACATAATAGAAAAAAATCAAGTTGAAAAGTTAAGCCTAATACAACACGTGGTTGTGGAACTTAATAAAATCGTAAAAAGAAATTGGGAAAAGAGAACAATAATGAATCTATCAAGGAGAGGAATAATAAAAAAATTTAATAGAAAATATTAGGAAAAACTTACTTTTAAAACAAAAATCCTGAACTCAAAAATCCTGTCCGCAAAAATACAACCTATATCAAAGAGATCCTACGAGAAATGGCATAAAAGATTGAAACGCCAGCGCAGGAAAGAAAAAACCGTGACACCATCTGGATAGTTATTTTGCAATTAAACTAACCACAAAGATAAATAATTAAATAAACAAAACATAAATTTCTTAAATAAAATAAAGAACAGAGTTCAGAATAGATAGTAACAAATAGAAATATATTAAAGTAAATTTACTTGGATGATTATATACTAGAAAGTTATTTTGCAATTAAATTAAACGTATAAAATATTTTAAAATATTTTTTAAGAATAAACTCAATAGAGAGAGAGAGAGGAAATATGAATTAAAATATCGAACTAAAATAAAACTAGATTTAATTAGAAATAGAAATATATTTAAAAATAAATTTACTAGGATAATTGTATTCTAAACAATTATTGCAAAATTTCACAAAATTATTATGTATTAAGATTTTATCAGTAACTAAATCATTGTTCCTTTTTATAAAATTTAAGATAATATTTCTAAATATTGATAGGTGTAGGGTTACTACCCCAGAAAGGCATTTTTATAATGTTAAAATCAAACGAGTCTCTCATATCAAAAATATTACTTAATAGCAAATTATTCTTAACGTTTAATTGAAGGTCCAAAAAATTAGCTGACTCATTATTATACTTAGTTTTTAATAATTTTAAATAATGGGGATAATAATTGAAGCTAAGAACATAGTCAACTATATTACTAAAAATAATTAAGTCATCTATGTATCTAAAAAAGTAACAAGAATCATAACTAATACTTTATTTACATAAGAATGCAAGTAAATATTTGCTAAGCAGTTACTAGCTGGTCCACCTTGTGGTAATCCTTTAATTTGCTGATAATGAGCGTTATTATGGAAAATATAAGTTTCTTTTAATACTAATTCAATAATAGAAATATATATTTATCATATTTTATTATCTTATTCAAAAAATATTTGCTATATGCTATTTTAAGAATCTTAAACATGTCTTCTATATCAATGGAGTTAAATAAGTCTTCAAAATCATAGGTATAGTATGTACATTTGTGTGTGCGTGCGTGCATGTGCGTGTGCGTGTGTGTGTGTAGTAATCCTGGTGAGTCGTAAGGAAGAATAAATAATCATTCTTTATATTTATTGCTGCTGCAATGACTAGACAGTCTGATGTTCATTGTTAATTCTGTTTATTGTAGTTGTAGAGACACACAAACATAAACATTTTTAACCCCTTTTACTGCAGATTTTTTTTTTTCATGCAATATTTTTTTGGGATCACTTCATTGAAAATCAAGGGATAGACATAAAAAAAAATACTCAATTTGGGGAAATTTAATCCTTTAGAGCTAATTAATTAATTAAAGATATTCCTCTGTAAAATTAATTATATACACTGTTCACTTGAAAAAATAGTCAAATCGTTTTCTAAGGTCCTCATTAACGTACAAAAACATAAGACACTTAAATTTCGACATTAATTATTTTTTCGGGACAAAAAGGATAATCTTTGCAATCCGCTGAAAACGCAATTTCTGCTATAAAACTATTCGCCTCCCTCGCTAAAATACTCAACATAGAGCCAGTGCTGCCATATATCTTGGAAGAATGGATTTCAAAGAATATTCCTGCTAAATATTGTCATAATATTCGTAAAATTGATTATTCTACGTTATTTTTAAAGTGAATGGTACTTATAAGTTACGTCGGCAGATAAAGGGTTAACACAACACGACACAGAAAATACACAGCACAAAAACACACGCACTCGCTTTAAATTTTTATCAAGACAAAGACAAAAAACAAGAGGAGCAAAAACTACAAGGTGGAGACGAAGCACAAGAGAGGGAATAATTCAAAAACCAAGTTTTTATATACAGAGAAGAACCGAGAATAACGTATTATAAAAAAAAAGTTACTTGTTTAGACGAAGAGAATAATTAGTTATTTATAGAAAGGGCATCATTGCTTAGGGAATATTTAATCCCGGTTGTAAGGCAAATGAAACCAATTAATGATCTTGTATTTCTTTTGGAATTGTCAATAAATCTATTAAAAATTCATTTTCTAGAGAATTAGTAATAAATATACCAGCAAAATAATTTTAATGCTTTAGAAAAAAACAAATTGAGACGCGTTTGCAAATAGGGTATTAGGATTTATAAATTAGATGTTATAAGTAAAGGAGATTCCATAAAGAAGTAGATATCAATTTAAGTTCTTACATATATGTCTGTGAGTAGGTAGGACAGTAATATAAATCTGATTGCTAAAGATGAATGTTACAGTATCTATAAACATAGCAGACTGAGGATTGCTTCGTGGGGTTAGGACAATTTTTGTGGTTAAATATCTCCCCCTCTTTTTTGTACTGAGTAAAAACCTAAAGATGTATTGGACTAGATGTTCTCTGAATCCATATATATAATATATCTATGTATACATATATATATATATACATCCCAGTAGTATATGAAAATTACAGCTGGAGGTTGCCAGGCCTGAAAATAATGTTTAAACCTGCAATTTTAATTCCTTAGGCTAAGAGTTTGCTATTGTACTACTGAGTTTAACTTATTCAATTCCTTCTAGTAGCTCACACTCTCTATATATTTATTTATTTATTTATCTTCGTGGAATTTTCAATCGTTAATAAAATACATTTTAAAGCGCTCAATTGAACTGAAATTTTATATACATAATTATTTTGGATGACAATACAGTAATTTAATTATAATTAATAAAATTTAGTGGACTAAAACTAATTATTCAAAGAATTACAAATGCAGCCACGTTGGCATCATTTTTGGCGACTTAGCGACCCTTTTGACGACTTGTGTCAAAACTTGAAAAGGTTTTTTTCTCACATTTTAAAGCGCTCATTTGAGCTGAAATTTTTTTATACACTATTGTTTTGGGTAAAAAAACGATAATTTAATTATAATTAATTAAAATTAATTGACTGAAACTAATTATTTAAAGAATTACAGGTACAGCCACGTTGTTTTCATTTTTAGTGACTTGGGTAAACAAAAGATTTGCTTTCTCACGCTTTAAAGCATTCAGTTGAACTGAAATTTTATGTACACGATTGTTTTGGATGGCAAGACGAAACTTTAATGATAATTAATAAAAATTAATTACCACTTAATGTGATTTTGTCCTATGTATATACATATTTATATTAAGTGTAACTATTTAATAAAAAATAGCTAAAATAAAATTTTTCTCTGTTGATCTATGTAGAAATTGACTTAAAAAATTTTTATGTTACTTGTTTTTGACTAACACTGTCTTGCTTTGCTTCTTTATATGCATGGCAATTTAGTATTGTTGCATCCTGAATCCCAAAACGTTTCTATATAATCTAAAAATTTAATACTTAATCTTAATTTTCTTTAATCATTATAAATCTTTTAAATCTGGTCAAAAATTAAGTAAGATTCCTTTGGGCATAGATAAAAGACTTGCACGTATCTTTGCTCAACAACCAGAGTTGTTCGATCAATTTTGGAAAAAATTGTCGAAGGAATATTTGTTACAATCGCGCACCTTCCAGTGCTTGGTGTCCCAACTTTTCCTAGATTCGGATTGGGTCTTTTTGCAAGAAGACATCAGACCCCGACACACCTGTAAAAATGCACCTGTGGGGAGAGTTAATCCTTAGTCGCGACAAGAAAGTGTTGCGTACTTCACCTACCTGTGCAACTGGTCATCCCCAGGAGGTTGGGGAGGATGTTGCACGCCTGAATCCCAAGCGGTGACATCATCCTGCAGACATTTAAATAATGACATTTTTAAAAATAATAATGCCTGGTTATGACTGATAACTTATTTTCTCGCACAATTCTTACTTTCATTTAAATTCATTTCATTTAATTTCATTTCATTACTTACATTTAAGCTTACTTTCTCTATTTATTTATATTTATATATTTATCTTGTTCAAATTTTCAATCTTTTTAATAAAATACTTCCTATTCATCCAATCAAGTTCAAATAAAAAATTTTAAACTTTTAGTGCATGACACTTGATGTTCATACAGTTTTTTTCAAATATTAATTCATTAGTTAAATTTAATTAAATTGATGGTCGGTTTTTGACGCCAACTTAGATTCGTCTCTTTTGTTGTAACAATGTAACTGTTAAAACAAAGGCAAAAGTTGGCGTCGAAAACCTGTTTTTCAGCCGAACCGGGTGTGCATTGTTACAATAATGCAGACAAATCATCTCTTTTTCAATTCCTACTATTAGTTCACTCTCTCCCTATATATATATATATATATATATATATATATATATATATATATATATATATATATATATATATATATTCTATTCCAATTTTCAATCGGTAATAAAAATACTTTCTATTCATCCATTCAAAGAAGGAATTGACTTAAAAAAAAAAATTTTATATTACTTTTTTCACTGTTATTCAAAGAAAATAATAATAATAAAAGTAAAGAACAAAAATCTCAGTGTGGTTTTTAAATGTTTACTTAATTTAATAAGTATAATGTTTGTGTGTGTATGGATATACATATATAAATTTTCCCGCGAAAAAATTACATTTTGATTAGAGGTGATTAAGGGGGAGGAGGTGGCAGGAAATTTAAAGAGGCTTGTTCGTGATCCCATCATTTAATTGAGGATATTTCTCGTACAGTGGCAAAATACAAGAGGGGAAATTATTCAAATATCAACCTTTTATGTACAGAGAAGAACAGGGGGAAATATAAAAAAAATTATAAAAAATACAGTCACGTGTTTAGGCGAAGGGGTTAATTAGTTTTTTTTATAGAAATTACGTCATTGCTTAGAGAATTTTATTCGCAGCTAGAAAGACGCATGAAAACAATTTTTGATCTTGTACTTATTGGAATCGCGAATAAATCTATCATAAATACAAAGAAGTAGTAAATATGCCAACATAATGTGTTTAAAGCCTTAGGAAAAGATAAATTGAGGTGTGTTTCGAAATAGGGTGCTATAATTTATGAATTAGTGTTTTAAATAAAGGAGATTCGAATTATGAGTAGATATCAATTTGCATTATTACTACATATATATAGTCGCCCAGCCGGTATAGTGGTTAGCGATGCAGACTGCGGTGCCGTAGGGACTGGGTTCGAATCCCGGAGAAGACATGGATGTTTGCAAATGTAGAGTGCCTTTGCGGCATGGGGGTACTCTAAATAGCCGTCCAACCGCAAGTCTTCTCGTGTGGTTGGTGGAAGGGGTAGGGCGGTAGGAGGCCCCTGACCAGCCCCAGGTGTCCTTCCTCAAAATTGGGGTGGAAACGAGCCAAATCGTACGGTTAACTGTATGGTGGTCAAAGCTACGGCTAACGACAGGCGTCACTTAGCTCTTTGCCATGATGAATTTCGTGGGCATCGATCTGGCCTTTGCCGATAATGTGGTTTCAGTAACAACTACTATATATATATATATATAGATAAATATTAATCGTATATTAAATTGTCGTTAATGTAATTTACAGATTCAATATAAACATAAACAGTATAGTTCAATATTAGCTGAATGCTATAGTATAATATTAAACCCTTAGTCTTGGGTGCTAAGTTTGTAGGGTTGCACATACTTTAAATACCAGTCAACCTGCTCCTATATTCGCCAATGCCATTGAACTTAAACAGAAAATAGTGTAAAAATAAGTTTCTGAAAATACTCTTATTAACATAATGATAAATAATTAATTCTTAAAATACTAGAACATAGCATCTAAAACAAATACCATGAAGAAAAGCATTAATCTATATACTAAAACCAAATAATAAATATAACATATGTATATAATTGTACATTATATGTTGTGTTGAAATAGTTGTTATAATAAATTCTTTAATCATAATTAATCTTTGTTCTATAAGATGATGTATTTAAAATGAAGGGAAATTTCAGAAAATTATTTTTTATGTTTGACATAAGCTTAGTTTATTTAAGAGCATTATTGTTTTTTCTATAAGTTAAGATCCAAAAGTTAGAAAAATAAACATTTAAGTAATATAACATTTTATATGAACCTAAATTCCTTATATTCTTCAAAATATATTTTTCCTTGATGAAAATTCTTATGTGCGCCATTATTAGGCTTCAAAATAAATATATATATTTTCCTAAGGGCAAATGTATTTTGATTTTGTTATATATAACAAATATATAAAAAAAATTAAAGTCAATTCCTACTTAAGTCAACAAAAAAACTTATTTTAGTTACTTTTTATTAAATAATTGCAATTAATATAAATATGTATAAACATATAGGACAGAATCCCAAAATTAAGCGATAGTTTTAATTAATTATCGATAAATTATCGTATCGTCATGCAAAACAATCGTAAAATTTCAGTTCAAAAATTCTTTTAAAGTTTTGATCCAAGTCGCTAAAAATGAAGCCAACGTAGCTGTATTTGTAAATCTTTAAATAATAAGTTTCAGTCAATTAATTTTAATTAATTATGATTAAATTGTCATATTGTCTCCCAAAACACAAGTGTACAGAAAATTTCAGCTGAAATGAGCGCTTTAAAATGTATTTTATTAACGATTGAAAATTCCATCAAGATAAATAAATAAATATATAGAGAGTGTGAGCTAATAGAAAATTTGAACAAGATATAGGGAGATTGTAAACTAATACAGTCAGGTCTCGTTTTATGCGGTAGATACGTTCTACCGAAAAACGCATATAAAAAAATCGCATTAAAAAAGACATTACATGAATGGAAAAAGTAGGGATACGTTCCGTAGTTTTCTAAAATCGCATAAAACCAAAACAACTAGTTAAAATTAACTTAAAACCGCATAAAAAAATTGCAGAAATGAAAAGAAATAGGCTGCATGATAAATTACTTCGAATGTCTGAAAGAAATTCATACAAAATCTAAAAAAAAAACTTGTATTCAAACCTTAATTCGTTTTATTTTATGGAAAAGAAATACACATAGTTTTACATTTTTAATCATTATCGCTATCTGATGATGGTTTGTACCGTTTGCGAAGTGGTTCCAAATCACCTTCATCATCAGAAGAGACTGTCTCTGCAATAGATATTTGCTTTGCGGTAAAGGCTACGGATTTTCACAAACTTCATTCTCGTTCTGTGTAGCTCTTCCTTTTCTGACTATGTAATCAGTAGTTAAACTTTGCGATGAGGATTCTTTTATTTTTTTATATAGTTCACGATATCCAGACATGCAGTTCTGCAGCTCACGTTGCAATTTAGAGGCTCGTTCAGAATTGGGGTCATTATGATTTTCTAATTTACTGCAAAGTTGAAGACCTTCTTGAATTAATTTTCCAGTGAGGGGAGTTGATTTTTTTCCTCGTCATTTTCTCCTTCTAGACCTACGACGCCGTCTACAGTTAGATCTAAAGTTAAATCAATAATATCATTGTCTCTTAATGCATCATCCACAAGCAATTCATCTATATCATCGTGGCTGAAGGTATTAAAACCATCTCCTCCAATTTCATGTGCCAAATTAATTATTTCATCTGATAGTGTCGATGTTTGAGTGGTTGTATTGTCTGTCACACATGCTGGCCAAATCTTTTTCCCACAGGCATTTAAAGTTCTAGGTCTTATTTGAGCGGAAGCAGATGCAACATGAATTAAACAATCAAAAATAGAAAATTGTTTCCACACATCTTTTACTGTTAAGGACTCATTTTCTAGTTTATTCAAGATGAATTTTTACGTTGTCTTAATATAATATTTTTTATACCTTGATCTAATGGCTGAATAAGGCTTGTTGTATTGGGCGGAAGAAATACTAGTTGAACATTTGGATGTTCTAATTGTGGATGACTTGCTGCATTATCAACAGTTAATAAAACTTTAAAATCGAGAGATTTTTCCTTCATATAGGCTTCCACTTCTGGTACGAAACAATTATTGAACCATTCTGTAAAAATAGCTGTTGTCATCCTGGCTTTCGAGTTAGCCATCCAATGCACGGGCAGTTGTTTTAAATCTTTACCTTTAAGGGCGCGTGGTCTAAGAGATTTATTTATTAAGAGAGGTTTCAACATCCGATCTCCTGATGCATTGCTACAAAGTAATAAGGTAACTCAACCTTTACTTGCATTATGTCCACTTCCAGTTTTTTCATCCTTTGCGATGTAAGTACGGTTAAGCAATTTTTTCCAATAAAATCTTGTTTCATCAGCGTTAAATACTTGATCGGCAGAATAGTCCCCATCTTCAATAATTTTCACTAGCTCCTCTGGAAATATTTTTGCTGCTCCTTCATCTTCTGTCGCACACTCTCCCCTGTTGTCTTAATATTATGAAGTGCATTTCTTTTTAAGAACCCGGTTAGCCATCCTTTGCTAGCTGAAAATTCTTTTCCAGCTTGGGAAGTGGAAGTTGATGGTTCTGACTTTTTCATTGAGAGCTTTTTCTTGGATTAAATAACCACTTACAGGAATCCTTCTTTGAACTTGTTCCTCAATCCAAATTGCGATGGCTCTTTCCGTTTTTTCTAATAATACATCCCTTGTGTACGATGCAAATTTGGTGCTTAATTTTGTACCAAAAATGACCGATTTTCTTATTGCAGCTTCAATCTTTTTAATTGCTCTGACAGTAGATTCGCCTAAATTAAAATGTTTTCCAATAGCCGTAGATCCTTCTCCTTTTCCTAAGTGATCTAACATTGCAATTTTCGTTTCCAACGAAATTGACTGTCTTTGATGGGTTTTTTTCTCCATTGGGCCAAATAAAATCTTAGAAAAGAAATTTAAAAAAATTACACTTACGATTTTCTAATGAAAAATAAAACTTTACGACACTCACTTTAAATCCAGAAATCAAAATTTGCTGCTTATTATATTGAAACTTAAATTCGTCACTTATTAAAGTGAAACTTTTATAAAAATGAACGAGGCACCGCTAAGAGAAAACATAATTTCGAAATAATGATATCGTATCGGTATACTACTGAAATACAACTGAAATAAAGAATGCGAATCTAAGACTGTCGCAGCCGAGCCGCAGACGTAAGCACCAAAAAGATACGGAAATTCTCGGAATACTACAATCTATATCTCAGTATAAAAAATAATAATAACAAAAATCTAGAAATGTTTGGAATACAAACCGCACAACTTCAAAATCGCATAAAAACAATCCGCATAAAAAGAGACCTGACTGTAGTAGGAATTAAAAAAGTGCGCATTAAAATGGTACACAACTTCATTTTTTCTCTTTTCATAATAACTAAATATAAAAATTTTATATCATTATTTTTTACACACACAAATCTTTCTTAGCTTTTAATTCTAAAATGTACAAGTACTATAAAATTATATGATTGAAATATTCCTGTAAAACATATAAAAGAAATATTTCATAATCTACACTGCAGTTTATTTTCCGTTCTCTACAGATTTTAAAGTATGAGAAATAATTCTAGAAAATATGGTTCGCTTCGACTATCCATATTAAGCAGACTTTCTGTTTATGTCAGTTATGGGAGTAGAAAATTCATCCTTCATTTTTTGGGAAGTATGTTGATCAATAAAATCAAGAATGCGATAAAAGTTTATCATCAGTCTTCGGTGTCCTCTATCAACTTGTTTAAAAGAATCCAACAGCAAAATAAAACTTAATGGGACATAGTTTTTAACTTTTAACAACAGTCTGTATGAAGTCTTAATGTAAAGGGTGTTTTTTTAGAGGTAAAGAACTTTAAATTGCAATAAAACAACGATGTATTATTCGATTGACATGAATTTTTTTTATTCGAAAGATAATCTTGTGGCATTACATTTTAAATATGATTTATGGCATAGGACTGCCACGGCTGGCTCGGATGTAGTCCAATCTGGACGTCCAATTTTCGATGACTTTTTCCAACATTTGTGGCCGTATATGGGCAATAACACGGCGAATGTTTTCTTCCAAATGGTCAAGCGTTTGTGGCTTATCCGCATAGACCAATGACTTTACATAGCCCCACAGAAAATAGTCTAGCGGTGTTAAATCACAAGATCTTGGAGGCCAATTCACGGGTCCAAAACGTGAAATTAGGCGGTCACCAAACGTGTCTTTCAATAAATCGATTGTGGCACGAGCTGTGTGACATGTTGCGCCGTCTTGTTGGAACCACAGCTCCTGGACATCATGATTGTTCAATTCAGGAATGAAAAAGTTAGTAATCATGGCTCTATACCGATCACCATTGACTGTAACGTTGTGGCCTTCATCGTTTTTGAAGAAGTACGGACCAATGATTCCACCAGCCCATAAAGCGCACCAAACAGTCAGTTTTTCTGGATGTAACGGTGTTTCGATATGACCTGATTGGCTGGAAACAGGGGATTGTAGTTATCATGTGACTATAACTTAACACGTGTTCACCCCATTAAGTGAACAACATCAACTGGTTATTTTGCATGAATTCCTTCGAAAGATGAGGACACCAACCTATCAGTTGTTTCAATTTCAATTGTTATGATAAAAATAAATAAAAAGCTACAAAAGAGTGACATAATAAGGTACAAAATATTTGTATCATAATTCTGATACTCTGAAGAAATCGTGCAGATGAGAAGACTTGTCACTGGAACAGGTTTAACATGTAGCACTTCATATTATCCTGATCGCCAACTTATGAAGCAATCAAATCTTGCTTCGCCACCATTTTGCGACCAAACTTCCAGAAAAAAATCCGGATGCGTCATAGAGCGTGAAATCGGTGGATTTCTCCACAAATTTCTAGAAGAATCCAGAGGATCCAGAACTTGCCAAAATGGTCGCCAAAGTCGCCAAATTGACCGCCAAGATCTCATTGAATCGCCTCTATAACGTAAGGGACGGAATTTCTTGTAAAAAATACAATTTTAACATAAAATAAATATAACAGAGTAATATAAATGCATTGGGCATCCAAATACAAATTATTTACACTATTTCACACAAAATTCGTAACAATATTTATTATTCAAATGATTTCAAAATGTAAATTCTTTCTTAAAAAATTCTCAGTCTTTAACATGTTTTTATTAGTTTTCACTTGTGTGTAACGGAATCTTTGAATTCGATTTTTACCCACTTTAAAAATTTAGATTAATTCAAAATTTTGACCACTTGTCAAGGACCGATGACAATATAAGAATTTGATAATTTTGTTCCATTGTCCTGATCAGAATCATCAAGATTAATGATTTCCCATTTCCAGATTTGGTGACTAAAAGATACAGTTGCAAGCCTAAAGTGAAAACGCTCATGGTTAATACAAATGTAACAAAGAAAAAAGTGTTCTTCGTGTGAAAAAGGGGAGGATGCGTCAGCAATTTCTTAGTTCGATTGACTATAAAAGCATGTTCTTTTAGTTTTTTAAACAGTCATTTTTTTCGGTTTTGAAAGTTAAGGTATATTCAACTACCCTAAAATCATGATTTTTTTTAAAAATTGACAAATTTTTCTTGCGATTTTATTTAATACACCATCTTATTATTTTAATAAAAGTACCAAGTTTTTTATTTTCCATTTACTAGAACAAAAACTAAAAGTGTTTTAGTAAAAGCAGATTCAATAACTTTACACAAGATGCCAAACATTAAAACGCGTTTCACTCGAAATGTGTTTTTTCTCTCGAAAAGCTCAAATGAAAACGGCGATTGCTCAAAAAGTTTTGAAAATAGTTTAATGAAATTTTTTATGTATGCTCTGTATAACAATAGAAGTGTTTTGACCTTCAGAATTATCAATCACTATTTTATTGCAAAATTTACAGTCGTTTATGTTAATATAATCGCAGTTTTTTTAAGCAATTTCATACAATCACTAAGATAAAGTACTGTAGTTTTTGTAAAAATTAAAATATCTCTTATCCTGAAGGTCATTTCAAACATGAATAACAAAGTAACATAACGAAATTGAAAAAGTGAGGATTTGTTCATAAAATTTTTGTAGAGTGGGCCCCGTTTATCTATTTTTTTTGTATATTTCCACCAGTTTTTCCTCATTTTAATAATAAGTTTTTTTCCTGTTTTCAATTTTAGGATTTTTTCCTTAAAACATTCTAAATAAATCTAAAAATCACAAAAAAAATTCCCATATCTTCATTTTTTTTCAAAAAAAGTCGCAAGTAGTCGGATACCTTAAAACCTTATGTTCATCGGAATAAAAAAATTGAATTTTAAAAAATTTACGTTTATTTTCTTTTTACACTAGTAATTCATATCCTTTAGGAATGCTCTTTCATATTGTAAATAGAAATTAAATGAACGAATACTTCCAACTGCTTTTGCATCCAATTCAGTAAAGATTTCATTTTTCCCTCTACTTGCATTGGAAAATAAATGAATAATTTGTATTCGAATATTCTAAGAACGCTAACTTTGGTGAGCAGCGACATATTCCATTCGCTCAGGATAAAAGTGCTTTAGCCTAAGGTGAAAAATTGTATGAAAGAAAACAAACTCGTCATCCATTTCTCTTACGCATAAAAAGGAATGAAACATGACCATTTATTATTATTCCATTTTGTATGGAGATGCCTTTGCCCTTACAGGGAATCTATATCTAAGAAACATTTCGAGGATTCTTTACTTTTACAGAATGGAAAGTGGTTATTTTCGAAGAATGCTGAGGAAATTCACTTAGTGATTTTGTCCGTGCAAAAGCTTTCAAATCAATGGATTCAGTAAATTTTTATCTATTTCTATGAATTACAGTGAAGTCAAAAATATTTTATTCTTGTATTCATTAGAGATTCTTTCTTTTTCTTTTACTCTCTTCTCTTGTGTCGCTTTCTTTTTATTAATATAAAAATAATTTCTGCATATTTTTTCTTCTAAATTCAGATTTAAAACATGGATTCCAAAAATTTTCTTTTGTTTCTTAAAAATGTAATTTACTAGCAGTTACCCACCCGTGAGTATTCCATGACAGCGTATGAATATATATACACTGCTGGACAATTGCTAAGGACGGATAACACTATCATCCATAGCAACCACAAAATGAAAGGAAGCAAAATGTGGAAAATTAGAATAAGTGCAGGATATTAGTAAGAAGAAGTATGAGTATGCAAATTTTTTTCCACGTCTGTTCATCACGTGATAGCGTTCATAAGAGCTTTAAAGGTTTTGACGCGTGTGGACAGTTGTTGTTTCAAGTCAAAGTTTTACAGGAAAGATTTAATAGATGAACTTAAAATTTTTGGCATGTCTTCCCGACATCACATAGATGATTTTATGAGTGGCCGAATTATTGTAAAGATCGAAGAAGGACGAAAAATAACAGATGTTGCCAGGGAGTTCGACATCGCTCACAGCGTTGTTTCACGGCTGTGGAAGTCATTTAAAACTACTGGAATGTGTAGTAGACGGCACGGGGGAGGTCGTGTTAGAAGTACGACGCCTGCAGAAGACAGATATATCCTCCTATCAGCAAAAAAGAACAGGCGCACCACAGCTCAGCAGGTGGCAAATCAGTTTCTTTCAGGAAAGCAGATCTCCCGAAAAACTGTTGCCAGACGTTTGAGGGGAGGAGGACTATACGCACGCAGACCTGTTGTGCGTGTCCCATTGACCAGACAGCACCGTACTGCCCGTTTGCAATGGTGTCGTGAGCATCAAAATTGGACTGAACAGGACTGGGCATGCGTACTATTCTCAGATGAGAATAGGTTCAGTCTGTCATCGGATTGTAGACGCCAACTGATCTGGCGCGAGAGTGGTACTGCTTATCGTCCAGAAAATATCCAGGAAAAGGACCGATATCCGACATGCAGTATCATGGTGTGGGCCGGCATCATGATCAATGGCCGCACGCGCCTACATGTGGTTGCGAATGGGACAATGACGGGCCAACGATACATTGATGAAGTTCTACTTCCTCATGTTCGTCTTTTCCGTGGTGCTGTCGGTGATAAATTTGTTTTTATGGACTACAACGCAACATGTCATCGAACACTCGCTGTTCAGGATTGTCTAGACAGCGAGGGTATTCAACGTCTCGTATGGCCAGCGCGTTCTCCAGATCTAAACCTCATTGAAAATGTGTGGGATGCTTTGGGGAGGCAAGTTGCTGGTCGAAACTATCCTCCGACAAACAAAATCACCCTCATCCGTGCACTCACAGAGGAATGGGATAAATTGCTTCAACAGCTGCAGGATAATGTTGTGCAAAGTATGGTACGACGTATGGAATGTTGCATCACACTCCACGGTGGACATATCCCATACTGATACCTTTCTTTAAGGTGCCTGCTGACTTTTAGATGCATTGTTTCATTTCTCCGTACGCAGATCAAATGAACATTTTTTTTCAGATATTTCACAGCTTTTGTACTTTCCAGAACAATAAATATTCTTTATTCTAATGTTTGAACAGTGTGGCAACTATATTTTATCCTACTAGGCCTCATGTCTCGCTTAATGTTATGCTACATAGCAATTTGTGATCCGTCCTTAGCAATTGTCCAGCAGTGTATATATATATTAAATTATTGTCACCTAAGTCTAAGCATTAAGTTTTCGATTGTACTCAAAAATATTTTATGGTCTACACCTCTCGATTTAAAAAGGATTGTAATTGAATTTCTATAACAGGTTATATTTCTCTTACATGCCCCATAACCTCCCCTTGGGAATCGATTTCTACAAAACGAATTCATAGCAGATCTCCACTCAACAAAAGAAACGTTTGCCAAACTTCAAGTCAATAGGTTTAAAAATTCGAAATAGCACCCGCGGAAACCCTCTTTAGAAATCGATTTCCGCAAAACCTGCCTACAGTAGATCTCTGCTGAAACAAAAAGATACGTGCTTGCCAAATTGCAAGTCTACGTCTCATTTTTCAAATACTGAAGTTTTTGCTTATAACGCCTCCATGACCCCCCCTCTCCATTCTTCCTGTGGAGCTGATTTCTGCAAAACCCGTTTTTAAGCGTTACGAAATCAAAAGATGACGCCAAATAGCAGTAATCGTTTTCAAAACATGAGTGGGAAAGGTTTTCTGTTACTGGTTTCATATCACGACATTTGGCGACTTCACCCATTCACACACAAACAAACTCCTCCTTAAGCAACTTTTCCGGTAAAATCCTAGGAGGACCCACTGCTGTTTTGGGCGCCAAAAAGCGCCAAATTGAAGGTTTTCAAAAAGGCGTCAATGACGAAAAACTCTTGGGAAGCGCATGCGTCAGCGGGGGAGAAGGGGGATGAAATGGGCGTTTCGCAAAGATGAAATCGAATAAATACATTAAATTAATCATTATATAAAGAAAAAAACGGAGAAAGCAATGCAATTCATTTTAAAAAAGCATTCTAAAACCAGTGTGTACAGCATGATTTACATTTTTAAAAAAGGACGAAAGGGGCGTTTCGCAAAGATAAAATCGAAGAAATACATGAAATCAATCATTTTAAAAAATGTTAAAAAGCACTTACCTTACGCTTGCATTTCGTCATGATCTGTTGGTGGATACACCCTTGCGATGGATGCAAGGAATTTATGAAAATTTTCATTCACCAACTTGTGATCGTTAGATCGCCGCCACATATCTTATTAACTTTGTCTCATATTCTTATTAACTTTCAAGTCATTCACCACGAACGCATTCATGCTCTTGCCAAACCAATATCTCGTCAAACCCAAGATAATAGTTATAGCAAGTTTGCTTTCGCTAAACCAAGTGCCCTTTCTCACACTCCGAACGACGTCGTGGCGATTATCTTTCGACTGGTTGCGTTAACGCCATTCGTAGCCGTCAACCGTTCCCTTTCGCTTTTGCAAACGCATATTTTTTTACACCTCGGACATTCATAACGAGAAGCAATTAAATTAGCTTTCATACACCATTCTAACGTCTCTTTCTTCCCCTATGTGCCCAGGAGCACAAAGAAACCTATCGTAGCCTCACTTTCAAGTAATTTCCTTTCACACGCCATTCTTAACAACAACCGGTGGAGAGCAAACCTTCTCCAGCGAAGTCAAATGTAAAAATGACGTTTTTTCGGAAAAGGCGAAAAATGTTGCACTTTTTTTAGGGTTGCCATTTTTTCGGTGATTTGAAAATCCAAATTTTTTGATGAAATGAAAGGGTTACCATATTGTAACTTTTATCGCTCAAAATTTGGCGACAAAAAATTTGGAGACCAAAAGTGGGTCCTCCTAGGATTTGCATTGTAATGAAGGTACACCGTATTTTCTGGAGGGGTACAATGTAACAATCATGTGAAAGAAACCTCTGACACCATCACATAATAGAAAAAGGGATCTTCCAAATAAGCAGTATGGTTTTTGAGGAAACATTTTACTCCCAACCACCTCTCGTGGCCGCGGTAGCAGAGTGGTATAGGTATCGGACCGTGGCTTGCTTTGTCACGAGTTCGAGCCCAGTACCACTAAAGACCCGCCGTGTAGGGCAGCGATGCACGTTAAATCTGTCGAGAGCTGAAACATCCTCCCGATGGTGTGGTGTGGTAGTTAGGAGAGGGGATGCCCGCTCAGGTGTCGTCCACGTCACTTGACCATGGTTCAAAATTACGTGGTCCGTCGCCAAAAGCCCTCGTGTAGCTGAACAGTGCGACGTTAATATTCAATCAATCAACCAAGTCGATTGTCAAGTAGTGCTTTGACTTATTATGACACTTTTATAGCTTTTAGCCACGCATCAAGTTATGTCACCTGGCAGATCCACTTATTTGTGGAGGGGGTCCGAATACTTTTGACCAGTGCGAGCACGTTTGTCTCGCTGAGACGTAAAGCCCCCCCCCCACCTTTTGTGTGGTTTAAATTATCTCTACTTTTTTATAATTTTCTTATTCAGAAAAAGCATCCATACCCCAAAATAAAAAAAATGATCTGGCTCGCATCTAATCTTAGCTAATACACTCAGTTAATCTGGGGAAAAAAGAAATCGAAAGAATTACAATAAACAAAAAAAAGCATGGAGTCTAAAGCAAAATTTCATTATCCACGAATGAAAAGTGAAAGAAATAGAATAAAAAAAATTAGCTTCCTCTTAACACCAGAATTTTCGAGCGAAGCACTTGGTGGGGGACGATTTGCTCAGAACGCAAACAAAGCACCTTCCATCCATCACGAGGGAAAAATTCTTTCCTTTTTCATATATCCAATGAAGAAAAATTGTATCCCCCGAAACTCTCACTCACTTTAGCCGCAACATCACGCTTATTTTTCCCTCTCCATCATTCGCTCTTCCTCTTTCGCGAACATTCCAGTTGCCTGGCTTACAGGCGGATCCTTATTAAAAAACAATTCATCTTCCTGTATAGGTAGAAGCGACGAAATTTAGAATTTTTGTTGCCATTTAACTGTTTGCTTTCTATATTGAGTGATGCCAGATTACAAAATCAATTTTATGTATGAATGGTGTTATTTTGGGCAGTCGTGCAGGAAATACTGTAAATATTTTTATCTACAGATTCTCCTTATCACGTTGCGGTTTTCTTTTCCCTGGCTAGACATAGATTTTTCAGTCTTTTCATCCGTCTTTTACATTAAAAAAGTAAATAATAATCTCACATTTTTTTTCTGAGATAAAGTTTTATATATATATATATATATATGAAATATTTCTATAATATTTCTGGAGAGTAGTAAAAATAATTGTAAGACGTGACGAGTGGATGTTATTTCTGGAGCGAACCAAAGATAGGGCGTGGCCGGTGGATTTGATTTTTTGTGTTACGTGGAGCGTGGTCGAGTACTGTATTATCGAAGAGGCACTCCTGTAAGTCATTACTGTAGTTTGTTCACATCTGGAAACACATAAAGATCAAGTAGGGACGGCATTACACATAACAAGAAGCAAACATCATGGCACAAACACAGAACGCGTTGCAGCCGGCTGATTACATGATGAAGGCAGGTAGACAAAAAGAGAGCGCTTACACAAGATTTTTGCTTTTATACCAGCAGTGCAAGCACGTGATGATTACGTAATAGTAGTTCTGATTGGATAGAATGGAAGGGACAGGTATTTCGGACTGGCCGATTACGATTAAGATTACAATGTTAATTTAAAACAAAGAGTTAAAGTTATTTTAAATATTAGTACAAAGAGTTAATAAAAAAGGATACTAGAGGGAATTATTATTTACATATATATTTAACCATGTAACAATACGCTTCCTTTTGATTAAACTCGGAATCGAACTTAAAATTTCTGAATATTTTACTGGAGAGGTGATCATAAAGTTTTATTTTGTGTGTTAGGATTTATTCGTGAGAACATGCCACAAATTGAACTATTTATTTTTTTCAAAAAATGTTTACTACTTGTATTCTTTATTCTTAGAATATATACACTTTATTACTCTGTTTAATCAAACTCGCTTAATATCCTTTTTTTTTAAAAGAAATGATTTGCAATATGAATAAAGTGAGGCCGGCAGCATAGAGATCATGGTCATGAACTCAGAGTCTGCGTTGTCGAGTCGAGGTTCAAGTCCTGATATCACTGAAGACTTGCTGTGAAGAGGGACCGATGCACGTTAAATTAGCCTCGGCTAAAAATATTCGTGTTACTGCACAGTGCTTTATGCATTTCAAGTTTGGAATTGACCGTTGAGAGCTTGTTAATAAAACTGGGTAGCAAATTTTCAAAAAGTTCCGGCTTCCGAAGTGAATATAGTCAATTCATAATGAATCGACATTGTTGAACACGAAAATAACAATGAAAAAGATAAATTTGCCACAAATTTTTTTCTCTCTCGTAATGCAAACGCATTGCTTTGAACAGTGTATACATGTATGCATATTATAACACATGTTAGGAATACCTTAATTTGCTGCGGACTTTTGACTTGTTTTGGCCTGTCTAGGAAAATAGACGTGGAAAGCATTTCTGATGAACTTCCAACAGTAATTAACCAATTCCCCGGTATCAATTTCCCATGCTGGCAATATCTCGACGAAAACGTTCGCCGTACTCATCAAGGACCTTCCCACAAATATCAGGGAAGAAATGCAAATGGGAATCCAGAAAGTGGAAATTTAAGTACATATTGCAGCCGAAATTCTGAAATAAAGCTAATATATCCTTAATTAAATCCTTGTAGTTTTCAACTTTGTTATTTCCTGGGAAGTTTGTTGACACTTAAAAGAACCACTTCCAAAATTGTTTTTCTTTACTTTGAAGAAGTTTCTCAAATTTGGGACAAAAATCTGAGGCACCACGAAAGTTCCTTATAATTTTTGCTACGCTGTGTTGATCCATTCTTATTCCTGGTTTTTACCAAACTTTTTTCAAGGTCGAATTTGATGCACAGTGAAGGAATATTGATTTCATGTGGTTCTGCCAGAATTGGAGGCTCTACGTCCGGGGTGGGTATTACGTCGATCGCGATCGACCGGTAGACCAACGAGACCTTTTCGGGTGACCGCCTGAAAATTTTAGCAGTTAGTAATTATAAACGGAAATATTCAAGATTGGCTGAAGTGTGAAGACTAAATAAGTCTTCTACAGACTATAACAACGAAAACTAACTTTATATAAAAATATTTAGATAAAACTAAGATAAACTTTAGATAAAAATGTCTTTTTTTATGTATTTTGAATTAATTGATAGTAAATGTATCATTTGATATTATTATAATTGTAGCTATTATTATTATGTTTGTATTTTGCCTTTTGCTTTAAGTGCAGTTTTAAAAGTGTTAGTTTTTTTGTTTTAGTTCTGTATAAGTACATATTCCGTATTTATTATTAATTTATAATAAATATTGTAAACCTTTTCTTACCTCACCACACCTTCAACACTGGGCATTGACGCACACAAGAATTTTTCAATGGGGGGCAGGGGGAGGTTCGTGGTCGAGGGTCGAAAGTCTACCATTCTGGTGTCACATTACAATATGCAGCCAAACATGTTTTTTTTTTTAATTTTGTAGATTGTCGGGAGCAAAAAAAGGAAAAATAACTTACTACATAAATACTCAGCATTAAATAATAAAAAAAATTATTAATAAAAATTAAGTTTATCATACAGTATACACGGAATTAAAATCAATTGGAGAAAAAATCAAGGCCTGTGGGGGGATGGTCCAGACCAGTACCCCCACCTTCTTGAGTGCGCCACTGACATTGGGTTGACCGCAATAGATTGAAAAAATGAGAAGTAGACCGCGCGCTGGAAAAGTCTGCCCACCCCTGCTCTACGTTCATTTCTCCTGGTTTAGAAGATGCTCTCTGAAGACAAGAGAAATTGCAATTTCTTTTTTTAATGAAAGATTAGTAGAGCAGATGACTCGTACGAAATAAAGTCACTCCGATATATTTTCTTCGAGGAGAAGATTCCTGTGCTGAAGTCTTGAGGCCAATACTATCGCGTTGTTTTTGGACGGATCAAAATTACGAACAAGATCATTCGGATCAAATGAGGTAATTTTACATGGAGATTTTTCATCAAAGCATGAGAAATCTGCACTGAATGATCTTCCCGATTTTGATCGCTATGCTTACTCCCACCACATGCAGAAACTTGAGAATAATGTGACTCCTCGTATGAACTGATTGAATAATTAATCTGTAGGAAGATCAGGAATTGGGGGAGTCCTTCACCATGGGAGACAGGTCGCCGAGCAGATGGCATGTTAGGGTATTCAATAAAAGCTTCAGAGGTGATACAATGTGACGCAAACATTGTTTCGTAAACGTGTTTTTATCTCACTAAACGTTACTATATAAACGGAATATGTTTCTATGTTGCGATTTTATTGCAAAACATATGTAGGATATATTATTTAAATGTTATAAAAAGAGCACATTGAATAATAGAATAAAATATGTAACATAATATAATGTAAGGCATAAATAGCATTTATTAGAGCACTTTTATAATAAAAAAAAAAACGAAAATGCAGTCGAACTTCTGTATTGCAAATTTTTCTATACAGCGTACTTTCTCCTGGAACCAAGAACATTTCACAATTTTCTTCGTAAAATAATCTCCGAACAGCAAAGTCCATTTTCTATATAACGAATTTTTTCTCTTAGGACTCACTTTTTTTCCTTCCTATTTTTAAAGTATTTCTCGACATTTCAAATTATTCTTTCTTTTTACATACTTTATGGTGGTCATAAATCTTGAACTGGTTTTATTAAGTGTCTAATTCGCGAAGAGTAACAAAATTCTTTGCCTTTCATCCAAGAAATGAAACCTTTAACCCCCATTTTCCAGTTCACTTGAAACATCTTCGATATCCCCTTTCACCCTCAGTGAAGTTGTCTCGCGTCCCAGTGTACTTTAAGTCTCTGTTCGTTTGTAGTGTTGATCAGCCGTACTGGTAATTTCATTTCTAATAGCTCGAAAATTTCAAATTGTAAAGTGCTTGAGCATCAAAGAAAAAATATGTAATTCTTCAAAAAGTAGATAAAGGCGTCAAAAAACTTTCCGTACAGTTTTTCTTTTTTTTTTTTGATAGGTAAGATATATAAAAAAAGATACATATTAATTTACAAAAGGTATTAATAATTACTTTTTTAAAAATACATAGTGTTTATGAAATTAAAATATTTTTATGGGGTTTATAAAGAAAATTGAAAGATGCACCTCTGTATAGCGAATTTTCCGCATAACGAACTTTTTTTCGGGATTCAGCGACTTCGTTATATAGAGGTATGACTGTATATCTGTAACGAAAGCCAACTAGCTTTTTTTATTGTGAGATTAGTGTTCAGAACGTTAAAAAAATCATTCGCACAATTGGGTACTTTCACCTGAGAAGCAATTTCATTGTTGACCAAGCGTAATTTCAATTTTAGCTTCGGTTTTGATAGCAATACATAATGAAATTTTTTATCCAAAATTATTACATAGAACATTTGATCTTTTTATTTTAATGAAAACACTCATAAGACTTCTGGTTAAATAACCCACAGTAATAACAACAGATGCATAACTGGTTTGTGTGTATCTACATTAATATTGATATTACCTGTACTCTCAAATTTCCTATCTAAGTTCGTATCTTTTTTATCAGTTATTAGTATATTACTTTGTCGTACGTTTGTGAGTTCAAAAGTGAATAAACATTTTTTATAAACTTTTAATTTTTCTTTACATTTAGAATTTTTTTTGTATGCATTTAAAATCAATTTGTTGCGTTTAGAACCGGAAATATCATTTATAAAATGTTCAATAATTGATTAGATATGCATTAAAAAATGTACTTGGGAAGCAATTTCACGTATAGCCAAAACAATTTTCCAACGTTTCATTCGGTTGCAGTCTGAGTTTCTGCATATCTTTATGTACATTAAAAGAGCTAAATTGATCTGAAAACTCTTCATTTAATACGTTTTTCAAAGCCAAATTTTTTTAAAAAGTATATTTAGTAGGGACCCTGCAATAATCGTTTGATGCAAATGGTTTGTTGAGTTGCAATAATGTTTAAAATAAAAATGAACATTTTTCAACTACATTACGAAAATAAAGAATGAATTAAATAGTTATCAATATCAGGAAACGTAAATGTAGTAATAACAATCTCAGTAAAAAAAAGTTGTCGTTTGCTCGTTATCAAGTTTAATTTTTATTTTTAGTCGCATCAGGCCTCTTTCCATATTATTTTTATCGGTTTTTATAAAGAGCTTAATTTTTAGGAATTGTAATAAGAGTTTCTAAAAAAAATTTTTTTTTTAAATTTACGTTTAGATACATATTATTTTCCTAAGAACACAGAGGGTTCACATCATCTCAATTCACCTAGGTGCTCAATCCGCCAACCGCCTACCCCTGTGTTTCACGTTTGTTTTTGTTTTATTAGACATGGGCATTTTCTAATCATGTATAAAGATTTACAAAGATAATAATTAACTTTTATTGATTTCAGTAAAAATTTTTTCCTTCTCTCTTCTTCTAGTTTATTGATTTATTTTAATGTTTAGTTAGTTCATCGATATTGTTATTTCTATATCACCATCAAACGGAAAGGGGGGGGAAACTATTAACGCAGTAGTGAATTTAAATAAATTATTTCGATGTCACTCGTGCAAGAACCATCTTTTACAAAACAAATAAATAAATAAATAAAAAATAAAACTACATTTCTCATATAACTGATTTCATGTAATTTATTTACAATAATTTTGTTTAAAATACTGCCATTTTAATTTTTCTGTGCAGTTGACATGTCGGAACAAACTTTGTAAGAACTCCATCTGTTTTACTTCCACATTTCTGTTTTTTCTCCCCCTTTGTAAATAGCAAAAATTATCTTACATAATTAATTTCAGAAAGTTGATTAGCGTTTATTACGGAAAATGAAATGAAATGAAGAAAAACTTTATCGACGTCAGAATTTCTTGAATATTCTTTTTTCTTCTGCCACGTGCTCCTTGCTTTACGGTTAATTAATTTAGTTACCGGAATAATCTGAACTCCATAAAACTTTTATCGATTAACACCTAAGGAAAATTCTTGTCACTTCTTAATGGCAGGGTTTGGAAAATTTATAGTTTCCAGCAACTCTGGCTAATGGAGATAGAGTGGCAAAGTCGAAGATGATGTAAACATTTTTGTCTCGAACATACATTTAATGTACTTAAAAATAAGATTTTAATCATCCTTGGAAGAAACCACCATCAGTAACCGAAATGTTTTCCATTAAAATATGAGGGAGAGGTCCTTATGAATGGTTATTTCCGAGACCTTTTCTGAACGAAACTTTTAAATTATCAACTTGATGTATGGGTGGGTATGTTACACAAAGTAACGCCGAAGAAATTATATACAGCCTTCCGTTGCTATGGGGGTTTATCGCCTTAATACAAAGCGGTCATTTGCAGAATGTTAAAAAAAATAGGTTACAGATGGAAATCAGAACTTATTTTGAAGAATAATTTACGGCGATTAGATTGGGGTGGAGAACTTAGAATTTTAAGGCCACTTGTTTTAAAATCGTAAGTTTCCTCTCTTCCACTACCCGGTGAAAGAGGGCATTTTTTTTAGAAAACAAGGATGAAGTGAATGCTTAAAAATGTTTTTAAGAAAACATCTCTATCATTTTTTCACTTAGGAATGATTACATCTTAATATTTCAGGAATATAAGCCTACAATTAAAAAATTACTAAATTATAAAAAAACAACTTCAAGTTTCTACATCTGAGAGTAGAGGGCTGATTATAATATACATCAGAGGTCGGTAACCTTTTAGCAGTTGTGTGTCAAACCAATCTACCAATATGAATCAGTGTACCACACTGCAGGATATATTTGAAACATTTCGATTCCAGTGATAATACATGCAGGGTTAGAGAATAGAGGTCAATAATGTAGATCTGCAGTTTTATTATATATTTCTTTTGCATCGCTTAAAGATATTGCTTAATATAAAAATAAACAGCATAGAATATATATTTATTTCTTCAATAAAAACAAAAAATACTAAAATTGTACATATATTAAATACTTTTAAACATACTTATTTGAAAAAGAAATAGACCTGCCTCCATTATAGTTAAATAAAAATTTTAATGCGAACCTAATGCTTGCCCGCTCTATTTTCTTATCACAAAATCAGGGGTATAATTTATGATTCTCTATTAGACACGATTCTGAGCATTCAGTTGTTAAACAGTTTTTTAACGGACTCGAAATATTTTTCATTTGAGGAACGTCATTTCATTTGTGACGGATCTATTCGCGTACCTTCTTCTAATTCTCTTGGGAAATCTTTGGGATATCATTCACGTTTATTCACAACCAACCCTTTTGAAAAAAAACACGTGATATTTTCAAATTTAGTCACTATATATAGTCAAGGTTTTCTAGCTAGCAAGACGAGAAGGAAAGAGAGAAAGCTAGAAGTCAGGTGAGATTACTACTGATCAGGTATCATTCAGATTTATAGAGTAATTCAAAATATTTAATTGGAGAAAGTTAAATTAGATTAGTTTTAAGTTAAATTAGTGTTAAATCAATTAGGATAATATGATTAATCCTAAAATAAGGAGGTAGGTCGATATTTTTAGTCTTATAATTCGTGTATCTCGTTGTTTCGCATATATTGCTTTCACTGAGACATTTTCGTCTTGTTGAAATTAATTGAATCAGTGTTGCTAATTTGTGAGATCACTAAATAGATTGTTTTTGATTATGGCTAGTGTTTCTTCCCTTCCTCCCACATCTCTAGGTGAGCATAAAAGAGGGATGATTCCCTCACAACTTAGAACCATAAGCGGAATGCAAAGTACATTCAATTTGTAACACTTTTTTATAAGTTTCACTTGTATGTAATGGAATCTTTGAACTCGATTTTTACCTCTTTAAAAAGTCAGATTAATTCGAAATTTTGCACACTTATCAAGGACCCATGACAATACTATAATTTCATAATTTTGTTTCATTGTCCTGATCAGGATTTTAATAATTAAGGATTTTAAAGATTTACGAGATTCGAGGATTAATTCATTATAACGTTTCTAGATTTGGCGACTAATTCGTTTATTTTAACACCTTTTTATAAGTTTCACTTGCATGTAACGGAATCTTGAACTCAATTTTTGCCCACTTTAAAAGGTCATATTAATTCGAAATTTTTCTCACTTGTCCAGAACCGATGACAATACAATAATTTCATAATTTTGTTCTATTGTCCTAATCAGAATTAACGATTTCCCCTTTTCAAATCCCATCTCGCATCTGTCGACTAATTTCAGATTTCATTTGCAGATTTGGTGACTAAAAGATTAAGATGCAACTTAGTCCAATTAATTATAAAAGTGTGTTTTTTAGCTTTTTTATAAACTATAATTTATCTTCTCTTTAAACAATTCAATCTCTCCAGCAATGCCGTTCAATTATTTACAAAATAGCTGTACATTTATCTTGGAGTTATTTTTCAGATTTTTCCGTAATTCTTAAGATGTTTGTCAAATAAGGTCCATTTCGAATTTATCAACCTCCATCCACTCAAAAAATGACAAATTTGTAAAGTGGTGCAGAGAGCCACTGAGAATTGTATTGCCTGACATAGGTTGCCGACCACTGATATATATACATGTTGAGATACGGTGATTATTTTTTTAAAAACTGGCGCTATATACAGAGCCATTTGAAAGCTCGATATAGCTAAAGAAATGGCTAATAATCACATGAGAAGTAGTATTCTGTGAAAAATAAAATTATTTCCAAAAATCGCTGGTAGCGTTACGTATGGCTGTGTTCAATCTAAAATGGGATACAAAAAAGAAAGGGAAAAAAAACAAATTAACATGTTAATTTGTATTATCTACATTCACTTCCCCGGCATGGAATTCTACCACATTCGGTATGAAAGCCGTTCTCAGAGACTACACCGTGCATTAGGGATTTCAAACTCGTGGGCCGCATGTGGCTCGCAACGTACATTTCGGAGGCCCGGCTAATATATTGGCACACAATAATGTGTAATAAAATAGCAAACAGACGCAGAATAAATACAAGTTAGGTAGGATTTTCTAAGCACTTTTTTATACTCTTCCTCTGCTATTGCTAAATAAAATGCATAAATTTATTCCGAATATAATTTATTTTTTTTTTAAGGTTAACCCTTGAGTGGCTTGCCTGTACAACGTACAGACTGCCGAAAGTTGGCCGCTACTGGTTTGTCCGTACGCTGTGTGTACGCGCACTATCTCTCTCTCTCTCTGATATTTTCTTTCTTTCTTTGATTTGCGCGTATATTTCAATTCCTACTTTAGCTTACACCCTTTATATATTTATTTATTTATTTATCTTGGTAGAATTTTCAATCGTTAATAAAAAAAAACATTTTAAAGCGCTCAATTGAGCTGAGATTTTATATACATGATTATTTTGGATGACAATACAATAATTTAATTTTAATTAATGAAAATTAACTCATTAAAACTAGTTATTTAAAGAATTACAAGTAAAGCCACGTTGGCATCATTTTTGGCGACTTGTGTCGAAACTTGAAAAGGTTTTTTCTCACGTTTTAAAGCATTCAGTTGAACCGAAATTTTAAAAATACGATTGTTTTGAATGACAATACGATACTTAAATGATAATTAATAAAAACTAATTACCACTTAATGTTGTGATTCTGCCATACATATATACATATTTATATTAATTGTAACTATTTAATAAAAAATAGCTAAAATAAAAAAAAATGATGCGTGGAACGCCACGCGATAAAAGAGAAATTTCTTTGGCGACATAGGAACATTGATTATTTACCCTAATATTCCAAATTGACCGAGCACATGTCTCAATCGCCTAATTTGCGTGAAAGGTATTCGTGGCGAAATGAGTCTTTCTGATAACAAATCCAAAGTAGAAATATGTCCTGGAATTTCTGGGTGTACAATACCATTATATTTTGATAAATTTCGTATACTTTTCCTATTTAAACTTTGTCAGCAATTGTAGCCTGTTTTAATGAGTCTTCTAAATTAATTCCCGGTAAAATATTTTGTAAAATACTTTGTGTGCTCAGCAACAGACGTTCTCAAATCATCTCTAAACCATAATCTATCATAAATTGAACGCCCGTATCAATTGAACGATTATCAATAAAAGGCTTTTGAAAATCTTTGTGAGCATTTTTATGGCAATCATAGTCTTTTTAACGTAAGATAGAATTTATTATTGATTTGCATGCATCAATTCCAACACGTACTAGAATTGTTGAGGGCTCTGTAGTTAATGGCACAGGGTGGTTTACTAAGTCCGTATTAATCTGTGCAGTCATTAGAACAGTCTCAATAGCATTCCCATCCCCAAAACTGAGCATTAAGAGAGTATTTTGCAGTGTTTTTTCCGTGCTCGATATTCTTTCATGTACTCTGATGGAGATTCCGCAGTAGCACTTAATAAATTTGAAATATATTTTATTTTTCTGTGGGGATTTTTTTTTTTTTTTTTTTTTTTTTCTTGCCGCTTTTTCTACTGGGCTTGCTGCTAGTTTTTCTCTTTTCTTTCTTTCACGAAACACTTTTCCTTTTTGTGCATTTGATTTAGGCATTCTGACTAGAATTAGTATAATAATTCAACGCAAATAAAAATCAAAAAAGCAAATTAGCCATCGAAAACATCTCCATGTAGTAAACAATCTAAGAAAATATTTTAAAAAAGCACGCTTTTACTGCGAGAGCTATTTTGTCTACACCGTAATGTCGCTGCATCTCATACAACAGTTGATAGATGTTCCCAAGTTTAGGGGAAAGGACCCCCAATAGGAAGGTGGGCAAGTTGACCAATCGGAGGTGAGCCATCATCCAACTTTTACACGGATATAACGCAAGTCACGTTGTGTCCCCGCTCCCCCTTTTCCTCCCGACTCGCTATCCTGTAATTATGGTGACGATTAGGGGGGACTACTTCCGTTCGTTTTTTCACTGTTACGCAAAACTGGGCAAATTTCTCATTCACTATCGAGCGGTAAGTAGTTTCACTTCAAAAATTTTCTTTGTTGATCTAAGTAGGAATTGACTTCAGAAAAAAAAAAAAAATTTATTACTTGTTAATTCTTATGATGTATTATTTAAGACTAGCATTTTGAAAAAGTAATGCAGTTTGTCTATGGTACTTAAATGCTTTTCGTCCGGCATTTTTAATGTGTGTATGTGTGTGGTGAAAGCGAGAGATATGTTGTTAAATGGACACAGCATACTAATTCTGGGAATTAATATACTGTTATAAACAATTTAAAAGGACATTTTTTTAAAGAATTTTGCTTAAAAAAAAAATGACCGCTTAAGGGGTTAAAAACATGCGACCCTCAACTTAATATAACATAGAGCTAGCGGCCCGTAATATCATCAGTTTGACATGCCGGCCGTACATGCTGTGGAACGTTGTGCAAAAAACTCCATATGCCACAAGGAATATTCCATACTGCCACCCACCTAGCATGGTGGTCATGACACTCGGCTTGTAATCGAGTGAACTCGGGTTCAAATCCCAAGTAAGGCATGGATGTATCTTCGAGAAAAGAAGTCGTACTTTCGCCTGAAATAGATTCCCGTCTCGAATGGAAAGCAGCGCACTCCTTCTGTTCTATGCTGGGATCATCGTTTTTAATAAAAAATCTACATTCTTCTGTGTTTGTACTGTATGTTTCTGATGATCTCACTGGCGTAGCTAGTTCTGAGGGGGCCCTGTAGCAAAATTCCTTCAGGCCCTGTTAGAAGGACTGTTGTTACACATGTATCCCCGTATCATTGATACGGCTGATACAGTGGTAGCTACTCCCCTGGTTCATCTATCCATCGTCTTTTGAATGTATCCCAGAATGAAACACATGACAACAAAAATATTCCACACTGACTGTAATAAGTGTACTAAAAATGACTCCTTGTGATTCGTCGATGATTACAGTGGCAACATCTGCTATTACTTCTTCTGAAACAGGTTTACATTTGGAGCAATAGTCAGTGACTCTGTTACCTCAAACTTTTTAATCAATTTTTTCAAATTATTAAGCGATAAAACTCTTTACATAGCTTCTGTTGGGTTTTAAGCTCACGAGTAGCTATAAATGATTAAGGTATCCGATTACGTTCGGGACCGTGATTTTGAAAAAGCGTATAAATGGATAATATTTATGATATTTAGTGTCACTTAGATTAAAAAATGTATATAAAATTGTTTTAAGAATTGTATTACAATAAAAAATTATTTAAGTACAATATTTTGACAAAAAATCAAGATAGAATGACCAAAGTATTCTCCTTTTGTGAAAAATGCTTCTATTATAATAATATTTTGCCTGTATCTAGATCCCCATGTTTTGTGCCGGTTTCTCGTAAACCACAAACAGTGACATTAATGCCCCCATCGGCTATTTCTGGAACTAATTTTTTTCCCCATGGGATTTTATTTTTATGTTATTATTAATTTCCGTTCCAAATAAGGTGCTGTTGCAATTGTTAGATCGAGTTACAGGTGGCTCTGAATAGTGTCAGTTTTTTTAAAAAAATCAACTTGTAAAAATATATCAGCTGTCAAAGAAATATCCGACCTTTGGCTAGAAAAAATATATTAACTATGTGACAGGATTTGGCTATCCTCTTCCCCTTACAAGAAACGCCCTCGTGTATTCACATACTTAGCTCACCGATTTATCCACTGCCGAAACACTCTTGGATTGATGTTCATCTCTGCCGTCGCATTCTGTAATACTTCTTCCCTCTTCTCAAAACAGAATCCTTTGAACGGTGTTTTTCAATTAATATTTCAATGGAAATTGAGGAATAAACAGAATATTTCGCTTTTCTTCAAGAAAGTCTTGACCAGTTCCAATGAATTAGTTGAGGTCTTGTCAGTTTTTCGCTGTTCAAAAAGGCCTGTTTTTATGCACAGAACTGCATCACGGAATTGACTGAAAACTTGTTGATATCTTTTTCTGGCTGTCTGTCCCTCCGGTGCGAATTCGTGATGCATAATTCCATAGATATCGAAAAGATGCACTACCTCAATTTTCCATCACACTTGTCGCGTTTATTTTACACCTCTAAACATCTGCTGAACTTTAAGAATTGTTTCATTTTGAAAATCCCCGTTTTTGACAAAACGTGTATGTATCTTTATTTATCTCGTTCAGTCATCTTGAGTGAAATCAAAAATCAGATGAACACTTATAACATTTCCACACTCTGCTGCAGGGCCGTTTTTAACCTCACCGATGTCCTAGACACTTTAAATTGTTACTCCCCCTCCCCCGGCAGTTTTTACCTTGTCAGGTTCGGGAGGGTTTTGCTCTTTGGGGTGTCTTTCTATTATCCCCCCCGCCGTGTCCTGGACTGGCAGCCATAAGGAAAGGGTAGTGGTATGTTTTTGCCACTCTTCTTCATTTATTACCTTACGGCATCACGACCCCCTCTTTTGTAAATTAGTACAATAAGTTAATGAAATCGTTTGCTATTACAGTATAGAATATTTATTATTGTATGAAATGTTTTTTTCAAATTGTTTATTCTCATCTATTTCATCGCTTATCGTTTTACTATAATTTACTTTTAGAGATCCTTCTACTTTGTTGAGTCACTGTCATTGTGCTTGTACAACAAAGGTTTTCTTCAAGTTCTGGATCATTGCAAAATTGTTAATGACAGCATTGTAATAAATATCTATTGTAATATCATTTTGAGCATTTCTTTTTTCCATAGCAGTTCTCATTTCAGTCTTTACTCTCTTAATGGCAGAAATACTTCTTTCGAGATTCGTTAGGCGGTGGTACGCTCACTGTAATTTTTTTCTTCGCTCTCCAATTTTTTGCACCCCCAAAACTTTTGCGTCCTAGGCATGTGCCTTGAGTGCCTAACCGGAAAAGCGGGCCTGCTCTTCTGCCAGTAGGTAGAGAGTGGCAAACTGAAACTTAAAAGAATAAATGATACATGGGCTTTAAGCTGTCTCCCTCCATTGCTACGCAGTGGTGACCATCCTGTCATCACTCCAGTGAGCGGAAAAATTCAAGGTCGGGTGCTTTTTATATAAATGTCGTGAAACAGTTTCGAGCTGCATTACAGAAGTTTCGAAACTTGTCCTGTCATCACTTCCCTGTTATAATTTATATATATATTGTAACATTTCCATTCATTCATTTTTATTTATCTTTTTTGTTTGTTAACTTTTTCTTTTAGAGACTCAAATATAAGTTTATGTTAAATAATTCTTCCGTTTGAGGCCAAATTACAGTTCTAGCAAAAATTACGCTAAAGCACATGATTTTCACGTCAATTCCAATTATTCACACGCATTTTCCAGGCCTAAGCATGCTACAGATTTTTACGCCTATTAGATGTTTTCCATCTTGTTTTTGCATTTTAATAGCCAGCATCAGTGGCGCACGCACACATGGGTGGGGGAAAAGGGGAACCCGTGTCCGGACCCCCTGATTTTTTTCGATTGATTTTAATTCTATGTATGTAATACGTAAAATTTAATTAAGTATTTGTTATTAATAAGTAATTTAATTAATTAATGCTAATTATTCATTCAATAATTAATTTTTTACTATTTTTTGTTCCCGAAAATCGACAAAATCAAAAGAATATGCTCGGCGGTGTATTAGAGCATGATACGAGACCCTGGACTCCCCCACCCTTTGAAAAATTCCTGTGTGAGGTACTGGCCAGCATGTTACAAACGAGGGAAAAGACATTTTGCACAAAACCTAAGAAATAATTTAAATAAAACACGAGCACGTTCTACTAACGTATTTAATTATTCTATAATTTTATATATCGCTTTCCTTTTAACATTTTCAACTTGAATAAAAATTCGGGTGAATTAATTTGACAGAACGGGACAACGTCTTTTTTATGCGATTAAAACTTAAATAAGGCAAATCTATTGAATTTAAAAATTAAATTTCGCAGCAGAGCTTTAACATAGAAAAGTTTACCAATTCTATTCGCGTTCTCTAGATGAGCCGCATCTTTAAAATACGAGTTTATATGGAAACGAACCTTATGTTTTTTTTCCTCCAACGCATGGAAAAGTCTATTGGCTGGGTTAACTCTATTATCGAAAATTAGCTCTATAACTATCAAGTTGTGCTCTCTTCCGCATCTCTATACAAAGGAAATTCATCCACTCCACATTGGAAAATCGATGGGCTTTTCTTTTCTGTTCATTATCGGGAAAACTTGCGGCCTTCGATTTATCCCGGAGTAAAGAGTTGAAATCATTATTTATCGAACACCATCTCGCCAAAGATTTCGAAAGATAATCAAACATTTGCGAAGTTCATCGCGGTATATAACAAAATACAGATTAAAGAAAATGGAACAATGTTGTGGTGTATATTTCGACCGTGACAGAAGCATCTGTTCCAAAGAAATGACATTTACGTGAATTCGTGTTTCAAGTACTCAAGATCAAATATTAGGTGGTGTGCTTGAGAAATGTAAGAGTTTTAAATGAATATTTAAAATTGGATTTTTTTCCTCAAAAAACTATTTATTTAATCAAATTATGTTCCATTTACTTTAATACACCTTTCCCTACGAGAGTTTAATGCATGTAAGGAAAGTCTTAAGGAAATTTTAATATTTTGATTCAATTTACTACGATATGGAATTTTTCAAACTGTCTTCATTTTCATCCTGTTCAGCCCTTAAAAACTGCTCTAAATGTTTTGAAAAACCTAAAGTATTGGTTGGTGTGAGAGATTATTTAATTTAATTTAATTTCGCAATTGTTTAGTACGACGAATCCGAGCTAGCTTTGTCGTGGAGAAATTTTGGACCATGACAATAAACAAGTGATGGGCGTATAAACTAAAATTTTCGTACATTTCATCAATGTACTAGCAGTATAATAGATACATTCGGATTCACCTCCACCAATGCTTTCAGAACATTATTTTCACAGATGTTTAGGTTCTTCGCGTTTATTTTGTAAGAAGAAATCACCAGACCGAAATTTTTCAAATCAATGCTACACTTTTCAATTGCCAACAATATTTTCCCCAGATACCTAGTTTGTATTGCGCGCAGCTTTTGTGTAGCATTATTACAACAAATAACTAACTAGAACACTTTTGAGAAAATCTTTGCTAAAATGGGGACTTGGCAATGGACAATACGACTTTAAACGAGATAATACCAGAAACAAAAGCATAACGAAACCCAATGAGACAAACCTTCACATGTAAAGAAAAACTAACATTTTATATCCCCAACTTAAAATATGTACAAATGTATTGTGTTTTCTAAAAAGTTATTATTTATGTATGTGTGGTGAAAGTTCACTCCTCACTTCGAGTTGGAAATGAAGAAAGCGTAGCCCCAGTTCTTATTTTCACATATTTTATGTTAAAAAGAGGACGGCACAACATAAATACTGAAATGAAAGGAATGAAAAAGAGGGTGATAGCTGCCCTTAACATAAGTTAGAGAACTATAACCGAAAACGTCTACTCTCGTGTTGCATCGTTTCGCTCTCAGTTTTACATGCCTGTCGGAATCACGGTTACAGTTAATGATGGTGGTTCCGGTTAGGAGTCACTGCTGCCCCAACTGACTTGGATGGAAACTACATGTATTATAAAAATTATTAATCTTTTTAATATTAAAGTTACAAATATTTTTAATCACTACTAACCGCTATTTGGCTGGGATATACTCGTAATATACACCTAGACGCCAAATTCGCTTCTTTTACGTGGTGATTTTTAGTATCTACGACACTTAAAAGCTTAACGTGACGATTTAAATTGAACTTGATATCCTGGCATGTACAGAGTTTGCTCCAATGAAATCTTATATGTGGAGATATCTTCACCTTTTGACTCTTTCTAACAGCAACACCTTGAATTGTAAAGGGTGTTTTTTAGAGGTATAGAACTTTAAACTGCAATAAAACAACGATGTATTATTCGATTGACATGAAGTTTTTTTTATTCGAAAGATAATCTTGTGGCATTACATTTTAAATATGATTTCTGGCATAGGACTGCCACGGCTGGCTCGGATGTAGTCCAATCTGGACATCCAGTTTTCGATTACTTTTTCCAACATTTGTGGCCGTATATCGGAAATAACACGGCGAATGTTGTCTTCCAAATGGTCAAGCGTTTGTGGCTTATCCGCATAGACCAATGACTTTACATAGCCCCACAGAAAATAGTCTAGTGGTGTTAAATCACAAGGTCTTGGAGGCCAATTCACAGGTCCAAAACGGGAAATTAGGCGGTCACCAAACGCGTCTTTCAATAAATCGATTGTGGCACGAGCTGTGTGACATCTTGCGCCGTCTTGTTGGAACCACAGCTCCTGAACATCATGATTGTTCAATTCAGGAATGAAAAAGTTAGTAATCATGGCTCTATACCGATCACCATTGACTGTAACGTTGTGGCCTTCATCGTTTTTGAAGAAGAATTCCACCAGCCCATAAAGCGCACCAAACAGTCAGTTTTTCTGGATGTAACGGTGTTTCGACATACACTTGTGGCTTAGCTTCACTCCAAATGCGGCAGTTTTGTTTGTTGACGTAGCCATTCAACCAGAAGTGCGCTTCATCGCTAAACAAAATTCGCTTATGAAAATCGGGAACAACGGCCATCTCGTTTTGGGCCCATTCGACGAATCTACGCCTTGCTTGATGATCGTTTTGATGAATTGCCAAACCAAACTGAGAATAAATCACGTGACAGCTGTTAAATCGGTCGCCATCTTGGAAAGTAATGCCAACTTAAACTTCTATACCTGGAAAAATAACACTCTTTATGTTGTTCGACATTTGAAAAATAAATTTGCTAATTTCTTATTTCTTCCTTCTAGACGAGACATTTGTAAAAAATTTCATTGAAATGGGTTCTTTCTTATATTGTAACGTATTTCCTTCCTTCTTTTTGCATTAAGAAAAATAATATTTATTTCTTTTGCGCGCCATTGAAGGAAACTGCTATATGTCGCCATTGATTGTTATATATCATGAGAAATCAATCAATGTCCTTATTGTTTTTCATTGGTTAAAAAAATCTAACGGTTCTTAATGTGTCTACTAACCAATCAAGATCAAGCTTGATGTTCACCCATTTTCACCGACGAATAATAATCGATGGCTACTTTCGTTTCCTCCCACAACACGAAAATACCCCTGCCTCCAAACAACTGCTTTAACTTCATTTTCCAATTCCTACTACTAGCTCACAATCTCTATATATTTATTTATCTTGTTAGAATTTTTAATCGTTAATAAAATAATTTCTATTCATCCAATCAATTTCAAATAAATTTTTTTAAACTTCTAGGGGATGACACTTCATGTTAATTTCAAATATTAATTCATTAATTAAATTTTATTTTTAAGTTTAAATTTATTCTGCGTTATTTCCCTCGTAGTTACAATTAGCTGCAACAGATGGCGCCAGTACGTTTTTTCTAACAAAGTAGGAATTGACGTTTAAAAAATTTTTTATTATTATTATTACTTTTTAATGCTATGAATGAAAAAAGAATATTTGTAGGGGAAAAGCCAAACCACTGATAAGAGTTTTAGAATTAAAAGCTTTAATATACACTTTTTTCCTATTCAAAACTGCAACAAAACGGGATTAAGGAGATTTTACGAATTTTCCCTGTTTGTGATCTTTCACTTCAAATAAGAATGCTACTACTTCTTCTCAACAAAATTCTTATGTTAATAATGGGAATGTATCACATAGAATTTATTACATCAATATTGTGTGCGAACTATTTAACAAGAATCCGTAAAAAAGAAAAGAATATTTATGCATTCTTCTTCCTACTTCTTGACTGCATTGTTATCTACTGTTATTTTTTCTTGGTTAAAAAAGATGAAGTTTTTATAATAATTAAGAAGACTTTTTTTTGGCATTCACATATTTTGGTATTAACATCGGTGACAAATTTCGCCAAATCAGTACCTAAAAAATCAACTTATTACAAAAGCTCGTTCAAACTGAAAGGAAGAAATGATGCCGTCACGAATTGTATAAACGAAGCGATTTGTCCATAATTATATCGAAGCGAAGTGTTCTAACAAACGAAGCGAAATGAGTGTGTATCCGTGCGAATTAGTTAACAGTCCACAATAAGTTGATCAATGACACATCTTAAATATATGAATGTTTAATGAGATACGAGCTGGCCGCTATGCGGCTTACATTCTACGATACAAGTTCCACACACACACTGACGATTTTTGCATTTGATACTGAGGTGTTCACAGCGGCGCCTTCGAATGGCCGCTATTTCGGCAGAGATGCTAAGGAAGTGCAGTTTGCAAGAAAGGGCTTACAACAGCGATTCTCAAACTGTAAGGCCCTTGGGGGCGTGACAAGTCTTCGAGGGGGTCGCGAGCATATTGAAAAGTCGAAAACAAAAGGTTATTTAAAAAATTATTAATTTACTGAAAGTAAACAAACACGAGCTACTTCCTGATATAATAAAATACACACTTACACAGATATAATACACTTATAAATGTATCAGTACTGTACAATGTATATTTTATTAATAATTTAACAATAGTAAGTTTTAAGAACAAGTTTGATAAGTATCGGTGATCCCATGGGCTTCTATTAACACTTACTTGATAATTTGTACGGTTTGTAGTTAATTCTTCACTGCCGGTTAAAAGTTACGCGATTCGCTCCCCCGTGCCACCGTTTTCCACGTAGACGAGCGTATTTTGATGTTTTTTGAGGGGGGAGGAGTAAAGGAATAAATAAGCAAATCCTCTTAAATAAGTAAATCCTTCGTAAACACTGTCAAGGTCCCTTTTTTAGCATTCTAAAGCCTTCGGAATAATTTCATGGATAGCATTGCACAGAAAAGATCATACTTCGGAAAGACGTTTGTATACGTCCGGGGAAATTAATGCTTTGACTGAGCAAGACGTTTATATACGTCGGCGGCACATAAGAGGTAAAAGTCGTATTGTAGCCTTAGTGTCAAAGTATTGTATTTTTTAATTAAATACATTGTTATTGTATAAAGGGGGCGCGATGAAAATGATGATTAAATAGTGGGTCGCGTACATTGAAAGTTTGAGAAGCATATTGGCTGACAAGAAAGTCGGGTTTTCTTTTAGTGGCGGTAAAAACGTTTTGAGTTTAAAATATCCCCGGTAAAGGGTGCTGACAATCCGAAATACAATGTACAGAACAGAAGTACTCTCTATTAATTTATTTTTGCAAAAACAATTGTTCAACGTGACCTCCAGAACATTGTCTGACAAAACTACTGAAGGCAACATATCAGAATAAATTGCAAAACCCTCTCGACAGAAAGAATCTCTGAGTTCGGCCACTATCGACGAAGGGTACACAAGGGATTTCAAATAGTCTCCCAACCAGAAGTCGACCGGAGTAAGGTCGGCTGAACAGGGTGGCCACGCGACCTTGCAACCTCAACCATTTACCTCTGTCCTCACCAAAGGTAGTGAATAGGAATCGTTTTACTGAAGTGGCATAGACTGGAGGTGCACCATTCTTCATGAAGCTTATTAAGAATAACACACCTCTTTGATTTATTGAGGGCACGACAAAAAATATTTTTGCTGTTAAAAATGTCCAACTTCCTTGTGAGTCCTTTCTTGAAAACTGCACCTCTTTATCATTATTTCTTCCTTTTTTTATGAATTTTTAAAGTTCAAACGAACTTTTGGCTTACCTGGTATATATATTGGTAACATTTCGATTCTCATATATTTTTTACTAAAATTCGTAGTGTAATATTTCGGATTTTGATCACTTTAATTAGTGTTCTCGCTGACTTTTCACTGACTTTCACCGCCCATAATGAACACCGCATGGCATAATGAACACTGCTCCCAAAGATGTTTTGAAACGATTCTTGATTGAGAAGAGCTGCAATTTAATGTACTAGCACTATGTTGTCCTTTCATAGTTCGGTAGGCTCTCCGAGATCCTCCATAACACTTCCCATGCTATGACGACTTCAATTTTCCCGTTCAGATTTGGTCTATTGCTTACCATTGCGTTCTTGATACAGTTTCGCGAAATCTTCTTGTGAAGATTTGACAAATCCATCGGTTTCGCTAACGCTTCCACTATGTACATTTGAGCACTTACTATTAAAACACGCTTTAAAAGCAGTCATATCACATTTCACCTAGATTTTCGCAAGCAATTCGCCTGTACTATTGTCTCAGCAATACGACTTTATTTTTATACTAACCTCTAGCCATTCACGACAATATTGTGGTACAAAAGTTCCTTTCCATGAAACTGCAAGCAGGAACTTTTTAAGGCATGGGCTAACTAAACCCGAGTCCAGGACATCTTCATATACTCAAATATGCGTTAATGAGATCGTGATCCAAATAATTTTACTCGTCAAATGTTATTTGCGGACATATTCTCCAAAAACTGAGAATTTTGAACAGCATTGGCAAGATTGAAATGTTATCATGTTCGTGTCCAGTCCAAGGCTTACCACAAGAGACTATCATTACTCATTTATTCGAAAGGAGTAGTCAGTTTGTGCCCAGGTTTGTGAGACTAATTCAGATTTATTTGTTACGGGTTACCTTTTGTACGAGTGTGACGGATCTATACGCGATCCTTCAATTAATCCTCTTGGGAAACCTCTCGGCTACCAATTCGCGTTATCCACAATCAACCTTCGGAAGAAAAAAAATCGTGATATTCAAATTAACTTACTATATATAGTTGAAGTTTTCTAGCTTGAATAGAGAGTAGGAGAGGAAATATACTCGAATCTGGGGAGATTGCTACTGAAGGTATCATATTTAATTTATGGTGATTAAGAACTCATTAGAAGGAAGTTTTTAAGTGACGATTGTTCTCTGAGATTAAATTGATATGAGATCGCATGATTCGTCAGATCTTCTATTATTAAGTAAGGATCAAGTTTGATAGTCTCCTAATTGTTCGTGTTTTACCGTCATTGCTCCACTTTCGCGGTTAGCATTGATACATTCTCTTACTATCATTAGTTGAAATTGTGTCTTTTCATTGTGAGATAAATAAATAGATTGTTAGGATCAGGGCGAGTGCTTCTTCCCTACCTCCCACATATCTAGGTACCCAAGAGAGAGGTGGAAACCTCTCACACGAGTATTTGACAACATATGCTACGTACAGTAGTGCACACAAAAAATTTTCAGGGGAGGTGGGGGGTGAGGGACGAAAGTCCACCATTTTGGTATCATGCTCCAATATGCCGTCAAAATATTCTTTTAATTTTGTCGATTTTCGGGAACAAAAACAATACAAAATTAATCATTGATTAAATAATTAGCATTAATTTATAAATTTAATTATTAATAACAAATACATAATTAAATTTTACGTAATATATACATAGGATTATAACCAATCGGGAAAAAATTAAGGGCTACGGGGGAGGGGTCCGGACCTCTAGAACACCCCCCCTTGTGTGCGCCATTGGCTACTTATTATCTACTTAAAAGGAGAGCAGGCGAAGCTCCCATTTACGTAGTGGACACTTTTCCGCTTAGGCACGTGCCTAGGGCGCAAAACGAGAAAAAATTAAAATTACAGCGAACGTATCGAGTCATGAGAGATGCAATTCTGTCCTTAAGAGAATAAAAACTGAAATGAGATCTACTATGGATAATGAAAGGCTCAACAGATTCATGTTGCTCAAAATGATATTAACAAGGAAACTTATTACAATGTTATAAATTATTTTGCACTGATAAATGCTCGAAGAAAACTTTTGTTGTATTTGTACAATGCAGTGACTCAACAAAAAATAAGGATGTCTGAAATGATGAGTAACAAGTTGAAAACAGTTCATTTAATAATCTACACTCTATACTAAGGGTACTCAACCTTTTTTTCTTCTGGGCCGTATAGATATGTGAACTACTTCACGTGTGGGTCGCATATAAATGTTAATTATTTCACGCGGGCCACAACATGAGGATAAATGGGGGGGAGGGGGAGAAATGCTTTAAGATCAAGATAGATAACTTTGGATATTTAAACTGGAAAATTTAACAAAATATTATAAATCCTGTTTTACTTTTTTTTAATTATTATTTTTTATTATTGTCACTAACACTAAATTAGTGGCATTTAAGAAACACTCCTTCACAATTTCTGCATCAGTAAACGGTTTCATTTGATTACCAATAATATAACAAACTTCAAGGATGTCTTTGTTACCACTGTGATATTACCGCTGACAGAACACTTCGTTGCTGTTGCAAAGATTATTCTCAAGAAAGCCTATTTATCACCTCTTGAAAGAGATGTTTGAAGAAAAGTGTCATTGAATGATTCCTGTTTATTGGTATTTTTTAACTACAGCACTTCCGTGACAAATCAAATCATTACTGCTCCATGTTTGTTTTTCACTACAAAATAGTCATCCTCTCAGTCGTCTTGAAACGATATATTTTCTTCGAATATATTTCGCTTGCAAGATATGAAAGATAGTTAAAAATTAGTTCCACCCATAAAATGGTCGCTTCTCCGCTGTTGTCTGTTATCACTAACAGACAACAGTGGTAACTGTTCCTGTTAGTTTCACTTAACAGGAACTCCTGTTAGTTCCTGTTATCACAACAGTTTCTATTTTGTAATCGTTCTGAATAGAAAGAGAATATCAATTCCTACCCGTACGACATTGACAGCAAAAAGCAAAATTCATATGTTTGATTTTTTGACAAAGAATTTCCCACCAAATTTTTAATAAATGCTCTTAAATAAGTAAATTTCTCTGAGCAATAAGCCATGACCGGGCCACAGGTTTATCGCTGCTCCATACTGTAATTTCAAACTATTTCATTAATTTACTATGCTATTTTACAAAAGGGGGGGTCTGTAATATCATAAGGTAAGAAATGAACTAGAGTGTCCAAACCATGCCACTATTCTTTCCTTACGTTTGCCGATTTAGGACATGGCGGGTCAATAGGTGAGGATAATGGAAAGACTTTTCAAACAGCAAAAACAAAATTTGGGAAAATTCCTCCAAAACCAAAAATTGGCGAGAGAAGCGCTCTGGAAATAGTGGGGGAGGGCAATGCAACAATTCGAAGTGTCTAGGACACTGGTGACGTTAAAAACGGCCCTGGTAGGGACACAAGGTTTCAAGAAGTTTCATCCCTTACTGTGAGTTATTAATAATAGTGACCTCTCAATGTATGAACCTTGTACTCTTACCTATATAGTTATTTCTGATCGCGAACAATATTTTCGAAAATTGGAATTAATTTTTCTCGGAGCATTTTCATTTTGCTACATTAAGCTTCCATGCAATCCTTAAAGGACTAGGGATTCTACATACCTACGATAACTTACAATTCTATTTATATTGTTTGCAGGAAATTATTTTGAATGCTAATGGATCACAGTTTAAAAAACTCCAAACCATAATGGATTACAATAAGACCACGAACATTTTAATGGAGGAGAGTTTAGTAGAGTTTTCATAATGACTATGTTCGAAACTAAAAACTTTCTGGTGGATTTGAATATGAAGCAATTTGGCACGAAATAGCCAAATTTATTTATTTTTCACGATCTTTTTTTAACCTATTCTTCAACAACTGGTCATTAGTGGTGACACATTGGACCACAACTGTAGACAGCACCACGCCCAGAATTTACCCCACTCAAGCGGATCCGCCTTCGAATATAACGGACGATTAATGTCCATGGTGATCCTTTGCATGTATAAACGTCAACACAGGATACAAATTGATCGGAATTCAGAGAATAATTATCAATTTCTGTAATTATGTCTTGGAAAGATGCCTAATGCTGGATTGTCTCTGCAATGGGATGCAGTTCTTTGGTTATTTATGAGAGATGAAGGTTTTGGCAAAATGGGAAAAATTTATTAATGTTAACCAAAAAAAAACCCGTAATTGGTTCGATCAATTAGAGCAAAAAGGGTGTGGTTGATAACTCATTACAATATGCTTCAATTAATACGTGACCTGATTTCAGAAAATTGAAGAAAGAGATGAGACCGGACGACTTGGTCTCGTTAGATAATTGGATTTTTTAATTTTCGAGAACTGAAATTGGAGACTTAAGGTATCCGACTACGTTCGGAACCGTGATTTTGCAAAAGCATATAAATGGATAATATTTATGATATTTAGTGTCGCTTAGATTAGAAAATGTATGTAAAATTGTTTTAAGAATAGTATTACAATAAAAATATATTTAAGAACAATACTTTGACAAAAAATGATCATAGAGTGATTCATTTTCAAAATATTCTCCCTTAGTAAAAAATGCTTTTATTATAATAATATTTCGCCTGTGTATAGCTCAGACCTCTGTACAGAGGCTCAACTACAAATTTTGAAACATATAACTTAGACATGGGTTTATCAATGTTTTACAACAGAGGGGAGAAAATTTTAAGAGAAAAACGCCGATAATTATTTCAATTGGTTGTAACTCTGGAAATAATGTGAATTTTTCAAAAATCATGGTTGAGCCTCTGTACAGTGATCTGAGCTATATACAGGCAAAATACTATTGTAATAGAAGCGTTCATCACAAAAGGAGAACATTTTGAAAAAAGGTTATTCTAAGTTAATTTTTGCCGAAATATCGTTTTTAAACAATTTTTTTGTCCAAGTGTCCTTAAAACAATTTTATACATGTATTCTAATCTAAGTGAAACTAAATATCATGAAAATTATCCACTTATGCGCTTTTGCAAAATCACAGTTCCGAACGTAGTCGGATACCTTAAAGAATATTACAGAGGTGAAAAAGATTAGTAAATTTTGAACGGCGTAAGGGAAAACGATATTTGAATGAAAAACTGGATTATGCATCTTATAATTATAACATACATATTATATATAATATACATATTAGTTATATAGTTATAAATGTATTAATCATAAAAGAAAGGCCGAGTAGCGACCAAAAAATTTCTTTACGTAATTTAAACACATGACAGAGAGTGTCTATTTACGTAAGGCATTTAAAGAGAGAATTCACAACACACATCTCCACAAAATTACTAAATACCAAGAAAGAGAATTATCTCTTTTCTACGTTTAAATTGGAAACAATATAGTGGGAAAAACATAATCACATGTTCAAGTGAATGGAAATACATGTTATTTTTGGAAACTGCATAAATGTTTTAGGGAAAAGTTTCAATCGCTCAGTAAGGCATGTGTAAGCTATTAATATTTTTATTATGAATTACAAATAAATCTGTCCAAAAAAATTCAAGGTCTAATCCTTTAAACAAGGAATCACGAATTTAATAATTTAATGCTCCAAATGAAATGAGACGCATTTCGAAACAGATATGAATTATGATTAAGAGGGGTAAAATGTATATTTGAATTTTTAAGTAAATATTAGATTGTTATAATTATATATATATACAGGGTGTATCAGTACAACGGTTACGTACCTTCTGGACTGATAGAAAATACCTAGACGATGGAAAATCACATACGAATCTATTTGTGGAAGCGCTTTCTTGGCGTGGTAGGGACGACAAAAAACACAAGACAGGAGGAGAGAGGAGAAAAAAATCTGTGTTATGTTAAAACTGTATGGGTTTAATGTCCTAGATAAAATAAATACTTAGACTGCCCCAAACGATATCTTTTTAGCTTTTACATGAGTTCAAAAAAATTCTGTTGGTTACCTTTTGGAATAGGTTGAAAAAAAACCAAATACACGAGATTGTTTTTTAATGAAAAAGTCTTTAAAAAAAGTTTGAATATAATGGCAAAATGTTTAAGCAAATTTATATTTATGCATTTTAACTATTCCAATATTTCGAATATTATCCATCAAAACCTGTTTAACACAATATTCTGAAAACAGTACAAAATAAAATGTTGTATATTATCATCGATTCAGTGATTAAGGATTGATAAGAAGAATTTATTAGGTGATAAAGTATATAAAAAAAAAGTTCAAAATTTGATTTTAAGACCATTTTTTGATGGGGATTTTCTTCTATTTTAAATAATTTTGTGTTCGTTTTTTTTAATAGAAAAGCGTGGAAATTACACCACAGTAATTAAATCTCTCATTTGCAATTTCTTTCTATCAGGTTCCAAGAATGTGGAGCTGGTTGCACTGCCTACTTGCAGTTGTCTCACTTCTAATGACGTCATCAATGGCCCAAGAACTGTTCAACTCCGATGAAATACCCAGGTAAGAGTTAAAGAAGTGTAATTCGCGATTTAGAAGTTCGATTTTATAAATAGTATGCTGCAGAATTGAAATAAGTATCATGATGCGATTTACATTGCATCAAACTGGGGCACATAAATCTTATTACTGCTTCTTTTCTGCTTACATGACAATATATCGTATTTCCACTCTCCTTTAGCACCCTTCTTTGTTTCGTGTATACTGTGTCTCAAACAATTGAGGGTACACCTTTCGTTTACACACTTCATTACTTTAACTTTCAATATAAATAATACATTACCAAGAAATGCAAACATGTTTTATTTTTACACATAACAAATGGTTTAATTTAAAGTAAAAATAAAGAACAATCAACGGAAAACTTCCGAAATGAAAAGCTTCAAAGGCATTTTAAATAAACACATATGTAGATTTTTACCTCCAAAACCTGAGAATACACCAGTGTGAAATTTTTGTAATATCTCACATACAACTGTCAATATTTAGTTGTATGTCTTTTGGCTTTTATAATGACTTCTAAATGCCGTGGTACCGATTCGACCAACCTTTTCATGGTATCTGAATGTATTTTACCTCATTCTTCTTGCAATACTTGTTTTAAATGAGTTTTGTTTGTAATGTTGTGTGTTTTGGACCACTTTCGCTGTTTCGAGTGTGGCCCACAAATTTTCAGTGATATTGATGTCGGGGGACTATGGATGGTGTTTGTAACTGCTGTTTATAATGAAAAAGACATAGCATTCGGACATTACGTGTAGCATGTTTGGGGTTGTTATTCTGCTAGAAAATGAAATTTCCTTCTTAACCTAAATTTCTAGCTTTTTCCTTTAGATTGTTGCGAAGTATATCCAAATGAGCCATATCGTTCATAATAACATCTATAAAAACTAAATTTATTACCCCGGAGGAAGGCATAGAACTCCATTCCATGACGAATCCACCACTGTAAATTAACAGTAGAACATTAATTTTATGGATCCAAAGCGGTATTGGACTTTCTCCATACGGTGCGATGGCCGTCTTTGCCAAAAACGTTGAATTTACTTTCAGCACTAAATATAACTTTTTTCAAAAGTTATTGGTCGTCAATTGATGAGGTTTTTGAAAACTTCAAATGCTTTTTCTGATTTTTAAAGCTGATAAACGGTTTCTTTCGAACAACTCGACTTCAGCACTTCTGCATACGATTTGAGAAGTATCTGCAGAATGTTTGACTGTACTCACCTTAGGATCCATCTTGACGTCTTTCAAATTTTTCCTTTTTGCTACAATTCTCAGAATAGCTTTCCTTCCTCTTGCACGTTTATTTTCTATTAATCCATCATTCCAAAATTTTATAATAATTCTCTTGACACAAGTGAGACTTCTGCTAACTATTTCGTGTTGCTGAACCGTGCGACGTTAATATTCACTCACTCACTTTGCCAGCTATTTCAGGTATTTCTCGATAAGATTTTCGTTTTTAAAATAATCTTAATTTGAATTTCCTTACATCTCAATACTGGCTTCTCTACGAGAAGCTATTTTCCAATTAAAAGTTTGGCTTTAAGTTCATCCAATAAACTCAATCGCACAAAAATGATCGTTGAAACGGTTTAAGATATGATTACACAAAATTATAAACTAAAACAGCGGTGAAGCAGAAAATTTTTAGTGGTAGTTAAATATATTTTGCATAAATGTATTCACAACTGTTTAAGGTCAAAATCTGCATATGTTTATTTAAAATGCTTCTGAAACTTTTCAATTTAGAAGTTTTCCTTTGATTGTTCTTTTTATTTTTACTTTAAATTAAACTATTTGTTTTGTGTAAAAATATAAACATGTGTTTGCACTTATCGGTAATGCGTTATTTACATTGAAAGTTGAATATATCAAGTAAAAGTTGAGCCACTGCAAATAATGTTATCAACCTCAATTTGGGGAATCCAACAATGTGATTTACAGGGCTATTCAGATCAATAGATTTTGTTAGCCAAGATATTCTCTCAAGGATTTCACTTTAGTTATCTACAAAGAAAAAAATTAATTTTCATCTTAAATAATAATATCCTGGAAAACTTTTTTGCCTATCTAAGTATAAGGGAAAATATTCATGTGAAGATATATCCTGCAAGTGCAACGTAACTTTTAGTTTTGAAAAAGGAAGATCCACCACGTAGAGGTACTGATGTATACTAAAGTTATCATCCCTCAAAGTCCTTTCAGTGGAAGTTGAAAAGAGAATACCATCGCGCCAGCTACATCAATTGACAGTAGTTCAAAACTACGAAACTCGCCATGAATAGCCCTTATGCTGCTTCAGACTGCAATGCAAATTACAAATCAAAATCAATACAGAAGGTCGTTCGTGCTCTATGGAAACGATTTTGATAGTTAGTTTTTATCTGTAAATGCCGTATTTTTGGTAGTGAGTTGCTTCTATCTGATGGCCATGCTTCTTGATAATAGTTTTAGCTCGAAGTTTCCTTGAAAGTAAGCTTTTTCTTCGTACTGTAGTGCCAATTTTACTCTCTTCCTCTTGAACGGCCTTCGAAAGTCCGTTCAGTGTTTTTGGATGCCGTTTTCCTAAGGCTCGTTTTAATAAACCGAAAAACACTAAAGTCCCTTGGAGTAGCGTCATTTGATTTTACACGTATTTCATCAAATTACTTTATTTTTCAATTATTACTATTAGCTTACTCACTCTAAATATTTATTTATATTGTTCAAACTTTTAATCGTTAATAAAATACTTTCTATTCATCCAATCAAGTTCAAATACATTTTTTTAAACTTATAGTGGATGACACTTGATGCTAATACAATTTTTTCAAATATTAGTTTCATTAATTAAATTTAATTTAATTGATTACCGGTTTTGACGCCAACTTAGATTCGTCTCTATTGTTGTAACAATGCAACTGTTAAAACAAATACAAAAGTTGATGTCGAAAACCTGTTTTTCAGCCAAACCGGGTGTGCATTGTTACAGCAATGAAGACAAATCATACAGTTTTTTCAATTCCTACTATATTAGTTCACTCTCTCCCTATATATCTTCATTTATATATATGTCAGGCCTCAGGCCTTCCGGTAAAATGAGAAGGGCATCATCTCTAAAATAGGCTTATTTACCCACAAATCCTTACACGATGGTAAAGAGTTCGCTCTATTTTTATTTATTACTTACTTAATTTTGAACCTAAACTTTTCAAACCTGATATATATATATTTATTCAAATTTTCAATCTAATAAAATACTTTCTATTCATGCATTCAAAGTAGGAATGACTTAATTTTTTATATTACTTGTTTTTTTTTTTTTTTTTTTTTTGGTTCTCACTTAGCCAAATAAAGGACAGCTGACATACACGTGTGTCTGGGGGCTTTGTTCATATGAAGCTCAACTTTATCAATGTCCTTTCTATATAAGGCTGGAATTTCTTCTTCAGAAATTCGTTCTAAAATATTCTGCTGATAGTAGACTGAATTAATTTTGTCTTTATTTGAGACTTTTTTGGTTTTTAATTTGCCATTGTAACAAAATCCTGCAACTATCATGAAACTCTTTTGGAATTTTTCTATATACTGACGAAGACATTGTGTATGGTCATTCCCGTTAGTTCAGCAATAGAAAATTGATTCTATTTTATTACAGTTACTTAAAAATACCCATGTATCATTGAGTGTTAACACAAATTTCCATTTTTTAGCAGCTAGGTGTTTTTCATATAATTTTCTACAAGTTGTTTTTCTTTCAGAAATACGTTTTGGCAAAGCATATGAACTTGAAGGTTCAAACATCTTTTTTTAACTTTAAATCTTTATGAATGATTTTCCGGGAGACATTTCTAGTTTTCGTGCAATGAATCTTTGAGTCGGTGGACTTTCTTTTAGGATCAGAGACTCCACTTTCTTGATGGCTGCCTACGTTCGAGCCATCTTGGAATAAGATTTCGTGTGTGATTATGTTTTCATTTTTAATTTCAGCTAGACGTTTATTTCCTTTCAAATTTAATATATTACTAGATGACCCGGCCACGCGTTGCTGTGGCTTTATTTTAATACGTTGATTTAATATTATTCTCAGCTATTCAATGCAATTAAACTTATTTTGCGCTTACAATTTTGGAGAGCTGAATTTAAACATTTTTTTTCCAATAGCAGATTATGAACACTTACTAACAGAGTTCATCTCTCAATCTACCTAGTACATCACCGAAAGCTGGTATATCTTTTTTAGAGTGGTGCCATATTGGTGGATACCAATCGCCTCAGATAATTTAGACACCCAGTCTCCTCTATTGAGGGAGGCACCTGAGCTCTGAAGATGCGAAGCTGTACTAAGATTTAATTTTGCCTAGAGCACCTCTAGGGATCTTTTACATGCCGTATAATCATACGACATGACCACTTTCAATTTTTTGCATCATGAAAATCCACCGACTTGGGCCGGGGTCGAACCTGCAACCTTGGGTACAGAGGGCCACAGCGACAAATCAACCACGCCACCCAGCCGACGAATTTAAACATAAAACAACATTTTTTAATTTGCATTTTATCATCTCTTATTTGAGTATAGTATAATGCATGACTTATTTACGAAGTTGTTGGTAACAACATATGAAGATTCAATTTTATAAATGAGAGATTAAAAGCGTTGATTTTTAGCAATTTTTAATCATATTTTTAACATTCTAAATTATAACAATAAATATTTTTTATATAATTAATCACTAATCGGTGCAAAATATTTTTTCGGAAGTTGACTTTTGCTTACGCAAACAGATTCGGTGGTTTCCCCACACGTAAGCATGCAACATACATGCGTCCATGCGATCAACATGGACTATTTAAGTTCAAGCTCCAAATGGATATTGTTGGCTTTCAGATTTATTTATGGTAATCGCGAAATTCTAACGAATTGGGAATTGAAGCCTTTTGAATGGTATTGCAGATTCTAAAGGTATCAGTGGAATACGTGGCAACAAGACGATTTCTCCTTTAAACTTTACAATCCAAATAGTTTGCTTCAAGAAGATTCCCGGTAATTCTTTTAATGACCATACGTGAACCGTTACATTATGTAGGTGTATTTAAGTTACCCAGCAGAATAACCAGTGAACCAATCTTCAACCGAAGATTGTGAGGTGGCAATCCTAACACATCCAGGGAATTCAAAAACATTAGTTTCGTTTCATCATCAATAATATCGATTGATTTAAAAGGCATTAGATTACTTGGCAGCACTTCTATAACTGAGTTTATCTCGTCAAAACCAACATTTTTTTCCACCCGAGTAACAGGATTACAGAGCCAGTCATTACCAAGATAATTATACAGACTATCCAGGAAGACACTCTCAATTAGTTCCTTTTCTGTCTGAATAACAGTAAAGAAATTGCCTGGCAATTTGATGCATTGTGTACTTTGACGCAGTTCTACTTTACTATTTCCAATATCCAGCAGTTGGTTGGAAAATATTTGCACTGATTGATATGTTGCAATTGAACTCGCGTGTTTATGGTCAATCGAAGTGTTTAAGAGTTTCACCATAAAAATGGTTGAAATAGAGCGAGGAATAACTTGCAATGTCTGTCGGAAATCACCAGACAGTAATAGGACAGCACCACCGGACATTTTCTTGTTGCCGCCTAAATCTTACAAAGTTTTATGTAAGGCTTCGAGTGAGTGTTTACGGGCCATAGTACACTCATTGTAGATTATGATTTATAATTCCTTTACAATACCGCAGCCATTTAGATCTTTTTTTTAATATTACACATTGCATCAGGTTTCTCATGAATATCTAACGGCAGCTGGAATGCTGAAAGTGCATTTGTCCATCATTTAAGAGTAATCGGTCCCCCCTATACCGACAATGTTAAATTGAGCTATTTTAGAAACCCGTTTTTCAGAAACTGTTAAAAGATAAAAACTTCAAATTTTGTCTGTATATTAATAAGGCTTTTTTACTTAAATAATGGTAAAATATTTAAAATATATTGTTAACTTTTTTCAAAAAAAAAAAATTCATCGTAAAAGTATCTCTTTGAAATTTTTGAAAATTGTCATTTTTTTACGATAACTGCTTTTCAGCCAAATATTTTGGGAAAATCTCCAAAAAAGTAGCTCCATTACATATAGTTACATATTATTTATGTGCAGTAAAAATTGCAAGTACCTCCATTCAGTAGATTCTCTAAAAAAGGTACACGCGGATTGAAAACAATCATTTTGAGAAAATTGCATTTTTAGTGTAAAGGCACTTCATCACAAAAATAGTGAGTTACAACATGTATTTGCCCCATTTTATTAAACATTAGTATTTTCTTAATTTTTTAAGTATAAAATAGGAAACAAAAAAGTCTTAAAATGTTCAGAAAATACATATATAGTATTTTTCCGTTTTTGCTCAACGAATTTTTTTTTTAGCATTTTGCACCAATTTTCGCAAATTATGTAACAATCTGTGAAAAAAATTTAATTTCGATGCATTACAAATATCAAATTTGACCTTCTAACATCATAAATATAATGTAAACATGTATCAATATGTAAAAGTAATGATTTGGAAATATGTTATTTTACGACATAGCAAAAGATTTTTATATGGATTTGTATGTTCACACACACACACATGCAAACACAATTTCTAAAAGTTTCAAAATTGAAAATTTTCTCTAAACTGTACAAGCTATTTCTAAAAAAGTCAAAAGTAAATCTGTTTTTATGTTTTTAAACATGAAATTTGTGTATTTTTATGCATGTAACAAGCTTCTCGCAATGACAAAAAGCATTACACATCTGAGTTATAATTAGTTACCATTTATTGTAATACCTTTGAACATTAAAGCTTAAAAACTTGTTGCAACAAATAAATAAAATATATCACTATGAATTTTTTATCACTAAAAAAAATTACATTTTTTGTCACGATATATGGATTTCAGTCAAATATTAGTTTGGGAAAATCATAAAAAAACTCACATGAATATATATATAGCTACAAATCAGTAACATGAAAAAAATTTCATGTGGAAACATACCTTATTTTCTGAGAAAAAGATGCATTCGGTTTTAAAAACATCATTTTTGAGAAAATTGAATTTTTACTATAAAGTGTGACTTCAAAAAAAAATAATGAATTACGACATGTATTTGTCCCATTTTATTAAAAATTAGCATCTTTGCAATTTATTTTGCATAAAATAGTGAACAAAAAAGTCTTAAATTGCCCAGAATAGCATTTTTCAGTTTTTTTTAACGAGATAATTTCAAGTATTACATCAACTTTCTCAATTCTGTATCAATTTTTGAAGAATTAGTAGCTTTCATGCTTTACAGATATCAAATTTGAACATAAAGCATCATAAATATAATGTGAAAATGTATCAATATGGTTTTGGTATGAATTTGAGATGGTATTTAATAATACCTGATTATACGACATTTTGAAAGTTTTCGCTGGGTTTTTGTAAAGTTATCATTAGGTTTTGTTGTTGCAGACAGTTTCTAAGTTTTAAACTTCAAACATTACTCTAAACTGTGCAAATGATTTCTAAAACAGCCAAAGTAAAACTGTTTTTATGTTTTTAAACATGAAATTTATGTATTTTTAAGTATGTAAGAAGCTTCTCACAAAGACAACAAACATCACATTAGAGATGTATCATCTCATGCCTTTATATCAGAAACTATTAAACATAAAGACTCAAGATTTTGACTATATGTATTAATTATACATTTATATTTATAATGAAGTGAAATTTTTTAAGTACAGTGGTACAATCAATTGTGTGTGTGTGAGGATAACCTTACTTTTACTTGATAAATCCAACTTTCAATCGAAATAACACATTAACTAGAAGTGCAAAAGTGTTTTTATTTTCACACGTAACAAAAGGATTAATTTACAGTAAAAATAACGAAATTCAACAAAAAATTATCTAAAATTAAAAATTTCACAAGTATTTGAAATAAACATAGGCAGATCTTTACCTCAAAAAATTGAGGATACACCAATGAAATGTTTGTTTAACTACCACTAGATTTTTTTCTGCTTGCTACTATTATAGCCTCAGTTTGGCCAATTTTATCTTACACTTTTTCGACTGCTACTTTTGTCTTTTGAAGTTGGTTATGTGAATTTAATGTCACAATTTTAAATGGAAAGTGGGCCCTCGGAGAGAGACCAGTATTGATGTAAGAAAATTTATATTAAGGTTATTTAAGAAAGGAAATTCTTATCGTGAAATAGCTAAAATTGTCGGTAGAAGCTACTTGTGTGTCCAGAAAATCATTGGAAGATTTAAAAGCGATGGATTAGTTGAAAATAAAAGCGGAAGAGGAAAGAAAGGTATTCTGAGTGATGTAGCCAAAAGGAAAGTTTTGAAAGACATCAAGATTGATCCTAAACTAAGTGCAGTCAAACTAGCTGCAGAAGCTTCTCGAATAATGGGTAGAAGTGTAAGTGCTGAAACTGTGAGAAATGTGATTAGACATGCTGGATATTGCAGTCACCTTTCATAAGCTTACAAAATCAGAAAAAGCGTTTGGAGTTTGCAAAAACTCATCAATTGAAGACAGATAACTCTTGGAAGAAAGTTATATTTAGTAACGAAAGTAAATTCAACATTTTGGAAGTGATGGCCGTCGCACCGTTTGGAGAAAGCCGAACATCGCTTTGGATCCAAAAATTTATGCCCTACAGTTAGGGTTGCCAGATGTCGGTTTTCGACCGGACAGTCCAGTTTTCTTCATGTTAGTCCGGTCAAGAGAATCTGGGTAAACCGGACAAAGAATGTCCGGTTTAAAATACATTTTGCGTAATATCTGGTGCTTTGGGCAGACAACTAACACAACGAGTAGGATTGTGGGTACCTAGGTGTATATCTACATGGTTTGGACACGCGTGTGCATGTGGATAGGATTCCGCAGCCAGAGCCACCTTCGGTTCGGATTCGATTCGGACTCTCGATTCTCGACCTTCTTCTTCCGCTCTTCCCCTCCAAGCTCCGACGGGGAAGGGGCCGGAAGCAGGGAGTCACTGTCAGTCCATAATTGTTCTTGTTGTGGGTATATTCGATTCCTATTATTTGTGTCGCTGTCGTGGTCGTGTATGTGTGTGCCAAAATGGAAGACAAGGAAGCATCTAACAGCAAGAGAACTCCAACTAAGAAAGCAAGAAGAGTTTGTCATTATAATGTTGATTGAGAATCGCGTTTTGTTTGGTTAAATAAATGCGATGAAGACAACAGAAAAGGCTATTGCAAATTGTGAAAAATTCGTTCACTGTAGCTTATGATGGCTTAAAAGCAGTTACCCACCACGCTGAGGCAAAGAAGCATAAAGAGTGTGAAAGTGCTGCAGCCATGTCTCCCCGAATGAAGTTTTTCTTTACACCAAAAAGGCAGCGCCCAAAAAAAAAAAGTTGATATTGCCGAATTAACTGAGTTTTACCATAGTATCAAGCACCACATTTCTTATGTTGCTCAAGATTGCTCCTTGAAAGTATTAAAACAAGTGATAAACGATTCAGATATCGTAAAGCAAATGACAGGAGGACGCACTAAATGTACAGCTTTGGTAAACCAAGTTTTGTTTCCGTATTCAATGGAACCTGTGCAGGAAGATTTAAAGAATGATGTTCCCTTTTCGGTAGTGACTGATGCATCAAATAAAGGTAATAGAAAATTTTTTTCCAGTTGCTATTCAATATTTCTCACCAAAAAGCGGCATCTGCCATTAAATATTGGATTTTTACGAAGACTCATTTGAAGATTGAACATCTATTATAAGGAACGTTTATGTGAAGTCTTGGATAAATCACGACTCCCATGAAGTAGAGTAACAGCATATGGAGCGGACAACGCGTCTGTTAATTTTGGAGTCAATAATTCCATTTTTCAAAAATTGAAGTCTGAAGAAAACAACGACATAATTGCTGCTCACTGTAATGACCACATATTTCATAACTGCGCTAAAAATGCATTAAAAGTAATGCCTGTTGATGTCGAAAATATAGTGATGAAAGTATTTCAGAGTTCTCTTGTTCCGCTAAGAAACGAGAAGATTTGAAGGAGTGCTTTGATTTTTTCGAAAGCGAATACAGAGAAGTCATTTGTCACGTTCCTACAAGGTGGCTTAGTTTATTTAATGCTCTTGATAGGATGCTTTCATCATGGGGGTCATTGATAAGGTACTTCATAGAACGAGGTTCTGATAATTGCCCTACGGCTCTCTAGGCTATCTTATCAGACCAAGAAAACGAAATTTTAGGTGAAGCTAATCCCACTTATAATGGACTATATTTGTATCTCACTCATAACTTTATGGCTTCTTTTCAAGAAATTATTCTGTTGTAGAGAAACATACCACAGCAGCATTTAATCTACATAACATAATGGTGAAATTTCACGACACAATTTCAAAGAAAATAAATGACAAATATTTCGGAATTAAAGTCCATGTGGTATTAAAAAGGGCCATCTTCCAGACCATGAAGTTGAAAAATTTACTAAAAACGCTACAAATGCGTATCACCGAGCTCTAGCTTACATAGAGAAGTGGTATCCATTTGAAAACCAAAATTATAAAACGTTCAGTTGTTTGAATCTCGAATGCGGAAGATTGACACGCTGGATCAACTGCTCGAACTATGGTCAATATCTCCATGGAAGCAGCAAACTCCCCCTGAACAGATTTACGATGAACTGGCTGCACTTCAGTGTTTTTCCTTCACTCAAACTCGAAGGTAACTCAATTGAAATGTGGTGCAAATTTTTCCAAAAAGAAGAAGCACCGAATCTGCTGAAAATTGTGCAGTTTGTGTGCAGTGTTCCTGTATCCATCGCTTTTGTGGAACGTATCTTCAGCGCCATGGGAAACGTATGGACTAACGAAAGAAATCGTCTCGCTGTAAATACAATAAAAGTGAATTGTGCATTTTTTCAATATAAGCTCTAGTTACACTGAATTCAAAGATGCCATTTCGACCAATAAACCTTTATTAAAAGCAGTGTCATCAAATGCCAAATATACAAATAAGCAGATTGTAAGCTTCTTTGTCATTTTCAGCAATATTTATGAGATAATAAAAAAATTGAAAAGTTGTCCGGTTTTTTCTCGAACACATCTGGCAACCCTACCTACAGTTAAACATGGTGGTGGCTCCGTCATGGTTTGGGGTTGTATGGCTTCAAATGGGGTTGGAAATTTAGTTTTTATAGATGGCATAATGGATCATAAGCTTTATATAGTTTATATATACTCAACAACAATCTTAAAGAAAGTGCAAAAAATTGGGTTTAGATGGAAATTTTATTTTCAGCTAGACAACGACCCCAAACATACGGCACGTAATGTCAAAATGTGGTGTCTTTTTCATTGTAAACAGCAATTGCACACACCATCACAGTCCCCTGACATCAATGTCATAGAAAATTTATGGGTCACACTCGAAACAGCGGTCCAAAAACACCAAATTAGGAACAAAGCCCATTTAAAGCAAGTGTTACAAGAAGAATGGGATACAATATCTCCAGATACTACCAAAAAATTGGTCGAATCGGTACCAAGACGTTTGGAGGGCATTATAAAAGTCAAAGGACATGCAACCAAATATTGACACTACTGTCTTTGTATGTGATATGTCACACGAATTTCATTGGTGTATCCTCAATTTTTTGAGGTAAAGATCTGCCTATGTTTATTTCAAATTCTTGTGAAATTTTTAATTTTAGATATTTTTTTGTTGATTTTCGTTATTTTTACTGTAAATAACCCCTTTTGTTACGTGTGAAAATAAAAACACGTTTGCACTTCTAGTTAATGTGTTATTTCGATTGAAAGTTGGATTTATCAAGTAAAAATAAGGTGTATCCTGAATTGTTTGTACCACTGTATATTAATTAGTTTTTTCTAAAACAAACTTTTAGTTGAGCGAGCAAATATGATTATTATGAATTTATTGAAAATTGTCATTTTTTGTTATGATATCTGCTTAAGAATATTTCAAAAATATCACTTCAGTATACACAATTGCATTTAAGAAACATAGAGTACATTCACATACAGTATATTTACACAATTTTAAAAATATAAATTTTTATAAAAAAAATCTTACCTTGTCAAACAAAATATTTTGAAGTATGCATTCAAAACGAGGATTAAAAAGAAGTTCATATGCAGAAAATTAACTAGAACTATTTCGCAAATAGTTCAAATATTTCAAAAAACTTTTTTTTAACTCGTTACTAAGCCTTAGCGAGTTTAATTAACCAGTAATAATAAATAATTAAAACTAAATTTAAAGTAAAGAATAGACTTAAATTTAGATAAAATTACTAACTATTAAATATAACATTCAAATAACTAAAACTTGTCCAAATTTGGGCTCCAAATTTTTAGCATATCTACACACAGTTAAAATTGCAGTTAAACAGTATCTAAATAATTGCGTAGAAATAAAATAATTAGAGGCTTTGCAACCTTTCCCCAGATTTAATAAGACAATATGTTTACATTTCTATCTGTCAAAATGGGCGTGGTTAATCAGTTGATTATTTTTCAAAAATCATTTTAAAATACTTCTAATTAATATAATGGTTTGTAATTTATATCATTGGAAAGGTCTTGATTTGGAGATTTTAGAAATATCAAAAACTCAAGATCGATTTTCAAAAAGTTTTTACTCTACTGACTGCTCTCAACAAAGTAACAGCAATGCTTGAAGATGCAATTGCTAGATAGATTTGAGTAAATATACGGCATTTTATTTTGCATTCCAACCAAAAGAAAACTTTAGCTGACTATTATTCTTAAGTTGACATTTTTATCTCAAAATGCAAGAGAGAAAATAAATTACAAAATCGTTTCCATAAAGTGCGAACGACCTTCTGTACAAAGAAAAAAATGATTCATAAAATCATGGGAAAAAATTTTCCTTCCTCTATTTTTACTGTAATTTTTTTACTCGAATAAAATTAAATATATATATATACACACACGCCCGCGTGGAACTTATTTTTAACTTCTGGTTCTAACATATTTGTTCGTCGCGGTTAAGTAAAAAGGTTACTTAGAGTAAATATTTAATATACTGATACTTACTCTAAATTACATTCTCGGCAAATATTTTGCTTGGCAAACACAGAAGGGAAAAAAAAGAACATTTTCCAAAAGTCTGATACTTGATTATTCAAGTGAAAAGGTTTCTTACAGAATAGATCCAAAAACATTTACAGAGAAAAAGTTTGATTAAAACCTCGTCAGGCACCATTAATATTTTTTGACACTTTCTACTTCCAACCTGTTGCGTTTCTCACCTTTTGCATCATCAATCTCCCTAAATACGTTCGAACTTCTCGTGTTAAGCTAACTACTGTAATTTTCTTGGCTGTCAAGTTAAATTTTTTTTTCTCCCTTCGTTTTTTCTTTCTTTCCGCAGTGTAAGAAAGAGGTAGAGGGGAAGTCTCTATATGGGACTAGTGATCAAACTGAAACACGAGATCTTTTTTCTGAATTTTACCGTAGGTTTTTCTTTCTCTCCCCCCCACCACCACTAAGTAAAAGGCAAAAGTCGAAAGATTCTTCTTTTAAACGAAAATCGGTGATGTAAAAAAAGGTTTTATTACTGTGTCTTGTAACATTTTTTTCTAAATACATTCGTTATCAGTTTATTGATCGGGAGAGTTCCTAGTATTTGCTTGACTAAGACATGTAAAGTATATATGTAACATTAAAGCTTTTGTAAAAGACGTACAGAAACTGCTTGTTTAATGAACATTCCGCTACCCGATTGTATTTGTCAACTTTGTCATTTGATGACTGTTCTAAACCAGCGTTTCTCAATGTCAAAAAGTCGAAAATAAAAGTTTTCTTTTAAAAGTAATTGTAACAAAATATATTCGGAAGTAATAAAAAAACACGTTGCACTTTTATTGTAATTTGTTCAAATTAAAATTCTCTTTTCAGATTACTTAAAAGCAACTTATTTAAAACATCTATTACTTAAAAGTAACACATACAAAATTTAATACTTATCTTGATAATTTATGTGGTTTATAATTAAAGTCGCATGGTAGTTTTAGCGTTGAAATGTATCATTATTGCATTCAACACATTATATATTATTATACGGGGAGGAGAGCGAGGAAAATTATGATCGAAAAGTGGGTCGCAAATATTGAATGTTTGAGAAACACTGTTTCAGACGTATTGGTTCGCGGGCTTTATGTCCAGCAGATATAGGCAGCTGGGAAACATTCAATTAAGCAATAAATAAACAAACGGTAAACTGCCGAGGCCATATTTAAAATTATTAAGTTATTTACTTAATATCACGTTATAGTTATTATATTGACTTAATTACACGTCATAGTAAAATTAATGTTACTTAATTAAAATTAATTTGTGTATTTTAATTAAAATTAGAATTATTTTCGCATAAATCATTTCAGTTTTGCTGACTACAAACTTTATCGTAGGATGGCTGTTGATTTCCTCTGATTAGCAATTTACATAGTATTCAATGGTGGCCGCGGTAGCCGAGGGGTACAGGTATCGGATCGTGGCTTGCCTTGTCACGAGTTCAAGCCCAGCACCACTAAAGACCCGCCGTGTAGGGCAGCGATGCACGTTAAATCTGTCGAGAGCTGAAACGTCCTCCTGTTGGTGTAGTGTGGTATTAGGAGAGGGAGTGCCAGCTCGGGTGTCGTCCACTTCACTTGACCATGGTTCAAAATTACGTGGTCCGTCGCCAAAAGCCCTCGAGTAGCTGAACAGTGCGACGTTAGTATTCAATCAATCAATAGTATTCAATGACTATCTCGTAGTCGAATCATGGGTTCGAAACAACAAGCCATAAATGAATCGCAGTGTACAGGGACTGATGCATGTTAAATCTTTCGCGATTCAAAGTTCTCTCATTGGTGTGATGTGGAATTTAGAAGTGGGGGTGCTAGCACAGGTGTCGTCCTCGTCACTTGACCTCTGTCCAAATATTACGAGGTCATGTGCCAATTGCGCCTGTGTTGCTTAAAGTGTAGACTTAAAATGTAGACTGTAGACCACTTATAAATAATACTGTTAATCAATAGAATTTCTACGCCGGTTAGGTCATATCAACTTTTATTCATGGTTTCTAAATTCACACTACTCTGATTCTACACTAATCGCTAATTAATTCAAACTCCTTAAAGATTAAAACAGATTCACAAATTCTTTTCACTTAAATTGATCACAGTTACAATTATATCAAAACAGTTAATAGTATAGAAATAACGAGAGGTTTGCGCGAGCAGACATTGGTATCTGCTTTCCTCACCTAGCTGGCAGACTGACTGGTCAAGTAAATATTCACTCGGCGAAAAGAGTGCGCACGATTGTCCATCTTTTTACCATTCTCGTTACACTCCCTCTCTGGTTCCGAAGCATCGTCTTAGATAAGGAACCAGCAGAGTTAACTTACCTGGATCATCCGGGAATGTAGTCGATAGTTAGCTTCTCCTCCCTACACCGCCGAAGACTCATCTCAATGTTTTCCTTAATTTGTGACATATATGCTTCAAAACGCTTTAAATAGGGTGTAAATTCAGGTACAAAATTATCATTATGGATGACAGACCGTAGATCATTATTTACTTGGTCCAAAGTTCGTAGTTCTCTGGCTAAGGTTAGGTATGCTACCGTGTGATCTGTGGACTCACAGTTTGCAGTATTCAGTGCTAACCTAATAACTGGTAGCTTTTCAATCCATAGTGTAGGGTTGTTACCTACCATCATTTCCAAGAGAGGTTTCAAATCCCTATTTTTCTTTCGACTGGATTTTTCGATTGCCTGGGTGGTGCTTCTTTTAAGAGCAGGATGGCCTGAATCCTTTTCCTATGACAGGATTAGTAACCGCTCAAACTTGTATCATTCTTAATTAAACATTAAAATTATCGAAGTTTTTATATTTATATCATTCACATTATTCAAATTATTTTTGTATTACTTTTTAAAGCCTTAAAAAAAGTAAGAAAAGAATAACTTTTCTTTCAACATTTCCCCAACTTCATCGAACAATTTATCGATTTAAAAAATTTAGGAATTCAGTTTAGAATCTGAAATTTAATATAACAATATTTTTTTTTTTTTAGAACGATACGTTGACTTAGATATGACAAATATCTTTTTATTTTTGTCAGGATAACTACATAAAAATTCTCTTAGGGTTTTTTTTTTTTTTTGTCTTTTTACATCGTTGGAATTTGGCCTACTTCTTTTTTCCACTCGCTTTTCAAGGGAGGGGGGGGAGATTGTTCTCTTGTTTTATATTTTTAGAATGTTTCCGTCTGGATGAATCCAAAAATACTATCTTTAAATTCGTGTATGAAAAAAAGTACTGAAAAACATTTCAATTTCACACAAGATTTTATCTTAATTCATATTTATATAAATAACCGTGACTGATAAATAAACATAGATTTTCAAAAATGTAACTCTTACGATTTAATTCAAACTGTATATTTTATATACAGTTATAGTTAAAACCTGAAAAGAGAAATGACGTAAAAAAAAATTCTCAGAAATATATTAAAATATTGTTAAAGGAGAAAAACCAGAAAAAAGTTTTAGTTTCTTTTAAAAAATATCTTGTTTGAAAGGACCATTGCGCTAAATAACCTCTTATACTTGACTTAGCCTAGTGGTCATGGTCATGAACTCGTGACCAGCTTGTTATGAGTTCGAGTTCTAACGCCACTGAAAACCCATCGTGTAGAGGGGATGTGGCACTTTAAATCTGTCTAGGCTCACTGTCCTCCCATTGTCGTTTTGGGGAAGTTAAGGGAGGGAGTATCAGCTCATATGTCGTCCTCGTCACTTGAACGAGTTTCAAAATTAGGAGATCAGTCACCAGTAGCCCTCGCGTAGCTCTATAATGCGATTCACTCATTTAGCGTTTATTTTGTATAAATTTTTATCTATTTTGAGCAAAATGATGTATAGATTTAGGATCATTCTTCGACCATGGGAATTGTTGCTGAAAAAGGATTCTAAAAAAGTTCAATGGGTTGGATTAAGCTCTGGTATCTGGGTAAAAATCTTAATCCCACCTTAGTGAATCTTTAATAAGTAAATGTCAGCTGTATGTTTGGTTCATCATTCCGACATAGTGTAGAACGCCTTAAAATTCGTAAATTGCTTGAAATTTCTTAATTTGATTTCAAAATGTCGTAATCTCTCTTTGCTCGTTACGTCTTCAATAACTTCCACCAAATTTACTACACGAGGCCGTTCTTTACTGCAAACCATTAGATTGATTTCGTATTTTATTGTAAATTGTAAGTTTTGTATACGCTGTATTATACTTGATGTATGCTAAAATCTGTTAAATTTTCGATCCATTCAAATTCAAGAAATCTGAAACTTTTCATATCCTGAGAGATGATATTTTTCCATCTCTTTTTCGCGACTGCTTCACATAAATTTTTGTATACAGTGACTCCCAAAATTGAGAGTACACTTAATTCTGAGTTCACCATCGGATCACCAGGTGTAGAAATTAATGCGCTATATTAACGCCCTTTTGTACATTCCAAATGCATGCATTACTCTTCGAAATAATATTAAATGTAAGGTATGGAAATTGATTGGAACAAAAATATGAAGGTTCGAAAGAAACACTACACTATTTTAATGCCATAAAATTGAGGCTACACTTCTTTAATCACTATGCAAAACTACCAGTAATTTTTTAAATAGAATTTTGATAATAGATCTATGATAAAGAGTCTTTCAAAGGCTATCTGATAACAAATTTGTGTTTGTAATTTGATGTCTTGATTAAAATGGAGAATCGGAAGGAAACGACGATCGAAGAGAGAAAACTTGTTATTAAACTGTCAAATGAAGATAAATCCCTATGGAATATAGCTAAAGTAGTTAAACGAAGTGTTAACTGCATCTAAAAAATCCTGCAAAAATTTAATAAGACTGGTATGCTGGCAAATAACGAAGGAAGAGGGAGAAAGAAAATTATGAACTCTATAACCGCTTCTAAAATTGCAGCCATTAACTCCAATACCTTAGGTCGATCTGTTTCTGCAGAAATGGTACGAAGAGTCCTAAGAAAGGCTAGCTATAATGGTAGAGTAGCTCGAAAAAAGCCCTTAATTGGTTAGAGGAATAGAGTCAAGCGATTGAAATTCGCTAAAGAACACATTTTAAAGCCTCAACAGTTTTGGAACGAAGTCATTTCCAGCGATAAGAGTAAGTTCGACATCTTCGGCGGTGACGGTCGTCGTGTGGTGTGGCGTAAGCCAAATACCTCACACCACCCAAAACACACAATTCCTACTGTGAAGCACGGAGGTGGGTCGGTGATGGTTTGGGGATGTATGGCTGCGTCGGGAGTGGGAAAGCTAGTATTCATTGATGGAGTCATGCACAAGATGGCTTATCTTAATATACTGCAAAATAATTTGAAAGAAAGTGCTGATAAATTGGGACTGGGGTCGAATTTCATATTCCAACAAGACAATGACCCCAAGCACACTGCGTTTGTTGTAAAAGAATGGCTGCTTTATCATTGTCGGAATCAACTTAATACACCTCCACAGTCTCCCGACTTAAATGTTATCGAGAATCTGTGGTCCCACCTTGAGAGAGCTGTGCAAAAACATCAAATTACAAGCAAGGAACAATTGAAATCGGTATTGCAAGAAGAATGGCTGAATATTGCTCCCGAGACCACTAGACATCTTGTGGAATCGATGCCTCGGCGATTGGACGCTGTCATATCAGCAAAAGGTTATGCTACTAAATATTAACTCTTTATTATTCATGATTTATGCAGGAAAATAGATGCATGTACTCTCAATTTTATGGCTATTAATTTCTGTTGATTTTCTTTATAAGTTATTATATGTGTGTTTAAACTATCAAATGTTTTGTTTTATTATTCAAAATAATGAATTATGATCTAATAAACGCATCTATACTTAAAGTTTTTAATTATTTCCCTCATTTAATATAACTTTTTCATTCTAAACATTGATTCCCGTTTTAAAAGTAGGTGTACCCTCAATTTTGGGAGTAACTGTACATGTCAGTCTAGTTTTGCGTTATTATTAGATCATATATGGGTTCTGCCTTCCACTGCCATAAAACGTTTAGTGTCTTAAAGTATTTCTAACAGTTACAGAGTCTGCAGATTGCTTGTAAATCTTCTTTCAATCTTCCAGAGTCACTTAACGATGCTAATTCTAGAATTCCTTCAAACTAGTTTAATAGCTAATCCATATTTCTTCACACACTTTAAAAAACTTCTCTCCTTTATTATTTTACATCTGAAAATAAAATATTGAACACAGTAAATTTCTTCAGAATAAAGATTCCTTTCATGTGTGGTGAGGTAATTTGCCATTGTGTGTGTGTGATTTAAGTATTAGTTTCGCTTATTAGTAAAGAAATCTATTTCTCGTCGTAGCCGCGGTAGTCGAATGGTCATGGTCACGAACTCGTCCCTAGCGTTGTCGAGTCATGAATTCGTGTCCTGCCGCAACTGAAGACCTACTATGTAGAGGAGCTGACATAAATTTGAATCGAATCATCTTTGTGTTTCTCGGTTCTTCAAAGAAGAATGGCTGTACAATGAAAGAGAAGGTGATGCCACACTAGACTGTCGACTTGGAGGGTAGGGGTATTAATGACTTCGTTGTGCATTAATTAGGATTCGACATCGCCCACATAAAGGCCTTATCACACGGAAACCTATTTGGAGCGATTTTTGTGCAGCTGCCATAGCCACGGCTTCGAACAACTTTTTCCCAGTGAGCTGAAAGAATTGTTCGAAATTGAAATTGCTCGAAATTCCAGGCAATGGGGGTACTTCGGCTCTCTACTTCATAAACAAGAAGGTGGTAAAGAGGGAAACTTCGGCTTCGTCAAACGCATCTGAAATGGTGTCTAATATTTCAATAGCCTATAATATTTTAATGGTGTATAATCTTTTAAACAGAATGGCAACTTGTTTCTTTTTACGACAGTCAACAAAAACGCGAGTGGAATAAAATAAGAATTAAAGACATAACATTGGATGTTCATTTTCCGAAGCAGAAAAATCAGTGAGTAATTTTTCAATGCGAAGATAGGGCGTGGCTGACATCAGAACGTATCGTTTTGCTTACGACATCGTTTCATCCTCACAGCTGCTTGAAACAGTTGTTCTAAAGTGACTCGAATTGTTCCGAGACATGCGTGTGTGATAAAGCCTTAAGAGTATTCTGGGTGTTGATATCTCCATGTAGCGTGAAGTGTACCTCATCCGTCCAAAAAATGTTGAACCACTAAAAGTCGCTTTCAATTCTTGCTCTTTCAATTTTCGACAAATGATAACCTCATAGCTGTGACTCCCGGTTTTAACTTCTACAATGACTGCCATTTGTAGAGAAAGAGATGTAATTTTCCATGGAGGGTATTGGAGGGGCATGCGGGTGGGTATTTACCATTGCAGACATAGTACATTCCCCGGGATTTGTAACTTAAGTGCGGCACCATATACTAGATGGAATACCAATTGCCGCAATGTAATTTTTGACACAAAGTTTCCTTCCCAGAGGGAGACAACTGAGTTCTGACGATGCGAAATTGTACTAGGAATTTACTGTTGCCGATATCACCTAAGTCAAACAGGCACTCGGGATCTTTAACATGCCGCAAAATCATACGACATAGATGCTGTCGATTTTCTGCATCATGAAAATCCAGTTACTTGGGCCAAGGCCCAACCCGCAACCCCTTAGGTGTACAAGGCCAGTAATCTGGCTATAAAATTTTTTCTTTTATTGCTAGATTAATTTGCATATAAATCTGCTAAATCTCTTTCATCAGCACCCTTTACAGGTGACTTTTTCAACTAAAAAAGTTTTGTTCTACTAAAAAATTCCGATTTCCTTGTGAATCTTTTCTTGCAAACCGAACATCTTTATCATACTTTCTTCCTTTATTATGAATTTTTAAAGTTTTAAAAAAGTTTTGGCTCTCATCTGGTATATTAAATTTCTTCTCTAAAGAGTGTTTCAGTATTTTTTTATGGTTAAATATTAAGGAAAGCTATCACACACAGAGAAAACTGAAAAATTGTAAAGGTAGTTATTTGAGGCTTCTGTGTTAAGTGGTTTTCCTAATATATTATTTACCAAATGATGGAGCATTTCATATTTTTTCATTCATTTTTTCGGCATTTTTAAATTGCCTAATGTATTATATATATAATATTTTTAATACATACTTCGGCAAAATACATTTTTAATGTCAGTTGGTCTAATAGAGGGATGGCGAACCAGTCGCATGCATGCCATCAATGGGACGCGACACAATATTTTGGGCATGGAAGCGTTGAAAATGGTTTGTATTTTATTTTAAAATAATAAAATTCACTATGAAATATTACGAACAAACAAGAATGTTCGGTCGCGGGGCGGCGGGGCGAACACTCGTTTGTTATTGTCTCTATTTATTGCCTTAGTTAAGTCTTGGGCTATAGTTGCTTTTGATGCAAAATTTGCCAACGCAAAGCATAGTCAATTTTGTCAACACAACTGTATTTTAAAGTTTATTTGTGTTATATTTACGATTTTTAACTGTTATTTTTTTTATCATGGCTAATTTAGCAAAAAAAAAAAGGTGTAAGATAGTAAGTGTAACAGAAAATTTCAAACGATGAATCTAGAAATATGGCATGATTAGTAAAGGTGACGAATCCGTGTGTGTTTTATGTTCTAGAACAGAGGTATGCAGAACATTGTATGTAAAACGGCATTTTGAAGAAAATCCCAAATCCTCTGGTCAAAAAAGTGAACCACAGCAAAAATAATTAATTGCTTCGAAACCATTTGGCAGATGACTCCAATTCAGCTCGCATTCTACTAAAAGTAACATCTTATAATCCTAATATAAGTTATCTGTCATCCAATCTGCAACAACAGAAGTCACACACTAATCTTACTTTAATTTGAATTACATGCACAACACTAAAATATTTACAGCTATACAGTGCAAAAGTTATTTTTTCGTAGTAAATAAAGAGTTGTGGGTTTTGTTAGCGTTCAGTTTTATTATTTTCCCAATAATCATAAGTCAAAATTATTTGACGGCACGTCTCTACCTCTTTAAACACTTTAGAAAAAATGGCACATTCATCCATAAAGGTTCACCCCCTGGTCTAGTACAATTTTAATCATGTTAAGGTATCGGACTACGTTCGGAACCGTGATTTTGCAAAAGCGCATAAATGGTATATTCATGATATTTAGTGTCACTTAGATTAGAATATATGTATAAAACTGTTTTAAGAACATTTTGACAAAAAAAATTATTTAAATGTAATATTTTGGCAAAAAATTAACTTAGAATAATCTTTTTTCCAAATGTTCTCCCTTTGTGAAAAATGGTTCTATTAGAATAATATTTTGCCTGTATATAGCTCAGATCTCTCTACAGAGGCTCAACTGGAATTTTTGAAACATATAACTTAGAAGTGGGTTTATTCATATTTTACGACACTCGAGGGGAGCAATTTTAAGAAAAAAACACCAATAATTATTTCAATGGGTGGTAACTCTGAAAATAATGTGAATTTTTCAAAAATTCTAGTTGAGCCTCTGTAGAGAGATCTGAGCTATATACAGGCAAAATATTATTTTAATAGAACCATTTTTCACAAAGAGAGAACATTTAGAAAAAAGATTATTCTAAGTTAATTTTTTGCCAAAATATTATACTTAAACAATTTTTTTTTCAAAATGTTCTTTAAACAATTTTATGCATGTATTCTAATCTGAGTAACACTAAATATCCTGAAAATTATCCATTTATGCGTTTTTTTAAAATCATGGTTCCGAACGTAGTCGGATACCTTAAATACAACTAGCTGTGAAGGATTTTCCAAGTAACTTTTTTAATAGATGATGAGTCTTTTTTTTTATTTGAACCAGAATCAATAATCATTTTTTTATTATGTTGAGAAAGAGGCCGTATAGACTAATGATACTCGACCTGTGGCCCACCGATCCTTTTTAAGTGACCATTGCTCTGAGAAATTTACGCATTTAAGAACATTGTACTAAAAATTTGGCGGTAAATTCTTTGTCAAGAAATCAAATGTATAAAATTTGCCTTTTGCTGTCTGTGTCGTATAGGTACGAATTGATATTCTTTTTCTATTTGAAATGGTTACGGTTAGTGATAGCAGACAACAATGGAGTTGCGACAATTTTATGGGTGGAACTAAAATTTTAACTATCTTACATATCTTGCAAGCGAAAAATATTGGAAAAAAAATAAATTGTTTCAAGACGATTAGGAGGTTGAATATTTTATAGTGAAAAACAAACAGGGGGGATCAATAATTGTTTGATTTGTCACAAAAGAGCTGTATTTAAAAAATTCCAATAAACAGAAATCATTCAATGATGCTTTTCCTTGAAGATTTCTTTCAAGAGGTTTGTTATATTATTGGTAATCATATGAAACCCCCGTTTACTGATGCAGAAATTGCGAAGGAGTGTTTCTTAAATGCTTCTAATTTACTGTTAGTGACAAAAATAAAAAAATATGAAAAATAATAATTAAAATAAAGCAAAGCAGGAGTTATAATATTTTGACCAATTTACCACATTTTTAATTTCTAGTGTTATCTTGGTCTTAAAGCACTTCCCCCACCCCCATCTATCCTCATGCTGCGTCTCGCGTGAAATAGCTAGCATATGTATGCGGTCCGCGTGAATAGCTAACATACGTATGCGGCTCAGCAGAAAAAAAGGTTGCGTACTCCTGGTCTAGGCCATATCCCTGCGAACAGCCTAATACAAACTAAACTCTGCTGAAAAGTTGTCAGAAGGAAAATTAAAATCTATGCTGGCCAGGGAAGCATAAACTGTCAGATGAATAAAATTCATAACCTCTCCTATAAAATGGCGGTCAGGGGTGTTTTTCACACCCATTCGTTGTAGGTGTTCCTGAAGAATGTCACGACAGGTCAAAGCTCAAAAGTAGCAGCGAAGATTTATCTAGGAAGATTCATTGAGACTGGACTATGGAGCAGGGTCTCCCAGATCTTTCCCCCTAGCATCATCCTTTTGAATACGGCAAATCTATTTTCCCACCGATCAGGAGGTAATTGAAAAAGACTGGCTGCAAGACATGCCACCAGGAGGCTGTGGGAGATTGCACTTCTCTCCGTTTGCACACCACGCCACTGGGAGGACTCTGAGCCTCAACTGACTTAACGTACATCAGAGGCTCTACACGGCGGGTCTTTAGAGGCATTAGGTTCAAACTCATGTTATTCTGGTCACAAGTTCGTGCAGTAGGATACCGCAACTTCGTGCTTTGCTTTTTGTATCATAGAATGTAATTAGCACACTATTTCTTGTGGCACTCGTTCTTCTGCTCTTTAACTTGAATTCATACGGTTGTTGATGATTATTTTTCCTTTGTTGCATACACACATATTTCTCCATCACATATCTTTCCATGAAATATGCTCAAATATGCATGACAAAAATCAGTGGCTTAACGTACATCCACGCATCACGGGGGGAGTGAGTGAGTGAGTGAATATTAAAGTCGCCCTTTTCAGCTACACGAGAGCTTTTGGAGACGGACCTCGTAATTTTAAACCAAGGTCAAATGACGAGGATGACACCAGAGCTGGAACCTCCTTCTCCGAACTACCACACCACTCCAACGGGAGGATGTTTGAATTCTCGACAGATTTAACGTGCATCGCTCCCCCACACGGCTCATTGCAGGGGGAGGGGCAGGATTCTAGGAGGCCAAAAGCCTTAAAAGATACCAATTGCGCATTTAACCATTTTATAAAACATTAAATACAAACCTGACTTTGTAGGGGACCCTAACGTTCTCCATTATGCCACTGACAAAAAAAAATAATTGATAATATTCTAAATCCAAGAACATCATATACGTCTCTTATACACTCGTCCTTCTACAATGGCTCTTAAAAAATCATACTTTTGTATTTCATAGATATTAGGCATTTCACAGCTTGTATCCAATAGTTGCGATTAAATACTCAAGCAGAGAAGGCAATGATTTTCCCCGATGTGTTGTACCAAAATGCATACTACACGTTAAACGACAAGAAACACGAAATAAAAATCAAATTTGTGAAAAGAAAAAAAGCTGGTTTGAAAAAATGTACACACGAACAGATTTATTTATATACATAAGAAAAAGTAACCTAAGCGTTTTTACGACTTAAAAAATTAGCATTTTCATACAAAATTGTACATTGTGTAAAAAAGCAGGAAAGAAGATTATTTGTGCTGAATTTCATATTAGCCAACGGGGATATTCCATATTTGTACAATTTGAGCTTTGTGTGTTCTCTTAAAACTACTGCTTGGTTTAAAAGATTGTTATCAAAGGGAGCATTTTTAATACATTAGTACCCAAAACTTACGTGATATTTGGGACTGAGAAATAATCGCGGAAGTCGGAGTATAATTTATCATGTAAATGCATATAAATTATTTTTAGTTGTGGTCGGAGATGAAAGAAAATAATTTGGAAAAAAAAATGTTTTGTATAATCGTAGATATATATATAATATATATATATATATATATATATATAGCCCAAATAGAAAATCGCAAACCAAAGTTATTTTGATGTAGAAATTTTCATAAAATCTAACAAAGTAGTCTGCGTACTAAAAGATTTTTTTCTCGCGCAAAATTTCCTCGCGGCATGCTAATAAATTTTTTTAGTCCTTGTTTTGTTAAAAAAATTCACTCTTCGTTGATTGAAGTATGTATTTTCTAAGATTTGTAGTCCTTTTTCACTTAAACTGATGACATCTGCCCAATTCCCAATCGTCATTCGATCTTCTGTGATTGAACTGGGTCTAAAAACTCAAGTTCTTCAATATCTTCCTTTATCTCATGTGCATTTCTGTGAGCTTCTTCTGGATAGAACCCACGACCTATGGATTCGAAAGCACGTAACATACCACTAGACAAAAGTGTCACCACTCCTGTTCAGAGGCTGTTGCTGGCTTATGTATAGATGATAACGCTACATTACTCCCCCACCAGTGCGTCGGTGGATAGGCAAACGAACGAAAGATTTGATATTGCAAGCGTGTATGTTGTTGCTGGTAATTGGTGGTGTTGCGTCAAATGAGTCTGATGGCTTTGAATGCTGCGTCAAGTGGGTCTGACGACTTTGCTTGCTGCGTCAAGTGGACCTGATGACTTTTGGTTGCTCTTATTGCCGGTAGATGGCACCATAGCAGATCAAAAGGTTTTGCGTTTTTCATTTCAGCTAAGAACACCAACGTGGCAAAGCATTTCGGAGGACTTATGGATTCGTAAGCACGTAACATACCACTAGACAGAGTGATAACTGCTGTCCGGAGGCTGTTACTAGCTTATATAGTGATATCACTACAAGCTCATCAATTGTCATCTCCTTATCGAAGAAATCCAGCATTTCTTGAATGACATCACTGTTCACTTCTAAATTTATTTTACTGGCAAAATCGACAATATCTTCAATCAAATTACCAATTCATCAGGCTCTGGCACTAATTCTGTCTGAGTTTAAGTGATGACAAAGAAAGAAATAAAAAAAGAATTTGCGAGATTTGAAAATTGTGTAACTCAGAATTCCTGTAAGTCGAGGTATTAGTGTAATCCATGTGAGAAATACTTGACTATATAGAAGACTTGCCCTTAGAAAAATAAAACTTTAGGTATCACTTTTTTCAATCTTTTCTTTCACTGTACCTTCTGAGATAGGATTTTATTTAAAAGATTAGAGAGAGAGAGAGAGAGTTTGAAATGTGATTTTTTTTCTATTGAATTTTCTCACCTTGTTTTCTTCTTTTATGTGACTTTAGGTTTGAATCGGAAACCGATAAACAAATCTTGGACATCATCCTGGACAGAAAGCGCTACGATTACAGAGTGCGGCCGAGTAGTAAGTTTTTACTTGACCATTTATGTTTTTATTTTTATTTTTTTCCATTCTTCATTTTCCTAACGTCAAAACACCAATAAAAAAATCTGATCGATTTAGGGTTGGGAATCCATTGTTTGCGGTTAAACGTGTCAACCCCGTTGATGAAAAATGAATTATTAAATGAAATGAGAGCTTTAACATCTGACCGCCATTCAAACGGCCCCCATGGGTCCTTTGTTGTGAGCAGCATCTTTTCCATCAATGAGCGTTATTGGGAGAAGGGGGCCTTTTCATTCCATGCATTTAGATTGATCGAATTCACTTTTTGTTTATTAACAAAATTTTTTGAAAGGAGAAAAAAGAGAATTAGGGACGGTAGAGAGATTTATTCGTCGACACGCAATTAATTGGAATTAAGGTATTGCCCTATTATAAATCTATTGTATTACTATTTTTGTTAATAACAAAGAATTTTTTGCAGGATTGGAGGGGGAAACGCGATTATACATTTTTAAGGTATCCGACTGCGTTCGAAACCGAGATTTGAAAAAACGTACAAACGAATATTTCTTTTAATATTTAGTGTCATTTAGATTAGAATACACTTATAAAACTGATTTAAGAATATTATTACAATAAAAAATTATTTAATTGCTATATTTTGTCAAAAAATGAACTTCGAATTACTTATTTGCAACACGTTCTTCTTTTATAAAAAATGCTTCTATAATAATAATATTTTGTTTATATATATAGCAATGACTGCTCCAGAGAACCTGAACTATATAGAAATTTTGAAAAATTCACATTACTTTCACAGTTATTACTAACTGAAATAATTACCGGTGTTTTTTGTTAAAATTTCTCCATTCTGATGTATTAAAAAGTGAATAAATCCACTTCTAAGTTATATGGTTCAAAACTCCTGGTTCAGGCTCTTTACAGAGAGGTCAGTGCTATTTATAGGCAAAAATATTATCATTATAGAAGCATTTTCTATAGTATGAATATATTTTTTGAAAATAGGTAATTCTATATTCATTTTTTGCCGAAATGTTGCATCTAAATATTTTTTTATTGTAAAAATAGTTTTAAAACAATTTAATGCGTGTATTCTAATCTAAGTGGTTCTAAATATTAAAAAATATTCGTTAGTACACTTTTGCAAATTCGCGGTTTAGAACGTAGTCGGATACCTTAAATATGACTTCTCACTTTCTCATCGAGGAAAAACTATAGGTAGATGTTTTTGCTGGATTAATTATCTTAAAATTCGATTATGCAATCAGATTTTAAGTCAAAATATTAATTCAGCGCGTAAGTTCAACATTAAGATGTAACACACAATAAAAAGTTCTCTAAAACACTTTTTCATCCTAATAACCAATTATTACTGAAAATACCGCAAAAGACAACGAATATTATACTTTTAACTCTTTTAAGCTGTAAATCACCGTTTATTGTGTTATAGACATTTACAATTGATTTCTGCTTTGATAGAACTTGTGTGTGTGTGCGTGTGTGTTACCATTCAAATCACACTTAAGAAACTTTCGAAAAAGTTGGTACTTTTTCGAATATTCAGTTAGAATCTTCTTTCCATGTAGAAGTAATGTGATTGATGACTTTTTTCTTTCTAATTAACAATGTTGTACTTAGAAACTCTATACCTTGTGATTCATGGTGCTTTTTAATTACGGAATGAAAATATTTCCCTTCGGAAAAACACGAAAACATATCTTTCGATAGCAGTTTGTTTTTATATACAGTTTTCAAATAAGAACAAATTTGAAAGTACCGGAGGATAGTTTAATTTAAAATAATAAGCTTGTACTGTACTTCCTTATTCTAAGGTGCATGTTCTCTGTTCCACATACAGAGACTTCAAATTTTCCTTTTCACCATTTTTTTTTTGTTGTTGCTCATGCCACCTGTCTGACATAGTCAGATCGAGGCCCACGAAATTCATCGTGGCAATGAGCTAGATGTACGCCTGTCGTTGGCCTTAGCCTTGAGCACCATCAGGTGACAGTACGATTTAGCTCGGTGAAATTCCCGAAGGGACGATAGAATATTACGATAGATGGCGCCACCATCTACACCTCCACAATTTAGGCATGGAACTGAAGTAGAAGGAAATATTCTCCAGTTCCCTGCACTCGTGATTCACCCCACAAGACTTTCAGACCCACTGATTTAACAAGCCCGTACTCCGTGTGTACTCGGAGGATATTTGGCGGTACCGGCATCGAATCCAGGTCTTCCGGTCCGGAGTCCGGTGCTCTAACCACTAAGTTACCCATGGCCGACCATTTTTTAAAACAATATAACATGGAGTACAACTAGAAAACAACGCAAAACATAACACCAGACGATAATTTTAACACACAGCAATCGATTCAGTACTGTTACGGTGATCAGGTTCGAGGATTTTATGTAAATCAGTAGCAAAGAACAAGACAGTTCTTTAAAAGCGATGAGAATTTACTGTCGGAAATCAATCCTTAAAATATAGGATTCAGCAACAAAATTCACAGAATAAATATCAGAAGGACTTCACACCTTCTACAGCGCTCAGACACAATATCAGTGTCTAAAATACAAGTAGGCTAGATTATTCACAAGCACAGCTCGTCCTACTCAACAGCCGGGCTAATCGCCATTCGTCTTTTCATGATCAAGGCAAGACTGCTAATCGCTAGCCAACGCAATGCTTCTTAGTTTTGGTGAGCCTCTCTCTATTTATAGCCCTTGCGGATCCTTCGAGGAAGATCCGCTTGCGTCATAGATCGTGAAATTAGTGGAATTCTCCGCTAATTTCCAGAAGAATCCATAGTGTCACCGAACTTACCAAAAATGGTTGCCAAATTCATCGTCAAAGTTGCCAAGTTTCCATTGAATCGCCATTATAACGTAAGGAACGACGTTGCATGGGAATATTACAATTTTAACATAAATTTAATATAGCATAGAATCATATAAATGCATTAAACATCCAAATACAAATTATTTACACTATTTTAAGCGAAATTCATAACAATATAAATAAATCGGAGCGAGAATTGTTGCTATCACTGCCCCAAACGAAATAATTTATTACTTTGTCTTGAACTGTTTGAATTTCCCCCTCGGATAAGAAAAATGAACTTGAAATTCTCTTTCGTTGGGATTACCAAGAATCTGTGTCAAAAACTACTCCTAGTTTCTCTATACCAGGGATTCATTCCTTCAAATATTTGCATTTTTGTATTCCTTTATCGAAAGAGTTTTAAATACTATGCAAGACTCTTTTGGGTTTTTTTAATTATGAATCGAGCAAAAGTGCAAATGGAGAAAGTTGACAAGATAAAATTAGTTAAATCCACATGATTTCAAAAAATTCAGATTCTGTTTGAAAGGTTAACGTGAGAACTGTTTAGTAAATGTGTGAAGAAAAATTATTTGTTTTTATGCTGCTTGTCCAAAAACTGAAGTGAATAAAAAATTTTAATTCAATTCCACTTGAAAAAATACAGGTTTTAGTTTAAATATCATTTGTTTGAAAAAACTAAGGAATAATATCATTAAATATGATTTTATTGTAACAATTTTTGAAAAGTTCTTGTTTAATACTCTTCTTTTGATTAATTCTTGAAAAAATGAAAGAATAATTTTACGATCTTTATCATTCATCATTTTTTACTTGTTTTTCCTTTTCCAATGGACTTAATTCATGACAGTCATATGATAAATGCAATCGCACGTTCTCCATTGAATTTAAAACTGATATTACGCTTATACTTGATGTTCTACCTGTAAAATTTAAATAAAATTTTTGACTTAATAATTGGATAAAGATGTGTTAAAATAAAAAGATTCTTCAAAAAGTTTTTCAAATTTTTTAAAAAATTATACTTTTATTATACGTGCATCTCGTTTACCGATGTGCATTATTATTGGGCAAATATATACTTTTAAAGAGAATCTGCAAAGAGGTTAAAGAGCGAAACACACGTAAGCTCTCTCTCTCTCTGATTGCTGGAATCATGTGATTTCATTTATCATGTCACTATGACGGGACATGAATTTAGCCCATTCAATTGGTTGGTTGATAGAAGACAAGGAATACGAAATCTGTTTGCTCCACCTATTTTGAAATAGTTTAATGTCTTTATTTGAAAAAACAAAGTGAAATGTATCCTGTTTTTATATTTAAATGTGGATATTAATATTTACTGCATTTTTTGTTTCAGATAAAACTGAGGTGAATGTTACCGTCCTCATCCTTTCCTTATCATCACCAGATGAATCTAGTCTTGTAAGTGAGTTGCACTTTCTCAGTTCTTATCAAAAACTTTCCTAAAATAATGACAAAAAAACACCTTTTTTACACCACCTGATTTACACTGTAGCAGTATCCATTAAAAAATCGAAAAACTGCTCTTAATGACTGTTACTTGATTTTTTGGTAACGTCTCAAGATTTAATAACAGTAATTCTGTTTTCTGTACGTGGTATTTTGGATAATTTAACTATAGCAAAATATAGATTCTTAGCCCAATAATTTTTATTTTTCTGCGACATAAAACCATTAGGTGTAATATTTTTTCGTAATATCAGTAAATTATCAATTCCAGTGAATGTACTTGAGTCAATCGATTTTATACTGAATTAATCTAGTGAATAGATCAATACATCCCTTCTAATCTATGCAATATCGTTTTTCGATCCCATTATCCTTGATATGTTTCAGGGCTTATTTTCATATAGAAAATGTTTGGGAAAAAAACAGTAATGATTTTTCTCTCTTTCGACATAGTCATTTAAACCGACGTAGAGTTAAGGTTTGATAAGATTTTAAAGAGATTTACCTTCGAGTATAATAATAAAAGACAATTATTTCGTATAGTATAATTACCATCTGTCATAGTTATTAATATTATCTATAATGTATTTACCTGTGTGTTACGAGAAAGAGCTTCAAATCGCCGTATTATGGTTTGATTTTTAACTATCCAAAATTACACACCTCGAAAACAAAATTGCAACACCTTGAAGAAACTCGCATAAATGAATACACAAATTACGAAGTGATAAAAAACATATGCAGATGATTTGCATGTGCATCTAGTCGTATGATACCCAGTTCCTTAGTAAAAAACTAGACTCCATACATGAAAAATAGTGCTTATACTCACTAGGTGCATATACTGGCATACTCTATATGCAAGAGGTTTCCCCACTTAACTTTTTTTCTTTTTAGAAAATGAACAACCAATTGCACTTCCCTGATCTTGCCTCTGGACCAATTAACAGCCTTACACTTGTTTCTGAATCAGGGTCTTACTTCTCCGCCAAATGAATGAGTGAATGGATATTAACGTCGCCCTGTTCAGCTACACGGGGGCTTTTAGCGACGGACCACGTAATTTTGAACCATGGTCAAGTGGCGTGGACAACACCTGAGCTGGCACCCCCTCTCCTAACTGCCACACCCCACCAACGGAAGGACCACTTACTTCCCTGTCAAACTCTGTCTTAAATTTAATTTTACCTCATTATAAGGTCAGTGGCGTAACGGAGAATATTAGGGGCCCCTGCAAAATCAGGTTTAGGGCCCCAAGCCAAAATACGTTCTTAGCGTCAGTCAAGCTTTAGCCCCCCGTAATGCAGGTGTGTACGTTGCGTCACTGCATATGGCACTGCAATGACTCTAGACTTTTGTGAGATTCTTCATGTACAGCCCACTCTTGTTTCACTTACTAGCCGGCCGACTAAAGCCATATAAGCCAAACATTGAATTCCTTCTCCTTCTCATCTCTCTGCAAACTTAATTGCTTCATCTAAAAAACATTATAGCTTCCTAGATATAAGCTTAAGAGCCGTTCCGCGGCCCTAATGATAGGTGATCCTTTCGCTTTTTCTTTCACTACTTAGATACCATAAACGACGTATTGTAGCAAAGGAATTCATCAAGCTTAGGATAGGGTTCGAATTCGCCAACAAGTTGAATGCCAGCAGTTATCACTCGCGAAACGAAGCTTTATCTGTGATCTCAGTTTGTTTATGCACATTATTGCCGTTCGTGTTGGATGAAATGTGAGTACAATTCAGTGATGTGTTGAGCGAGATGGGTTCAGGATTATCTGAGAACATGGTGAAGATACAGTGAATCACTCAGATGCACAACAGATCGTACTGACTGACAGATTCACCGAATGGTTCGTCTAGACCCGTTTTCCACTGCACGTGATGATTATCCACCATTTTTATAGAGTAGATCTGTCTGCATCCAAAACCATCTGCAGCAACACATCGCTTGCCTCATGGATGTCTTACTCGTAATCGAAAAATTACCGTCCACGGTCTCTTTTTTCCCCTCCTTCACCTTCTAAAGGGTGTTTTTTTTAGAGGTATAGAACTTTAAATTGCAATAAAACAACGATGTATTATTCGATTGACATGAATTTTTTTATTCGAAAGATAATCTTGTGGCATTACATTTTAAATATGATTTCTGGCATAGGACTGCCACGGATGGCTCGGATGTAGTCCAATCTGGGCGTCCAATTTTCGATGACTTTTTCCAACATTTGTGGCCGTATATCGGCAATAACACGGCGAACGTTGTCTTCCAAATGGTCAAGCGTTTGTGGCTTATCCGCATAGACCAATGACTTTACATAGCCCCACAGAAAATAGTCTAGCGGTGTTAAATTACAAGATCTTGGAGGCCAATTCACAGGTCCAATACGTGAAATTAGGCGGTCACCAAACGTGTCTTTCAATAAATCGATTGTGGCACGAGCTGTGTGACATGTTGCGCCGTCTTGTTGGAACCAACTCCTGGACATCATGATTGTTCAATTCAGGAATGAAAAGTTAGTAATCATGGCTCTATACCGATCACCATTGACTGTAACGTTGTGGCCTTCATCGTTTTTGAAGAAGGATTCCCCCAGCCCATAAAGCGCACCCAACAGTCAGTTTTTCTGGATGTAACGGTGTTTCGACATACACTTGTGGATTAGCTTCACTCCAAATGCGGCAGTTTTGTTTGTTGACGTAGCCATTCAACCAGAAGTGCGCTTCATCGCTAAACAAAATTCGCTTATGAAAATCGCGACCATTATTTTCGAAATAAAATTGCACAATTTTCCGCGTTGTTCAGGCGTGAGTTTATTCATGATGAATTGCCAAACCAAACTGAGAATAAATCACTTGACAGCTGTTAAATCGGTCGCCATCTTGGAAAGTAATGCCAACTTAAACTTCTATACCCGGAAAAAAAACACTCTTTATTATTCGCTGCACTTTTAAATCACAAAAAAATTCTTCATTTCAGATCATAAGAGTATAAATTAAAGAATCTAGCGTGTTGATGGCATAACACCCAAACTTCTGAAATTGTTTTGAAATAATCCAAAGTCTAAATAGTGTTTATTTGCTGTATTTTATATAGAAAAATGAACTCTCTGGTTGTAATTTTCTATCATTTTCCGCTCAAGTTCATTTTGCCATCGTTTTTAACGTAACATATCCGTACACTATTTGCTGTTATTTTTTATAATGAAATTACCCCCACGCACAGGAGTGTCTTAAGGTATGGGACAACCGGGTCTCGGCCTCAGTGGAGGCCTGGTTTCGTTCCCGACTCAGCCTCAATAAGACCAGAATCCAAACAATTTTAAGGCCCCTAATGTTATCACCGGACGTATTCTCCGAAAAGAGAATACCGAACTACATGGGAACTGGTAAGGGAACATTATTATGTGATGACCGTCATCCATGTTAAGGTCTAGGCTGACACCATACGCCTTCATTACTCATTTAGTCGATGGGCAGGAGTCGGTGTAGCCAATTTATGCCTAGATTTGTGAGTTTGTGAGTAAGGCACATTTATTTGTTACGAGTTACAATGTGTACGAGTATTCGACAACGTATATTATTTACTGTATACCCTTAAGGTCACAGGTGGGACCTACTTCTTCATAGGGGCCCAATGCCTCAAGAAGTCTTAAGATGTCCCTGTCCCCACGAAAATATAAATCTGGCAATTTTCAACAATTTTGGCTGAAGATCTTTTTTGTTATAAAGTAAATCGAATAGTAAGAACAGGATTCGGTAAGCTTTTAGCTGTGGCGTGCCAAACCCATCTACCAATAGGATTCAGCGTGCCACACAGTAGGGCGTTTTTTGAAACAATTCGATTCCCGCTATAATGCACGCAAAGATAGAGAATAGAAGTTAATAATATAGAAATTTAAAGTTTTATCTTTTAAAGAAACAGAGTGTTTTTTTTTCAGGTATAGAAGTTTAAGTTGGCATTACTTTCCAAGATGGCGACCGATTTAACAGCTGTCAAGTGATTTATTCTCAGTTTGGTTTGGCAATTCATCATGAATAGACTCACGCCTGAACAACGCTTTCAAATTGTGCAATTTTATTTCGAAAATAATGGTCGATTTTCATAAGCGAATTTTGTTTAGCGATGAAGCGCACTTCTGGTTGAATGGCTACGTCAACAAACAAAACTTCCGCATTTGGAGTGAAGCTAATCCACAAGTGTATGTCCAAACACCGTTACATCCAGAAAAACTGACTCTTTGGTGCGCTTTATGGGCTGGTGGAATCCTTCTTCAAAAACGATGAAGGCCACGACGATACAGCCAATGGTGATCGGTATAGAGCCATGATTACTAACTTTTTCATTCCTGAATTGAACAATCATGATGTCCAGGAGCTATGGTTCCAACAAGACGGCGCAACATGTCACACAGCTCGTGCCACAATCGATTTATTGAAAGACACGTTTGGTGACCGCCTAATTTCACGTTTTGGACCTGTGAATTGGCCTCCAAGATCTTGTAATTTAACACCGCTAGACTATTTTTGTGGGGCTATGTAAAGTTATTGGTCTATGCGGATAAGCCACAAACTCTGGACCATTTGGAAGACAACGTTCGCCGTGTTATTGCCGACATACGGCCACAAATGTTGGAAAAAGTCATCGAAAATTGGACGTCCAGATTGGACTACATCCGAGCCAGCCGTGGCAGTCCTATGCCAGAAATCATATTTAAAATGTAATGCCACAAGATTATCTTTCGAATAAAAAAATTCATGTCAATCGAATAATACATCGTTGTTTTATTGCAATTTAAAGTTGTAGACCTCTCAAAAAAACACCCTTTATTTCATAACATAAAAATAAACAGCACAAAATATAACTATTTCTTCAATAAAAATAAAAATAATTAAAATTGTACCTATTTTATTATTTTTAAGCATATTTATTAAAATAAGAAACAGACAACACAAAATTAAGTATATCCCTTCATTACAGTTAAATTAAAATTTTATTGGTAACCTAGAGCTTGTCCCGCTCTACTTTCATATTGTAAAATCAGGGTTATAATTTGTGACTTTCAATTCGACACGATTCTGGACATCATTTAGTTGTTAAAGAATTTTTCTGTAGACTCGAAATATTTTTCATATGAGTAAAGGATCCAATACAGTGGCGCACACAGAGAGGGCCCTGGGGGTCCAGACCCCCCAAAGCCCTTGCTTTTTTTCGATTGATTATAATTATATGTATATAGTACGTAAAATTTAATTAATTAATTGTTATTAATGATTAATTTTATTAATTAATGCTAATTATTTATTCAAAAATTAGTTTTTTACTGTGTTTTGTTCCCGAAAATCGACAAAATCAAAAGGAGCATGATAAAAGACCGGTGAACTTTCGACCCCGGCCCCCTTGAAAAATTCCCGTGTGCGCACTGATCCCATAGATACGTAAAACCAAAAGTTGAAAGAAGAGATTACATGGAAATTTCTTTCTTCAAACACTTAAATATCTCCAGTAATGATACTCAATAATTTACAAAATGGCTCTCTCTCTCTCTCTTTCTCTCTGTAACTTTATCTTCAGAGTTATCTTTCAGATTTTTTTCGTAATTCCGTAAATGTCCATAATTCTGAAGACGTTTGTCAAATCAGGTCCATTACAAATTTTATCATCTTCCATCCACTCAAAAATTGACAAATTTGTATAGTAGTGCAGAGTGCCACCACTGAGAATTGTACCGCGTGCCGCATATAGCATGCATGTCATAGGTTGTCGGTTGATTGATTGATTGAATATTAACGTCGCACTGTTAAGCTATACGAGGGCTTTTGGCGACGGACCACGTAATTTTGAACCATAGTCAAGTGACGTGGACGACACCTGAGCTGGCACTTCCTTCTCCTAACTACCACACCACACCAACGGGAGGACCTTTCAGCTCTCGACAGATTTACATAGGTTGTCAAACCCTGCGTTAGAAGATTGACATGTATGCTTTTTGAATGTGACCTTTTCCTAGCAGCTCCTAATGGTGAATGTCCTCTCTTTTCAGAAGTACGAGGTGGAATTTCTGCTGCACCAGAACTGGGAAGACCCTCGCCTGCGGTATGAGGACGGCGGCAAGTACAAGTACCTGAACGCCATCTCCCACTACCAGAGCCTGTGGACGCCCGATATCTACTTCATCAAGCACGGGGAGTTCAAGGCGCCCCTCGCACAAGTACACATGGCACTCAAGATCTTCAACAACGGCTCCGTCCGATACATTACTAGGTATTTCAACTCCCACATTGTATGAGTGATTTAAAGGAGGCCAAGCAAAATTTTCGAATTATTTTTGCACTCACTTATGCAAAGTAGGCGTGGGCACTTTCACAAATATTGATGCAAATCAACTAATTGACATATGAAAATGTGTGTAATTTGCCCTGCCTCCATCGATAAAAGAATTCATTTCATATCTCTCTGTTGGAGACAGAGAATACTATTTTACAGCTGTCAATAGAAAATTTTATGCTGTAATTTGGTGTATTTTTATATTGATCGCACTATACAAGGGGTACAATGTAATGCCAAAGAAAACGTAATATATTCTGCTCAAGGTATCCGACTACGTTCGGAACCGTGATTTTGCAAAAGCGTATAAATGGATAATATTTATGATATTTAGTGTCACTTAGATAATGTATATAAAATTGTTTTAAAAATAGTATTACAAGAATAAATTATTTACGTACAATATTTTGACAGAAAATGAACATAGAATGACCCCTTTTCAAAATATTCCCCTTTTGTGAAAAATGCTTTTATTATAACAATATTTTGCCTGTATATAGCTCAGACCTCTCTACACAGGCTCAACTAGAACTTTTGAAATATGTAACTTAGAAGTGGGTTTATCCATATTTTAAAACAGAGGCGAGCAATTTTAAGAAAAAAACGCCGATAATTACTTCAATTGGTGGTAACTCTGAAAATAATGTGAAGTTTTCAAAAATCATAGTTGATCCTCTGTACAGAGTGAGTTCTGAGTTATATACAGGCAAAATATTAAAATAGAAGCATTTTTCACAAAAAGATAACATTTTGAAAAAAGGTTATTCTAAGTTAATTTTTAGCCGAAATATTGTATTTAAATAATTTTGTTTGTCAAAATGTCCTTAAAACAATTTTATACACGTATTCTAATCTAAGAGACACTAAATATCATGAAAATTATCCATTTATGCGCCTTTTAAAAATCACGTTTCCGAATGTAGTCGATACCCTAAGTGTATATGTTGATTTCGAATTTTCACAGATGTTGCTTTTATACGCTAAAGTGTATCTGCTATCGCAGTGCTTCTCCAAACTTTCAATACTGGCACCCCCTTTTCAATCACAATTTTTATCGCGCCCCCCTTATACATAATAATTTACTGAATGCAATAATAATGCACTTTTACGATAAAGCAACAATATTTATTATAAACCGTACAAGGCAAATTCATGACATAAGTATTAAATTTTGTATATGTTACTTTTAAGCAAAAAAGTTAAGTAATAGGATAATTACTAAGTTATTTTTCCTTTCTCTGATTTTTAAATTGGAACATATTACAAAAATGCGGTGGTTGCTTAGAAGACAAAATATAGATATCAGCTAAATATAGAAAATGTACTCAGAGGGTCAATTTCTTATCTTAAAACTCCTTTCAAAAACTTTGCTCTGTAGGACAAGCCCATGGAAGTAGCTAATAATTATTAAACTTGTTCTTAATTTAGTATTAATTAATTAGTCATAAAATACTCTGTGCAACACTCATACATTAAAAGCAGTGTTTCACAAACTTTCAATACTGGCGACCCAATTTTCAATCATAATTTTTGTCTTGCCCCCTGTACAACAATAATGTATTTACTGAAATAAAAATGCACTTTGAGAGAGAGACGCTAAATTTACAATACGATCTTAATTATAAACCGTACAAATTAATACGATAAGTATATTAAATTTTGTGTATATGTAACTTTTAAGTAATATATATTTTAAGAAAATTACTTAAAATATATATTACTTAGAGAATTATGTTATTTTTCTTTCTCTAATTTTTAAATTGGAACAGATCGCAAAATGATGTATTTAATTAAAGATTTATTTCCTTCAGCATTCATTTCTCAAAGTACAAATGTCATTACAAAAATAGTCTAGTTAATGTTGCTCTCTATCATATCCATCACATCTGGCATTATAGGGTACGTTTGCGTGAGTCTGGGCAACCTATCGGACGTCTGCGCAAAACATGTAAAAATGCTTTTCCTCGTACAATTCCAGTCAGTTTTTAGTCGACTCGATACTCCTATAGCTACCGAATCTAGCTTGAATGTACATTTTTTTTATTTACACGTTAATTGTAATTCACGGTAATTAAGTATTTACGGCAGTAGATTAAAACAATATCATACATACATTTTTAAGTCGTAAGCAAACATTCGACCATAATAAAGAATCGACAAGTACACAGACGAACGAGCATGGTTCCGAAAATTAAATCAAGGCGATCTTCTCAAAAATACTTAAATTTTGGATTTACCACTACGGAAGTAAATAATGGAAAAAAGCCCCAGCTCGATATGTGTTAAAACTTACAAATCTGTAGAACAACATGTGAAAGTTGTTTTTTAAAACATGTAAAATCATTTAGCTATGTTGGCAAAGAATTTTAAAAAGTATTTTCTGGATGAGGACAGCTTGGTAGCAAGTTACGAGTGGATTAGGGATCTATTTCAAGATACTCCAGAAGGGCTCTCAACTTCCGAAGAAGAAATCTTCATAGATTTCACATCCAGTGAAAAATTAAAAGGCAATTTTGTAATAAATCGCTCTTTGAATTTGGGGTAGAGGTGGATGAGGAATTATCTGTACTGAAAACAAAAGCACTTCGTATACTATTACCATTTTCAACATCCTACCTTTTTCAAACCGGATTTTCTGCAGTGGATGCCTTGAAGACAAAATATAGATCTCAGCTAAATATAGAAAAAAAAAATAACTCTTTAAGTGTCAATTTCTGATATTAAACCTTCCTTTGAAAAACTTTCCTCTACAAGACAAGCCCGTAGAAGTCCCTAATAATTATTAAACTTGTTCTTAATTTAGTAATAAGATTGATTGATTGAATATTAACATCGCACTGTTCAGCTGCACGAGGGCTTTTGACGACGGACCACGTAATTTTTGAACCATGGTCAGTGACGTGAATGACACCTGAGCTGGCACCCCTCTCTTCTAACTACCACCACACCAACGGGAAAACGTTTCAACTCTCAACAGATTTAACGTGCATCGCTGCCCTACACGGCGGGTCTTTAGTGGTACTGGGCTCGAACTCGTGACAAGGCAAGCCACGATCCGATACCTATACCACTCGGCTACCGCGGCCAAATTCAGTAATAAGAAATTATTTATAAAATATCTTCTTCAGTACTGATACATCAAACGTATACTGGCTGAAACACCGACTCTTCGCACGAGTTCATTTTTTAAAAAAATAAAACATTATTCTTGATATAATAGCTGAACTGTAAGGAGAGTAAAACTGTGTGCACGACATAGTATACAAAAATGTAAAATAAAATGATTTTTTTTTAGATAAATGCTATAATTGTAAATAACTGTTTAAAAGAACTGTAATTTTAAACCTCACACAATTAGCATTTAGAATTAATGTTAAATTATGAAAAAGAATATAAAATTCCGATGAAGAATAATTGTGTTACTTTTTAACATTTAAAGCGAGAAGACTTCAAAATGTTTTAACCCGGGAGCAGGCACTCAGTCACCCCAATCATTTGTTTAGATTTATTTTTACTGTACATGATACAAATCGGAATTCTAGTGAATATTTTTAATTTATAGAAAGTATACTTACCTTCTTTCAAGGACTATTCAATTCTTTGATGATTTGAGAAAAAATCCAATAAACTGAACTAAAATGATTCAAAAGTACAAGACATCAAATCAGACACTTTTCAATTATCCTACAGAAATGTTAAACCAATCAATTCTTTTCCAAATATCGCAAAACTCAATTATTTACAATTTCCCTAAGCGAAAAGCAAACGCATAAAAGATGGGAGGGAACTAATATTGATAATAACCATACCATAAGATTGAAGGTCAATCAAATGATTAGCAAACGTACTATACAGCCTGGCTGAAAAGTGAATCCTGACTTCCTTTTCTTTTTCTACAACTAATGTACAGTATTTCAATAATAATTACAGTGGTGAATTGTTTATCTTCTTAGAATTTTCTCAGGGTCTGGGTTTCGTTTTTTTCTTTTAATGAGTAATATTTTATGTTAAAATGTAATAAAAAAATCTCTCATTGAGGAAATACAGCAAATAAAACAAAATGTTTTTTTCTTTAATTTGGATTTGGGATCAAAGATAGCTATTTGATGACGGACAAAAGCCAGATAATAAACATAAATTATGTCCAGTGTTGTTGTGTGTGTATTTTTTTTATTATGGAAGAAAGCATTTTTGTTTTACTTCTCTTTCCGGTTATTTTTTTTAAAATCTTTAAATTTTCGATACGCTCGCGCCCCCTTGTAGGGTCATCGCGCCCCAGGGGGCGCGCCCCACACTTTGAGAAACACTGTGCTATCGAGATCTACATTATCTTCAAGGGTGATATTAAACATTTTTTTGTTTATTTCAAAAGCATTTATCTTACACTCATTACCATAAAAATTTGCGCACCAAGAAAAAGTCGTCGAAATGAAACGAAATTTTACATATATAGGTACTACTTTCATATAAGTAATTGATTAGAAAACAAAAAGGAACATTTACTGCAGAAAAAAGTAGAAATGAACGGAAGTTTTAGTACTGTGTTGGACCCCCTCTATCTCGAATGCACAATGCGATACGAGCGGGCATTGAGGCGTGCAAGTTCCGTATGATGTCCTGAGACATATCGTTCCACAGTTGATGTAAACGCACCTCTAGTTCGACCAAACTCGAAGGCTGTCTAACTTGCCATCCCAAAATGATCCCAGATATGCTCGATTGATGACAAATCTGTGGATCGGTCAGGCCAGGGGAGGGTGGTAATGTGGCGGAGGTCGTCTTGTGACATCCTTGCTGTGTCAACTCATGTGGCTGAAGGATGTCATGGACGTCCCGCTGGGCTGTCATTGTGCCATGGATCAATATTAGGGGTGACCGTGCATTATAAGCCATAACACACCATACCATAACACCAACTGTGGGAGTGGTGTGGATAGAGGCGTTCACTACGAGGCTACCACGCACGAACACGATTGTAATCATTGCTCGAATTGAATCTAGATTCGTCTCTGAAGACGCTCTGGTTCCATTCCGTTACCGTGCAATCCCGTCATGCGTGACTTCACTCCCAACGAAGGCGTCGGTGAATGGGTGTCATGACAACACGGGTAATGGAAGCGATACTATATGTCCTTTAGCCAGGTGCCTTGCGATGGTCCAGGAAGACACAACGGCCCTTAGTGAAGGACAGCGTGTGTCTGGACAGCGAAAAGTTAGACATTTGGCTCTACGCTTACATGTCGTAGGATGTGGCAGTCTTCTCGACGTCTGGTCTGTCGAGGGATTCCTGAGCCTGGTCGCAGTGTAGATGACGTCTTTACTGCCCACTGATTCCAACTCCTCGCAATCAAATCATAACGGCCTACTTAACGAGCTACTCTCCGAGCTGACTACCCAGCTTCCATCATCCCAATGATTCTTCTACTTTCGAACACTGACAGTTGTGCTTATAGTGTCTTCGATGGTGGCGTAACAACATGACTACCTCAGCGTTTTCTTTGCAAAGGAATTACACTCAAACAAGCTCTGCTTACCTGTTTTATACTCCAAGGAGAACGAAATTCAATACCCTCTAGTGGCATTATGAAATGTACAATCCCGTTGCATTTCTAAGTCTCTTCCGAGTATCATTACGTTCCCACAATTATTTCTTCGTGGGCAAATTTTTATAGGAATGAGTATTTGATTTTTATGGCAATGAGTTTTTTATGTCTCCTATTGGTGTCTCCACGCGCGTGAACTGAATACAAACATTCACTCATACTAAAAGGTCTGCCCAACTTATGGCTGCATTTACAATGAGCTAAATTTATGACGGTTCAATGATAAATGCCATCACGTGTTTTCCGTTGAATTCAAAGCTGTTATTGGATTTGGACTTGCAAAGTCGGATACAATTTTGAATTTGATACTTGGGTAATGATGTCCAAGTGTTTTAAGATTCCTCAAAAAGTCATTCAAAATTTTTTTAAAAAGATATTTTTTTAAGATTATAAAGGAATTTTTAAATCATTTGCATTTTGTTTACCCATGAGCGTTACTGCTGTTTATAAATATATACTTTTTTAAAAAGTGTCTGTAAAAATCGAAAGTAGGCAGCAGAGAGGTTCATGGCTGGAATCATTTGATTGCATTTATCATGTGACTAGGACGACACAATAATTTAACCAATTAGCGATGAAGCGCACTTCTGGTTGAATGGCTACGTCAACAAACAAAACTTCCGCATTTGGAGTGAAGCTAATCCACAAGTGTATGTCGAAACACCGTTACATCCAGAAAAACTGACTGTTTGGTGCGCTTTATGGGCTGGTGGAATCCTTCTTCAAAAACGATGAAGGCTATAACGTTACAGTCAATGGTGATAGGTATAGAGCCATGATTACTAACTTTTCCTTCCTGAATTGAACAATCATGATGTTCAGGAGCTGTGGTTTCAACAAGACGGCGCAACATGTCACGCACAGCTCGTGCCACAATCGATTTATTGAAAGAGACGTTTGGTGACCGCCTAATTTCACGTTTTGGACCTGTGAATTGGCCTTCAAGATCTTGTAATTTAACACCGCTTAGACTATTTTTTGTGGGGCTATGTAAAGTCATTGGTCTATGCGGATAAGCCACAAACGCTTGACCATTTGGAAGACAACATTCGCCGTGTTATTGCCGAAATACGGCCACAAATGTTGAAAAAGTCATGGAAGATCGAACGTCCAGATTGTACTACATCCGAGCCAGCCGTGGCAGTCCTATGCCAGAAATCATATTTAAAATGTAATGCCACAAGATTATTTTCGAATAAAAAAAACTTCATGTCAATCGAATAATACATCGTTGTTTTATTGCAATTTAAAGTTCTATCCCTCTAAAAAAACACCCTTTATTTTGTACAAAGAAAGTAACATTTGTTATGAATGTAGTCTACTTAAATCAGGCAAAATCGGCAATTACTCAAGTTTCCTGAAATAATTCGTTATAATATTAAAATAAATAAAGTAGTACTGCGATATTTTTGGACGTTGGTTCTAAAAATATGGAAGGCAAAATTTTAACCTACTCACTGTTCATTTCAATCTTGAATGAGTGTAAGATATGATGACAAAACGAGCGCGCTGAGCGAATACAGTACCAGCAGACGATATGCAAAACTATACAACTAGCAAAAACTATTACTGGACGTGGTCGATGATATCATGCATATCACTTGTACGGTGATTCCTCTTAGTACAAATTGATTGCGTTAGCCGACTCAGTAGGTACGGTCGCAACGGTTCGTATCGGCTTAACAGTTTAATAAAATTATAAAATGGAATTGCCGCATGATTATAAGTGTTTTACACCTGGCAATAGAGATATGTTTCGATCAGAGTTCTGTAGAATGATGAAATAAATTAAAATTAAAATCTTTCTTTCTTAATAAATTTATTTTTCTTGAATTAAAACAACTATTGCTAACTTAGTTAGCTATATGTACCGCAGATGGCAGAACGAATCCGATCCTGTTTTTGTGCCATGCCTATCAACTGAACATGGCCTTTAGAGACATTCTCATTATTCAATCTTTCACGAATTCATTTTTACCAGCTCTAATATCCCATCTCTACGAGATTTACGGCATTTAATTCATTGTCAGTTCTCCTCAATCACCTCTCAATATTCCAAATTGCTGTTCAGTACTTGGTGAAGTATAACTAATCACAGCTGCGCACAGTCCTTTGTTTCCCCACTTAAAGGCGGAATTCATTGCTTATGTTCCTTTTTTATCCAATTAGCAACACACACTCTCCCTACTACTTTTCAATTGTAATCTCACCCTATACAGAAAGATCAGTTGGTTTTTTCATTGCGTGTTTTGCGCACTTTAATATTTTTATAGCGAAGTAATTTTTATATGCGCCTTATATTTCTTATATTAATTATGATGAGAAGGTAAAGGTAAAAGGAAATTTTAACTAGGTACCTCTTTAATTTTGAGCCGTGGGCGTGATGAAATAAACTGTTTAAATTATGATGGATATCTGTATCGCATCCCTTATACATTAATATATTTTTATTGTTCCTCAGAACATCATTATCCTGCTTAATTTTATTTAAAAATAATGATGATGATGCTAGTGGACGTTGTATGATTGTTTTTGTTCATTCAGTTTTATACTAACTAAGGTTTGAATTAACGCTTTTGAATGTGGAAAAAACAATAAATATCATAGAAATCTTTACGAGCGGGTTTTTTTCTAATCTGCTTTTTTGTAAATCAAAAATGACTAACTTATTTTTAATTGATATCTAAGAATTCCGCACAATTTTTGGATGTTTTTTTAAGAAACACAGATGCGCGTGCGCTAATATCCGAGAGCTATGCAAAAACATAGATTGACTACGGGGGATATGCATTAAGATAAATTATGTACACTTCCAAAATTCCATACGTTATTATTTTCATATTTCCACCGCTGCTGAAAAATAATGTATAGCTTTTTAAGGCTGACATGATCCCCCTTTCCTTTTGTCATCAAGGAGAGCCTTTTTTCAACAGCTATCACAACCATCTGGTACATTGTATTATATTTACATTGGTTTACATTTCTTTGTTGTGCTGTTTTCCCTCGCCATTGAGGCTTTCGTTCAGGTGGAATTTGTATCATTTATCGATTCCTTTGTGTGTCGCTCCCTAAATAGTTTATTTGCGAAATCTGCAATATAAACTTTGCCTACCCTTCCATAGTGTTTTCATGAATTTTGTTTTAACGTCAATAAAAGTAATTTAAAGTAAAAATAATTAATCTGCAAATTAGGTGGGCAATTTCCTACGTTAAAAACTTACGAAATATTAATTGAAATTGACTCGTTTTAATTCAGACTAGTAGTAATACATCTTAAGTTTATTTATACATGACGTTCGATGTCATAACTACCCTTGGCCGAGCGGGGATCATTCTTTGTTCGGTATTATGATTTTTCTTATTGAAAACACTATAAAATCCCCGTGCATCACAAAAGCTTCACACGGCTTACAAAAGTAAGTATAAACACAAATTACAAAGGAAGGGAAAAATTAAAGTCATGAAAGATTACAAATATTTATACAAATTTACAGAACTTTTCAAAAGCACTTCTGGTAGAAATAAGTAGAAGATTCGAGGCCAATTTATATTGAGTCTCTTGAAAGACTTAATTTAAAACTCTCTTGAAAACTTATTTCGTTCTCTTTCAAACATGGAACACAGAAGGAGCACATGTTCTACATTTTTCCTCGCCACCAAAATCACAAATCACAAGAAGATGACGTAACTACATTAAATTTACTCAAGTAGCTTTTGTGTCATGACCAGTTAGAAATTGGGTTATTTTGTAATTAGTATATAAAAATGATGGCTAGGCCAGCCTCTCATTAATGGTTGGAAAAAATGTCTTCCAAATCATTAATAAGAGAATGGTATGATAATGGAGATTACGGTGCTGAAAAGGCAGAAATGCTGATCTTTGGTTTTATATGATTCCGTTGTGTAAGTACGACGAAATTTTTGATGAATACAAGAAAAATTCCCCGAAAAAAGAGATATTATTGTTTCATGGTATTTACCTGGAGACATGATATAAGATTTTCTTTTTGCCAATCATCGAAGATTAGAGCCAGGAGTGTTAGATTTTTCAACAGGATGGCGCACCTTCTGATTGCCAAATAAGCCACTGCGACGATACACCTTACCTCAGTGCTGAGGTACCAATTTGGGGATTGGTTGTGGAGGTGTTACTTAATGGTCACCATAATCACCAGATCTTTCACCGCCAGATTTCAGTCTATGGGGCTTTGAAAGGATCAGAGTGGCACACTCCACCACTTCCTGCATTCATTTCTGAACTAAAATCAAGATCTTCCACGGCAATGCATTCTGATCGAGGGAAATATACTAGAAAAACTTATAGCAAGAACTGATTTTACCTTACGAAATTTGCAGAGTAAGGAAAGGGAAACAACATCTAACATTTGTGATAATGGTATAACTTAGACTATTTCTCTATCTTATATGACAATATGCACGTTAAATGTTTTTTCTGTAAAATTACACGCAATAAATCATTATATTTGATTCACAAATTTGTAGAAAACTACTTAATTAATTCACTTAAGTCTAAGGGCTCAAAATATGGTTCTATTTATTTATTTACAAGGGGTCAATGAGGCTTAATTCATGACGATCACATGATAAAATGCAATCACGTGTTCTCCATTTAATTCAAAGCTGACATCAGACTTGTAAAAGTTGTATTACTTGCAAAATTTAAATGCAATTTCAATCTTTAATAATTTGAAAATAAAAATGTTCAAATAATTAAGAATTTTTTAAAATAAATTTTTAATTTTAAAAAATATGTCATACGCGTACTTTTTAAATCAGATTCATTTTTTTTTTTATCTATGTGCGCTATTGTTTGTTGCTGTCGTGTCCTTCCCGAAGGGGAAAGGAATGAAAGGTCCCGGAGCCTGAGACAGGTTGGACTTCTTTACGATAGATGGCGACACCTCTCTTATCTCCACCTCCACAATTTAGGCATGAAACTAGAGGGAAGAGAAATGTTCTTCAGCCCCCTGTACTCACAGTGGTTTCTGCTTTCGCGACCCACTCACAAGACTTTCTAACCCCACTCATTTAACGAGCATGTACTCCGTGTGTACTCCGGAAGGTATTTGGTGGCATCGGGCATCGAATGCAGGCCTTCCGGTCTGGAGTCCGATGCTCTAACCGCTAGGCTACCTAACGGCCATGTGCGGTATTATTCTTGATAAATGAGGGTTTTTTACAAACGTTTCTGCAAAATGCAAAAGTTGGCAGCAGCGAAACGCATGAACTTATTAGCTGGAAAACTCGTGATTCGTTTATCATGTGACTGTAACGTCATATAAATTTACGGACGAATTGGCTGGAAACACGTGATTGTAGTTGTCATGTGATTATGATGTCACATA